>JAVGWX010000007.1:99965140-100080140 GCA_036924085.1 Ariolimax columbianus | reverse complement strand
CAGAGATCAGTCAGAATCTGATGTTACGGAGATCATTCATAATCTGATGTTACAGAGATCATTCAGAATCTGATGTTACGGAGATCAGTCAGAATCTGATGTTACAGAGATCAGTCAGAATCTGATTTTACAGAGATCATTCAGAATCTGATGTCACAGAGATCATTCAGAATCTGATGTCACAGGGATCATTCAGAATTTGATGTTACATAGATCATTCAAAATTTGATGTTACAGTGATCATTCAGAATTTGATGTAGCAGAGGCATATCATTCCTTGTCAAGAAGAGGTCAAACTACAATACTGAGCAGAGGCAACTGAAGACTGAAAAACCAAATGGCCAACAAATACAAAATTGGACACGCAGACATGTGCCCATGTCGAGATAACAAACTTATGATGGACCATCTCCCGCATGTCTGTCGGCTCCACAAGAGAAGTCCAGTGACTTCATAGTCCTTCCAAATCCGATTGAGAGATGAACTGTATGGCCACAAAAGAAGCCAAATTTATAATATGCGATTATTCGAGAAGAAAAGAAGAAGAAAAAGAAGCAGGAGTCTTTAACTGAAATAATGTATGCAACATTATACGTGATTATGTGTCTGCTGCTTTGTTCTCAGTTTATGTCATGTTTACAAACAATTGTGTTCCAACTGGTTTCTCTGTTTCATATTTCATTCATGTCAACAATACTTTTATTCCATGTTCTTTTCTCTATGATATCTCAAGGTTCTTCTGCAACGTCAGTGCTCAAATCTTGATCCTAACTTTCACTAGCGTATCTAATAACGTCAGTACTCAAATCTTCATCCTAACTTTCACTAGCGTATCTACTAACGTCAGTGCTCAAATCTTCATCCTAACTTTCACTAGCGTATCTACTAACGTCAGTGCTCAAATCTTCATCCTAACTTTCACTAGCGTATCTACTAACGTCAGTGCTCAAATCTTGATCCTAACTTTCACTAGCGTATCTAATAACGTTAGTGCTCAAATGTTGATCCTAACTTTTAAAAGCGTATCTAATAACGTCAGTACTCAAATCTTGATACTAACTTTCACAAGCGTATCAAATAGTCCAGAGGTGGCATCCTCGCTTTATAAGCACCAATAATCGGAATATTGGATATGGATAGTGATGACAATTTTTTTGAAGACTATTAATGACAGCCTGGGCGAGAGGGGAGGGTGTGGGTGGGAGGGGGGGGGTGTGACACTGCATTGGCTAATTCAACAGTTCACAGACTGCAGTTCAAAGATCACAGGCTGCAGTTCACAGATCACAGGCTTCAGTCCACAGATCACAGACTGCAGAGCTTTGAACAACTGTCGAGCTGAGTGAGGCGCCTGACAGGCCTGAGCAGGAGTGTGTACAACCAGCGAGATTCAGGAACCACCAGTATCTTTCTGAGACAGAATGAGCATGTATTGGTGTCCCCGTTGTTCAGTGAAGTCTATTCTTAGGAACATTACAAAACACTTTTACCGTTTTTTTTTCCATTAAAGGAAATTAATGTAGCAGGTTACTGTTGTCCTTTCACAATACATCATTAGCTTCAACATGTCATCCTTCTGTGCCTGGTTTATATGACGTTATACCTTCAATATGTCATGCTTCTGTGTCTGATTTATATAACGTCATACCTTCAACATGTCATGCTTATCTGTCTGGGGTATATGTCATTATACCTTCAACATGTCATCCTTCTGTGCTTGATTTTATCAAGTTATACCTTCAACATGACATCATTCTGTGCCTGGTATTGCATTCATCATCCTAGATAAAGCTGATATTTTTGTTATTTGACCATAGAATGTCTAACACACAAACCAAAGAAATGTCTTTTAAGAAAAAAACGTTTCCAGGTATAAAAAATCTTTACTTATCTGAGCTACAATTGAAGGTGTGCTGAAATCTTTGCTTACCTGAGCTACAATTGAAGGAGTACTCAAATCTTTGCTTAGCTGGGCTACAATTAATGATGTGCTCAAATCTTAACTTACCGGAGCTAGAATTGAAGGAGTGATCAAATCCGCATACCTAAAAAACAAAACAGATAAAAGAAAAGACAATATTATAACTTGACAAAGACATATTAATGTGCATGGCGGATTAACAACATGGCTATCAAGATGCAGCAAAATGAGTTATATAAGAAGTGACATTAATACGTATGACAAGTTCAGCTTGTCAGAATGTTTGAAAACTGTCAGTTTGTGACAATGTGGGCAGCTGATATTTGACTGAATACTAAGTGTAACTGAAGAACTTAAATGGATAAAAGATAGTTTAATATACGTTAGTAACATAATACATCTTATAGATAATTTCGTGTATGTTAGTAACAGAGTACATCAGATAGACAATGTCGTGTATGTTAGTAACATACGACATCATATAGACAATTTCGTGTATGCTAGTAACAGATGACATCAGATAGACAGTTTCGTGTATGTTAGTAACAGATGACATCAGATAGACAGTTTCGTCTATGTTTGTAGCAGATGACATCATATAGACAATTTCGTGAATGTTAGTAACAGAATACATCAGATAGACAATGTCGTATATGTTAGTAACATATGACATCAGATAGACAGTTTCATGTATGTTAGTAACAGATGATATCAGCTAGCCAGTTTCATGTACGTTAGTAACAGATGACATCAGATAGCATGGTCTCATGTACGTTAGTAACATATGATATAAGATTGTTTCACATGAAGGTTTATAATCACGATACTTACTTTCCGGGTCCCAGGCACTACCTCACACATTCTTCCAGTATTCATCCACGTGGATCGCCCTGTCACTGGCACTCAGCAGGTCATCCATGCTACAAGTCTCCAGGAGGTTTGGGCAGATCATCAGATGGTCCTGGTCTTGTGTTACTCCACATTCGCATGTTTCATCATCCCTGTATCGCATACTTTTCAGGTTTTTCCTGCACCGTGATACACCAGTTTGAAGTCTATTTAGTGACTTCCATAGGGAAGGAGATGTCTAGGCACAGGTTCCTCCCGTAACTCGATCAAGTGGACCTGTGTCAGCTGTTTCAAACTTTCGATGCTTCGATTTCCTGGACTAGTCTGTAGGGGCTGGGTTGACTGTAAGAAACTTCGTCTTGACTTTAGTCTTGGGCGCCGCACCCGATGTCTGAACATAGGGTGTCTTGGGTCATTTATGTTTCTTTCTTTCTATCTCTAAAGTCACAGCTCTTCGTATCTCTGGTGGCGCTATACCGATTATGCGGTATATTTTTTCAGTGGTTTTAAGCATCCAGTAATTATACGGCCTGTCTAATTTATTGTTCTATCTATATGTTTGACATGTACAGAGTTCTTCCAGACTGGTGAGGCGAATTCAGCTACAGAGAAACACATAGCGAGTGCTTATGTTATGAGGACATCTAGCTTTGCTCCCCATGTTGTGCCAGTCAGTTTTAGTATGATACTATTTCTCGCATGTATTTTCTGTTTTGTCTCCTGACAAGGTGCGGTATAGGACAGCGTGCGGTCCGACTTTACTCTCAAATAAGAATAAGCATGAACTTCTTTTTCTTCTTTTTTGCGTTCGTTTTCGTATGCTCGTTTTATGCCACCAGATGGGCTGCATCCATGAAGTGACACGCCAGTCGCAGGTCCTCAATGGTTCCCCACAGTTTGTCTTGTATGTTTCTCTCCTCGGGGCAGGTCTTCTCACGGGAGCGTTGGTGCAGTGGACATGTTTGCAGGATGTGTTCCGGAGTCTGGGGTCATCTGTGACATGTGCATTGTACAGTTTGGGCTGCTTTCATTTTATGCATGTGTGCATTTAGTCTGCAATGACCTGTCCTGAGGGGGAAAATTGTGGATATACTGTTTCCTATTCAGTCTATTGATTAGGTCATGTGGGTATTTGAGGTTTGTTCTCTCAATCCACTGTTTTTTATATTTCTTTTCGATGTGTGCCTTGACTTCCTGCAGTGACACGGGGGAGGGGGTTTGACGGGGGGGGGGGCTAAAGGTGAATTGTTGTCTTTGTCTTCCCTCCCGGGCCAGTCTGTCCGCCCATTCATTACCAGGTATGCCGCAATGAGCTGGAATTGGTACCTGTTCAGTCAGGGAGGTAAAAGCGGCGATGGAGAGTAGATGGCTACCGCCCTCATATTGCCGAACCTTTGAAATGTGAAATCGCCAACACCTCACTCCCCTACCGCAGTAATGTTATGGGTTACTTTACTTTGGAAATGTAAAAACAAGGTCACATACCCCTAGATCACACGCTCACATACCCCTATAGCCACACGCTCACATACCCCTAGAGCACACGCTCTCATACACCTAACTACAAGCTCACATACCCCTAGACCACACGCTCTCATACAACTAACTACAAGCTCACATACCCCTATAACCGCACGCTCACATACCTCTAGATCACACGCTCACATACCCCAAGACCACAAACTCACATACCCCAAGACCACAAGCTCACATACCCCTAGACCACACGCTCTCATACCCCTAACTCAGGTAGCGACCACAGGCCGATCAGGCTAACCACTGACATGGAAGTAGGCCCACAGGAAACAAAACCGCTCCCACGTTAGAATTACAAACAAGCCGACTGGGACAGATTTGCAATCCTGACAGATGGGCTGTGTGAAACCATCAACACACGAAACAACAAAATGAAGCCCATGGTGGAACGCCTAAGCAAGGCAATAATGCAAGCCGCCACTGAAACCATCCCAAGAGGAGCTAGGAAAAACTATAAGCCCTACTGGAATGATGAGTCGCAGAAAGCGGAAGATGCAGTAACAAATGCTAGGAAAATGGCAGAGCGAGAACAATCTATGGAGGCAAATATCGCCCTCAAAGCCGCCACGGCAAAATAAAAACACACTCTCAAGCAAACAGCAAGAGAAAGCTGGAAAAATAAACCGGAAAGCCTAAACATGGACAAAGACGGGAACAAGCTATGGAAGCTATGGAAGCTATGGAAGAAACCCCGTCAAACAAACAAATTACCATCAAGCAGGGCGAGAACTTGATCACAGGTAAGAAAGCCGCAAACGCTTTTGTCGATCACTATGCCAGAGCAAACCACATCGAGGTCCCTGCAGATAAGCATACAGACATTAGCGAAGAGCTAAAGGGGCACGACAACATTAATACGGCACCTGAAGAGCACATGATGGCCAAATTAACAATGAGCGAAATGGAAGAGGCTATGAGAACATTAAAGAAAAGGAAATCTCCCGGAAAAGACGGGATAACAAACGAAATGCTGATGGGGCTGGGCCAAACAGCGAAGAGGAAACTGCTATCGGTCCTGAACCAAAGCTGGAAAAGTGGAATTGTACCCCAGGCATGGAAAGACGCAATACTGGTACCAGTACCAAAAAACAGGAAAGGACAAAACAGATCCAAATGGATACAGGCCCATCAGCCTACTGAGCTGTGTCGGCAAGCTGATGGAACGTATGATAAACACCAGACTGATGTGGCATCTGGAAGAAAAACGAATACTAATTCCACAGCAAGCCGGCTTTAGACAGCACAGATCTACTGAGGACCAGGTCATCCTCATAGCCCAGGAAATAGAGGATGCCTATCAGGTACAGAAACACACAGTAGCTGTTTGGGTAGATCTGGAAAAGGCATTTGACAAAGTCTGGAAAGACGGACTTAGAGTCAAGCTAAGAAGAAGTGATGTTTGTGGGAAAATGTTCAAGTGGATCAACCACTACCTCAAAAAAAGAACGGCCAGAGTCCAATTACAAGGGCAGATGAGCAAAAAGGTGACACTCGAGCAGGGAGTACCCCAAGGAGGAGTACTGTCACCCACACTCATCCTGGTATATATACATGACATCACAGAGAATATACCAAGGAGAGTCCATAGCTCAACGTTTGCAGACGATCTGGCTATGTGGATCTCTGAAAAGAATTACACCATAGCAAGAAATCGGATGCAGACGGCCCTAACATCGCTGGAAGAGTGGGCGAACTCATGGCTGGTCAAAATAAACGAGGAGAAAACCACATGCACAATATTCTCGCTTTCATTAAAACCCCAAAATACCAAACTAAGTCTAATTGGCAAATTCCTGCAGCAAAACGACAACCCAACCTATCTGGGAGTCACATTTGATCGGCGCATGACATGGAAATATCAGATTGAGAGAAACCGGATAAGAGCCAGAAAAAAATGGCAATCATGAGGAAACTTGCTGGCACAAGCTGGGGAGCAGACGAAGGCATACTAAAGAAACTGTACACTGGAAGAGTGAGACTAGTTCTCGAGTATGGCATTGGACAACAGCAGCAAAGGTGAACTTCGAAAAAGTTAGCAAACTTCAAAACCAAGCCGAGAGAATTATAACCGGTGGCATGAAGTCAACGCCAATTGTAGAACTTGAAAAGATTACAAAACTGCAATCCATGACCGATAGAAGAGACTGCAGAGCCCAGCTGCAGTCAGAGAAACTCCGAAGACTGACCGACCATCCAATGCACCAGAGACTAAACAATTTGGGAAATGGGAAACTAAAGCGGAGAAACTTTGCAGAAATAGCCAAAGCAAAGATGCACGAAGATCCCATAAACGCACTAACAACACCAAAACCCATCACTACTGTACGAAAACCTACCTGGAGGCAGGATATATTTCCAGAGGTGGTAGAAAATATACCAGGTATTGCAAACAAAAACTGCCAGACTGAAAAAGAAAGGAGAGATACTACCCTAAGCTTCGTAACGAAAAGCTACCCAAGCATGGACTGGACCCATGCATACACCGACGGTTCTGTAACAAATACTACACAAAACGGAGGGGCAGGAGCATTCCTGAACCTAAAAAAATGGCAGACAAATAACACTGTCATTCGCTACTGGTAAGTACACAAGCAATTTCAGAGCGGAGGCAGAGGCACTGAGGGCGGCAGTGGAAGAAATGGTGACACACACTGAAAATGAAAGCCATATAGTCCTGCTTACAGATGCTCTCGCCGTAGTCACAGCGCTAAAAAGCCAGAAAAATACTGAGCTTAATGACTTAAGAGCAGCACTCTGCAAACTGTGCCAGCAGTCCGCACCAAGAAGGGTAGTGGTACAGTGGGTCCCATCACACTGCAACATCCAAGGCAATGAGGAGGCAGACAGACTGGCAAAAGAAGGTGCAAGACTACCACAAACAGATACTAGAATGATGTATGAAGAGTCAAAACGGCTTATCAAAGCCAGATACATGACCAAATGGGAAACTGAACATACTGGTTACACCAACAACGATGCCTATTACCAGTTGAACCGAAGAGAGCAGGTCGTCGTCTTCAGACTTCGCACTGGCCACAATAGACTGAAGTACCACCTATTCAACAAATTGAAGATAGGGTGTACCGACGAATGCCCGTGCGGTACTGGTAAAATGACCGCTGAACATCTGCTGCAGAACTGCCCGACATACGAGGATCAGAGAGAGCAGATGTGGCCATCACCAGTGGAACTGCAAGACAAGCTCTATGGCAGTGGCGACAGCCTCAGGATGACTGCCGCTTTTTTCTAAAAAATAATGGTTACTGTCTGACTGCTTACGCAGAAGAAGAAGAAGAAGAAGAAGAAGAAGAAGAAGAAGAAGAAGATCCACCAATCTATCTGTGAGATATCAAAAAGATTTTGCCAAAAGTTGATCCTACAATATATCTATTATATCTATAATAGATTTGGCAAAAGTTGATCCAACATTCATTAGTGAGATCTCAAACAAGTTTGGTAAAAGCTGATCATACAATCAATGTATTAGATATCGATGCTACAAAAAATGAAAATGAAATACGTGGAGTGAAGTTTGTAATGTCGCATTGAATATGACGACATAAGTGCTGGAAAGTTAACCTCTCTTTTAACACATGAACATAAATAATATGATTATTATCAGCGTTAGGAGAAAGTTGTTAACAAAAAGGAAAACTAAATGCAAATTTTAAAACTGAAACTCTTACAGTATTACACTGGCTATTCTAATGCAATGATGTCGTTGTCAAATCTCCTTTAAGTAATTATGCATGATCTTGACAAAAGTAACGTTGTGAAAGAAAATCAGTGGTCAGTCGTAGAAGGTTTTACTCGTGGGGCATTTAATTTGTTTATTGTTAAGAGAAATCCAGCAAGTCGAGCTCACAAAGAAACATCACAACACACTTGTAACAAGAGACGTAGGGAATCTGCACGCGTAAATTTTTGGAACAAAAGAACAATCAAGTCTGTGAGGCTACGAGACAGTCAATTCGTCTGTCAGACAATGAATCAATCAATACGTCAGTCAAGCAATGAGACAGTCAATACGTCAGTTAGTACGTTAGTCAGACAATGCGTTAGTCATTACGTAAATCAGGCAATAAGTCAATCAATACGCGAGTTTGGCATTGCATCAGTCAGGACGTCAGTCAGTACTTGAGTCAGGGAATCAGTTAGTCAATACGTCAGTCAGTATGTCAGTCAGTACGTGAGTCAGGCAATAAATCAGTCAACACATCAGTCAGTAATATGAGTCAGACAATGAGACAGTCAATACCTCAATCAGTACGTGAGTCAGGCAATTAGTTAGTCAATATGTCAGTCATTACGTGAGTCAGGAAATGAGTCAGTCAATACGACAATCAGTACATGTCAGAAAATGAAATAGTAAATGCGTCTGTCAGTACGTAGGTCAGTAAGTTACCAAGTAAGTACCACATTTGAGAATATTAACTTATTATTATAATTGTCAGACATTGTATAAAACATTGATATTAAACATTGACATTAAACATTGCCATTATATGTTGACATCAAACATTGACAGTAAACATTGACTTTTAACATTGACATTAAACATTGCCATTAAACATTGACATTAAACATTGACATTAAACCTTCATAGTAAACATTGCCATTACACATTGACATCAAACATTGACATTAAACATTGACATTAAACACTGACATTAAACATTGACATTAAACATTGACATTAAACATTGACATTAAACATTGACATTAAGATAAATTGTGTAGGACAATTATCCTCGTTGTGGAAATCTTTGAGCAGATTAAAAACTTTGAAACAAAACGGAACAACTCTCACTCTGTGGTTAACTTGCCCTGCGCTTGTAGCACTAACGTCACAATCCTGAACAGTGTATAGAACAACTGAAAGGTTATTGCTATTATCATGGAATAGTCGCAGTTGGAAACTGGCTCAGTGTACTTTGGGGTGATTTTGTCATTTGTTTTCAAAAATAGTGGACACAAGCTCCCAGACATGTACTGTGAACGAGAAAAAAAATATTGATATGCTTTCTTATGGAAAATGAAAACTTGGTTTAGATGTGCTAATGACTGCAGTGTTGAACCTTAACTATAACTAAGAACATTAACTCAAACTATAGTACAGTACAGTAAAGTATAGTAGGCCATTTCCATCACGACTGACTATAGGATGATATGACTTGGAGTGATTCCCCCCCCCCCCCCCCCCCCCCCCACAATAGTATAATCTTTTGGTGTCTTTCTCCTTGCGGCGTTGTCGTTTCACTTGTTCGTTTTGCAAGAGTTTCTCTTCACCAATCGTGAGTTGGCCATTAAGGTTACATCTCCGCTTGGATCGGTCTGCAGCTTCGTCTTTCCAGGATGTCAGATTCATGTCCAGGGCCTTCATATCACGCTCGCACACATCTTTGAACCTCAACTGTGGTCGGCGACTGTTCTTTGGCCATCCTCCAACTGTCCATAGAGGATATCTTTGGGAATTACGTGAAAATGTGACGAACATAACCAAGTCATCTTAATCTTCGCAGCCTAAGTAGAGTGTACATGCTTGAACGACCGGTGTGGGAGTGTTCCTCTGCATTTTTCACTCTGTCCCTCCATGTAATTCCAAGAATGTATTGAAGGCTCCGTATATGGAAGGTGTTAAGCCTGTGTTCTTGTTTGGTACAAGTTGTCCAAGTCTCACTGCCATATAGAAGTGTGCGTACAACACATGCATCGTATACCATGGCCTTGGTTTTAATTGTCCGTTTCTGGTTTTCAAAACACGCGTTGTGAGGCGAGCAAATGTAGCAGCAGCTTTGCCAATGCGACTGTCTATTTCTGGTCTAGAGAGAGCTTGTCATTGATTTGGGATCCCACGTCGTTTGTGCACAGTTGCCAGTTCATAATTATTTATGCTAACTGTTGACATTGCATCTACATCATGTCCCAGCACATTTGTTTTGATGAGACTTATTGTAAGATTACAATTTGTGCAAGCCTGGGACAAGCGATCTAACAAGCTCTGAAGGTCCTGCTGACTTTCGGTTATAATTACAGCAGCATCAGCGAAAAGCAAGTCCCTGATGGTGATCTCCCTTATCTTCGTTTTGGCCTTGAGCCTTGCAAGGTTAAACAGCCTACCATCCGACCTAGTGTGAAGGAAAAGTCCTTTATTTGCGTAACCAAATGCATGTTTCAGTAACAGAGGAATAAAGATTTCGAGCAGTGTCGGGGCCAAAACACAGCTCTGCTTAACAGCACTTTTAATGCCAAATGGTTGTGATGTTCTACTATAGAATTGGACTGCTCCTGTCATGACCTCGTGGAGCAATATGGTTAGCAGGGATGCACTCGAAAAGTATAAAGCTTTAATTAACACTATAGAACATTAACTAAAATTATAGCATTAACGATGCTTGCAGTCGTTGTTCCCATTGTTGATGTTCACTGGAAGAAATGATGTGGCTAAGGAATAAAGACTGGTTATCCATGCAGTCATCATGTACAGAGCATGTTATATTCGCGTTTTACATCCGGTTGAAAAGACGTTTTTCCAGACCGAGGATTATAAGACGTTCATCCAAATCTCTCAGCAAGCCTGCTCCTTGGAGCTTTAACACAATTCTAAAAGCATATGGTTAACTAGGGGAAAATAGTGTGATAGAATAAGAACATATGTATATGAGCATATGGCTAGCTAAAGAAAATAGTTGTTATAGTATAAGGTAATATGTATATAAACAAGTATGTAACTAGTGGAAAATAATGATGATAGTATCGGGTTATGGGGTTTTCTGTATATAATCTTATGGTTTACTAGAAGTAAATCTTTTTGCTTTAGTTAATGGTTTACTTTTCTGGATTCTACTGGCAAAGGCCCGAATCTTTCAACATTAGGCCATAGACTTTTAGATTATATCAGGACGTATCGGCCAGTTTTATGGATGTGTGTGTGTGTCTGTTTGTGTGTTTTCCATTACAACAGTTGAGTAGTACAGTAGTTTTGCAAATCCTTTCTATCCATGGAGAAATGGTCATACCGAGAAAAATCCCCAACCTGCCCAGTCAAACTCAACACGAAGTGATTTCAAACCCGGAATGCTGGGATTGCAAACCAAGCGTGCACTCGATCTCCACTCATACAGTCTACGCTCTTCCTAGTGGAAGATACTTGCTGTACGGCCATATACATGTACACATGTCAAATGTTTATAGAATTACATTTTTTCTTGACTTCCAACTCCGAACTCAGTTGCCTAGCAACGTGGTCGAGTGACCTCATACATTAAATGTAAGACGTTTGTTTAGTTTTCGGTTTTTTTTCATTTGTCTTCACCTTATTTCTCTATTTTTCAAGGCGGTCTTCGTTGAACTATGTTTTTATTATGCGCCTGTCGGTTCAGTGCAACCGACTTTGGCATTCATTTTATCTAAGGGTCTGCTTCCTCCTGCATTTTCTAAAGGTTTGCTTCCCTGGGGTAACGTCCTGTGATGTATTTTGGGAGCGAACCCCGCACCAACGGGATGAGAGCCGTGTCACTTAATCACTAGCCCACGTCGCCCCTCAGTTTCTTTTTTTTCTTCTTCTTCGTCAAACGTCAACCTGTATTTTTTCGAAAAAAGCAGAGGTCATCCTGAGGCTGTCGACACTGCCATAGAGCTTGTCTAGTGTTGCCACTGGTGATGGCCACATAGGCTTTCTCTAGTCCTCGTATGTCGGGCAGTTTTGCAGTATGTTCTGTTTCCCATTTGGCCATGTATCTGGCCCTAATATGCCTTTTGGACTCTTCGTAGGTCACAATCTACAATACAAGTAACGATATGTGGTCCAGTACCGCAACCTCAAGCCTTACTAGTCGCTAGGTATGCGGGTCACACAAATTCACTGGACGCTACAGTTCGGACAAGAAACCTGGATTGCTCCATACATTCAGATGAAAACCGATCTCCGCGCCAAAGAAAATTGAAATGGGAATTTCTAAAGGACTTCTTCAAACTAGCCAACAATGCGGTATTGGGGAAGACAATGGATAATTTAAGCTTGCGTATTAGGGTTAACCAGCTTGCTGGTTGCGGAGATAACAACGCTGACAAGCTGCGCCGACTGGTGGCTGAAAATTGTATACTTATCCCATAGAATCGTCCTGGGGAGGAGGGAGGGGGGAGGGGGGCCTCATAGCAATCCATAGCGTCAAGAGCAAACTGAAATTCAACAAGCCCGTCTATGTTGAGCAGGCCGTCCTAGGCCTCGACAAGCCCGTCTATGTTGGGCAGGCCGTCCTAGACCTCAACAAGCCCGTCTATGTTGGGCAGGCCGTCCTAGACTTCAACAAGCCAGTCTATGTTGGGCAGGCCGTCCTAGACTTCGACAAGCCAGTCTATGTTGGGCAGGCCGTCCTAGACTTCAACAAGCCCGTCTATGTTGGGCAGGCCGTCTTAGACCTTAACAAGCCCGTCTATGTTGGGCAGGCCGGTTTAGACCTCGACAAGCCCGTCTATGTTGGGCAGGCCATCCTAGACTTCAACAAGCCAGTCAATGTTGGGAGGGCCGTCCTAGACCTCGGCAAATACGTCATCATGTACGCCATCTGGTATAACCAAGTGAAGGCTCGATATGGTGAAACGGCACAGTTGCTATTCACCGACACAGTCCGGCCTGGTGATAAAAATAGAAACGCAGGACATGAACAAGGACATGTTCCAAGATAAGGACCTCTATGACCACAGCCAATACCAAAAGGATTTCCCATCATTCTTCACATAAAGCTTCTCAATTTCTTTTGGAGCCATCAAGTCGATTTGCTCGGGGGTGAGGTCTTTTCCCGAGATGTTAACTCAGAGAGCATATCGTGCTTCTTTGTCAGAGCTTTCGAGGCGCTGCACTCATCTATGATGTAGAGGGTTGGTTCCCCTTGAAATACTCTGCAGTATTCTGATGTAGAGGGTAGGTTCCTCTTGAAATGCAGACAATAACACTCAAAACCAGCAGTGACCGGGGTTTAATATATATACATCAGGATCTGACCAGATGTATAGCTGTGCTTGGTAGGTTTTGTTGTATCGCACCGTAGGGCATAGGATGTCTATATGTTGAAACCGTTTCCTCGCACCCCGTTTGGCCTTAAATAACGGCTAAATGGGCGTCTTTGGGGTACAGCTTATTCGGTCACGACGAGTCGTGATCAGTTGATGCTCTGAAATAGTTGCCATCCTTAAACCGCTGCTCTGCGTTTAATATCAGATCAACGAACACGACCAGCACACGAGACGCCTCTGCTTCCTTAGTCACGTGGAGAGAGGTGCCGCTAGTTTCATCGCTCTCTATTTTCTTGCCCACCCAGCACACGAGACGCCTCTGCTTCCTTAGTCATGTGGAGAGAGATTCCGCTAGTTTCATCGCTCTCTATTTTCTTACCCGCCCAGCACACGAGACGCCTCTGCTTCCTTAGTCATGTGGAGAGAGGTGCCGCTAGTTTCATCGCTCTCTATTTTCTTGCCCGCCCAGCACACGAGACGCCTCTGCTTCTTTAGTCATGTGGAGAGAGGTGCCGCTAGTTTCGTGGCTCTCTATTTTCTTACCCGCCCAGCACACGAAACGCCTCTGCTTCCTTAGTCATGTGGAGAGAGGTGCCGCTAGTTTCGTGGCTCTCTATTTTCTTGCCCGCCCAGCACACGAGACGCCTCTGCTTCCTTAGTCATGTGGAGAGAGGTGCCGCTAGTTTCGTGGCTCTCTATTCTCCTGCCCATCCAGTGGAACTGGACATCATCGGTTTACCCTAAGTCGAGACACATCCCATACTAAGTGGTCTAGAACTCACCCATGGTGAGTCAAATTGAGATCTTTTCCAATCATAGCTGCCTCTGTTTGTCGATGGCGGCCTGCGAAGAAAATCTTTGTCTCGTCCAACTGTTGGTAGGGCTTCATGGCATGGTTGAAGAGTTGGTTGTCTTCCTCAGGAATTGTTATCTCCACCGTTTTTATTTTTGGATTGTAAAATTCTTCCGAGCTACGCTTAAAGTCAGCTGCTGCTCCGTTGTGATCCTGACAGAGATCCAGAATGTTTGTTATGCTCCTGAAGGTGGCGGTGATGTACCACACATCTTCTCTCGCGTGTTTCGTGTACTTGTGGCGGCTCTACCACACTGGTACGGCTCTACCACACTGGTACGGCTCTACCACATTGCTCACTGGTACGGCTCTACCACACTGCTCACTGGTACGGCTCTACAGAAGTTGATTATTTATATGGAACTGTTTGGAACTGGCACAATGAATTTCCATCCACCGTATTGCGGACTGTTCCTGTTAAAAAAAGAGGCGTGTAACAGTGGTCGCGCTGATACGTTCTATACACCACAGTTTAAGCGTCTTGCGAACGGGACCATATCTAGCGTTACCATTTCAGTTCTAGATCAGCATAAGGCCCTGGTAGACCTTGCGTATCTGAGCGTTATGTTGGAGCTTAGGCGGTTGGCTGAATAACAACTATGCCTGATGCAGAGGGACCAGGAAAGTACAAACCAAGCGTATAGGCCACGAGAAATACTTTTGCTGATCTAGGAGGCTTTCGGAAGCCGGGCGAGCTGTTGGTTCTAGGAGACACTAGAGACTTTCGGGAGCTGGGCGAGCTGTTGGTTCTAGGAGACACTAGAGGCTTTCGGGAGCTGGGCGAGCTGTTGGTTCTAGGAGATACTAGAGGCTTTCCGGAGCTGGGCGAGCTGTTGGTTCTAGGAGATACTAGAGACTTTCGGGAGCAGGGCGAGCTGTTGGTTCTAGGAGATACTTGAGGCTTTCAGGAGCTGGGCGAGCTGTTGGTTCTAGGAGATACTAGAGGTTTTCGGGAGCTGGGCGAGCTGTTGGTTCTAGGAGATACTTGAGGCTTTCGGAAGCTGGGCTAGCTGTTGGTTCTAGGAGATACTAGAGGTTTTCGGGAGCTGGGCGAGCTGTTGGTTCTAGGAGATACTTGAGGCTTTCGGGAGCCGGGCGAGCTGTTGGTTCTAGGAGACGCTGGAGGCTTTCGGGAGCCGGGTGAGCTGTTGGTTCTATGAGATGCTAGAGGCTTTCGGGAGCTGGGCGAGCTGCTGGTTCTAGAATATAGTAGAGGCTTTCGGGAGCCGGGCGAGCTGTTGGTTCTAGGAGATGCTAGAGGCTTTCGGGAGCTGGGCGAGCTGTTGGTTCTAGAAGATACTAGAGGCTTTCGGGAGCTGGGCGAGCTGTTTGTTCTAGGAGACACTAGAAGCTTTCGGGAGCTGGGCGAGGTGTTAGTTCTAGGAGACACTAGAGGTTTTCGGGAGCCGGGCGAGCTTTTGGTTCTAGGAGACGCTAGAGGCCTTCGAGAGCCGTGCTAGCTGTTGGTTCTAGTAGACGGTAGAGGCCTTCGAGAGCCGGGCTATTTGTTGGTTTTAGAAGATGGTAAAGGCTTTTTGGGAGCCTGGCGAGCTGTTGGTTTATCGGCTGGAACGCACCCGAGAAGGCGTCTATAAACGAGCGCCTATTGAGACTAAGCCTGAGGAACCGGATGGGAGGTCAGAATCGAACTGAGGCAACAGTATATTGATCTCGAATGTAAACCATCTCGCAAGCCCGTTGAATGGGGAATCTAACAAGAAGGTGAACAGAAGCTGATAAGATGCTTGTATCCTATGTCACAAATGGCATTACCTCTACTCCTTGTCTACGAAGTCAAGGTCGAGTGCCAATATGCTAACTTCTACGCCATGTCTACGGAATCTTGGTTGGGTGTCAATATGTTAGCCTCTACGTTTTGTCTACGAAATCTAGGTCAGGTGCCAGTATGCAAGTGAAAATTGTGTTTGAGAAAGACAAAGAAATTCTGAAAAAACTGCTTCCAGGTTCTACTCTGTATCCAGAACTCGAGCTGGGGAAGGGATTGGATCGAAATACTCAACGGTCTCTTTCTGAAATGGAAATCCACGAAAATTTTGGATCTTATAGTTCAGAATAGAGAGATAAAAATAACAGTGGCCACCACTGAATCCGATGTAGAGATCCAGGTAGATAAACGTGTGTCACTTCAATTTTTACATTGTGGTGTCAACTTCCAGTTCGTCCGTGTTTTATTGACACACTGGCCCGTTACCAACCTCTACCTAGAACATCTCACTACCGAGATTTAATGTCGCGAGATCTTGTTGAAAACGCAGATGTTTTAAACTCTATTTGGATGTATGTACCATGTTTTACAAGTGTTGGATATTACAACGATGACGCTGTATCCAACCCAACAACCGGAAATCGCAGAGCTTCCCCCCCCCCTTCCCCCACCCCCCCCCCTCCCAAGCTGTTCAGCGGTATCGACTGTGTAGAATTGTAGAGCTTGACAAAAATCTCTTAAAGAAATACCACCGCGCCGATAATAGTGTCCTTAGTACGAGCGTTGGGGTCGGAATTGTTGGCTCAGGCCTCGAAGTTGTGGGTACAGTGATGATGACTTCGGTTATCGGGTCTTGTCCCGGCATGCTCTCTGGACTTGGTGCGGGGGCTTTTGTCATAGACCTGGCCTGCACCGCTATCAGTCGCAGATTTATAGATAAAGCTGCGAAGCATGCAGCCGTGATACACGTTGCTACAGCTAAACTGAACTTGATTCACCAGATCGTGTCAAAGAGTATAAGCGATTCGAAAATCTCAAATCAGGAATTCAGACTCTTCCTAGAAGAAATGGATTTGTATTTGGTGATGAACATAGAAATCCGATCCAAGGCTCACGCCGCCTCTGCGCTTGACTCGGCGGCAAAAAAACTAGTAGATGAGAAGAGGCGGGAGAAATTACGGGCTTAGTTCGCAAAACGGTTGGCCTCTTTCACTTCACCGTTAGGTGTGTGTGTGTTTGCAGACGGTACGGCTACGACGCCTCTGAGGTGCCTCCACCCCCATGTAGAGATTGGACTCCGAAGGTATATATTGAGCCGTCTGCCCCTGCACCACCGTCATGAATGAGTTTATTAATGATATTATGTTCATGCCCCTTGGAGCTTCCGCATATTTCCTCTACACCTCAGCCAAAGCGATAGACCGTGAGATGTGGACTGACCGCTGTAACCTGAAGGATGGGAACTCGCTAGACCGTGAGATGTGGACTGACCGCTGTAACCTGAAGGATGTGAACTCGCTAGACCGTGAGATGTGGACTGACCGCTGTAGCCTGAAGGATGTGAACTCACTAGACCGTGAGATGTGGACTAACCGCTGTAACCTGAAGGATGTGAACTCGCTAGACCGTTAGATGTGGACTGACCGCTGTAACCTGAAGGATGTTCTTCTTCTTCTTCATCGTACGCTGTTTACAGCGATATTTACGTTGCACTGTTTTATTTTGTAAAGCCTGTGGCTCAGTGCATCCGATTTCAATAGGCGTTTCTGTAAGGTTGCCCTCCTTAGCCTTTGGCTGTCCCCAGCCTAACTGCAAGGCAGCAGTTGTTTTTGGTCAGAGTTGTCTCTCTTAGGAAGTTGTCTTGCAGGACTATCGAATCTTCCCTACTCGTGTCTATAGGGTTTGGCAATGATATGATGGACTATGTACTAGTTTGTACTATCCCGGAAGAGAGGCAGCCCAGTGTGACTGTGTCCCAGGATCGTCACGTCCTGCCAGAAACGTAGCATATGCATGTGAGTGAGGTTTCTCTTTGTTCCCTTTATTTTCTCGGCTCATCTGCAGTGATGGTACGCCTAGCATTCCCCGCCACCCGGGAGGTTGTCACAATAGGACAGGAGGTGCAATGTCCGCTGGACTGCATCTCTTCTGCGTCCATTGAGATGACTGATAGCAGACAGAGGCAAAGAGCGAGACAGGAGTGCATTTAACCAGGTGCATTTCTGTGGCTCGACCAGGCCGGGCTGAGACGCAAGCCCCAGCCATGTCGTAGCCTCCCATCACAGCGGTGCTGAGATTTAGGGCGGGATTCTGGCTTAGAGGCGTTCGGCCGTAGTCCCTCAGATGGTAGCTTATCAGCCAAGCACGTGGACCAAATGTCAGCGACCTGTGATTCCTCTCGAAATAGTGCATTTG
The DNA here is from genome assembly GCA_036924085.1 of Ariolimax columbianus. NCBI lineage: Eukaryota > Metazoa > Mollusca > Gastropoda > Stylommatophora > Arionidae > Ariolimax > Ariolimax columbianus. Next base: position 100,061,825 of record JAVGWX010000007.1, on the reverse strand, counting down.
ACCAGAGGACAAGCCTGGTCATTGCACGGAGATGTTGTTCGCCTGGTGTGTGGATATATCTCATGGTCAAGGGTTGAGTCTCAGCAGTTCGCAGTGAGGTAGCTGATCTACTGCTTAGGGCACCTCAACCGAGAACTAAGTCTTCTACAAATGGTTTCATACCTCATTGCCGTATGGGGTGAATATCGAGCAGCTTCCCGCCTGCTTTGGAGACCTTATTCTGCGGCTCGACCGGGCGGGGCTGGAGCGGGAGCCCCAGGTCCCCACCATGTTGAAGCCTCCCTTTGCAATCGTGCTGAGCTTTTGGGCGGGATTTTGGCTTAGAGGCGTTCGGCCGTAATCCCTCACCTTGTAGCCTCGCGCCGTTGGCTTATCAGCCTAGTACCTGAACCAAATGTCTGCAGCTCCTCTCGAGTTGAGCAGGATTACTGTAACAACGCCCTGTCATTAGTAGGGTAAAACTGACCTGTCTTCCGATGGTCAATTTCCAGCACCCGTTCACTATTTGGCCAGGACGAATTAATCGAGGGCTTTAGTTTGTCAGTGACCAGGTATCTGGAACCTGCGGTTTCTGCGGGGTTAAGACACGATTTCTGTAGCGTTCCTTCATTAGAAGGTTAGAGAGCTGACCTGTCGTCCGTGGGTCTAAAACCAGCACACGTTCAGTAATAGTAGTGCTCTCGATTTGTCAGTCGTTCTACAGTATTTGCGTGTTGAGTCAAATTAAGCCGCAGGTTCCACTCCTGGTGGTGCCCTTCCGTCATTTCCTTTAACGAACATTGGATGCGGGACAGTAAAGCAACCGAGAGGATAGTTCCAGATTTTCGAGGGTCTAATTCCAGCACCCGTTCCATATTAGGCCCAACGAAAGTACTCTCGGCATGTCAATCATTTCAGTGTTTGGCCGTGTTGAGTCAAATTAAGCCGAAGGTTCCACTCCTGGGGGTGCCCTTCCGTCAATTCCTGTAAGTTTCAGCTTTGCAACTATACTTCCCCCGGAACCAAAACACTTTGGATTCCCGGAAGCTGCCCACAGAGTCATCGAAGCAACTAGCGGATCGCTAGTCGGCATCGTTTATAGTCAGAACTACGACGGTATCTGATTGTCTTCGCGCCTCTGACTTTCGTTCTTGAATAATGAAAACATTCTTGACAAAGCTTTCGCAGTAGCTCGTCTTGCGGCGATCCAAGAATTTCACCTCTAACGCCGCAATACGAATGCCCCCGTTTGTCCCTGTTAATCATTACCTCCAGTTCCTAAAACCAACAAAATAGAACCGAGGTCCTATTCCATTATTCCATGCACCATTAATCAGGCAGCCGAGGCCTGCTCTGAACACTCCGATAGCGTATATTAAAGTTGTTGCAGTTAAAAAGCTCGTAGTTGGATCTCAGGCGCAGGTGGGCGGTCCGGCTCGCGCCGGTTCACTGCCCATTGTCTCCTGCCCTACCGTATGCCGGCTCTCTCCTACGGGTGCTCTTCGCTGAGCGTCCTGGGAGGCCGGCGCGTTTACTTTGAAAAAATTAGAGTGTTTAAAGCAGGCCTCGGCTGCCTGAATAATGGTGCATGGAATAATGGAATAGGACTTCGGTTCTATTTTGTTGGTTTTCGGAACTGGAGGTAATGATTAACAGGGACAACCGGGGGCATTCGTATTGCGGCGAAATTCTTGGATCGCCGCAAAACGAGCTACTGCGAAAGCATTTGTCAAGAATGTTTTCATTAATCAAGAACGAAAGTCAGAGGCGCGAAGACAATCAGATACCGTCGTAGTTCTGACTATAAACGATGCCGACTATCGATCCGCAGGAGTTGCTTCGATGACTCTGCGGGCAACTTCCGGGAAACCAAAGTGTTTGGGTTCCGGGGGAAGTATGGTTGCAAAGTTGAAACTTAAAGGAATAGACGGAAGGGCACAACCAGGAGTGGAGCCTGCGGCTTAATTTGACTCAACATGGCCTAAACACTGCTATGATTGACATGCCGAGAGCACTTTCGTTGGGTCTAATATGGAACGAGTTCTGGAATTAGACCCTCGAAAATCTGGGGCTATCCTCTCGGTAACTTGATTGTCTCGCATCTAGTGTTCTCTAAAGGAATTGACGGAAGGGCACCACCCGGAGTAGAACCTACGGCTTAATTTGCCTGAATACGCCAATACTGTAGAACGACTGACAAATCGAGAGCACTACCGTTGGGTCTAATAATGAACGTACGCTGGTATTAGACTCACGGAAGACAAGTTAGCTCTCTAACATTCTAATGAAAGAACGCTACGGAAATCGTGTTTAACCCCACAGAAACCGCAGATTTCACATACCTGGTCATTGACAAACAAAAGCCCTCAATTAATTCGTCTGGTCAAATAGTGAACGTATGCTGGAAATAGACCATCTGAAGGTAGGTCAGTTTTACCCTACTAATGACAGGGAGTTGCTACGGAAATCCAGCTCAATTTGAGAGGACCCCCAGACACTTTGGTTCATGTACCAGGCTGATAAGCCAATGGCGCGAGGCTACCATGTGAGGGATTACGGCCGAACCCCTGTAAGCCGGAATCCCGCCTAAAATCTCAGCACCACTGGAATGGGAGGCTCCTACATGTTCGGGACCTGGGGCTCGCGCCCCAGCCCTATCCGGTAGAGCCGCAGAAAGAGGTGACTGCCGTCCGCCGATCAAAGCGGGTGGGCAGCTGCTTGATATTTACCTTATACGGCGATGAGGTGTGAAACCACCAACATAAGACTTAGTTCCTGGTCGGGGTGTCGAAAACAGTAGAGCAGCCACCTCACTGTGAACTGTCGAGACTCAACAAATGACCATGAGATCTGTCCGCACACCAGGCAAACAACATCTCTGTGACATTAATAGGCTTGTCCTCTGGCTAAATGCACTTCAGCTACGATATCTACCTCTGTACGTTATCAGCCATATAACTATCATGCTGGACGCAGAAGAGATGCAGACCAGCGGACATTGCACACCTGTCCCACTGTGTCAACACCCCAGGTGGCGGGGAATGCTAGGCGTACCATCCCTGCATAGAAGCCAAGAAAATAAAGGGAGAAAGAGTTACCCCACTCACATGCAAATGCTACGTTTCTGGCAGGACGTGACGATCCTGGGATACAGACACACTGGACTGCCTCTCTTCCGGGTAAACCAGTCCATCTCATATATCATCTCACATATCATCATTGCACCCTATAGACACGAGAAGTGAAGACTCGATAGTCTGGTAAGACAACTTCCATAAGAGAGCCAACTCTGATCATAAACAACTGCTGCCTTGCAGATAGGCTGGGGACAGCCAAAGGCTAAGGAGGGCATCCCTACAGAAACGCCTGTTGAAATCGGATGAACGGGGCCGCAAGCCTAACAAAACAGTGCAACGTAAATCGCAGCATGATGACAGTACAACCTATTAGAAAAACGCATGGCGCTCATCCTGCGGAGTCCCGCCAGGCAGCGATAGTGCCGGGCCTCACGCCTCGAAGGGGCCCACCCTTGACTACTGGTGGTCACCCCCCCATGTGTCGTGGAGTCAAGGCACATGGCTATGGGGCAACTTCTATTGACCAAAACCTCAAGACCCTCAAAATACTACAGTGGAATGCGGAGGGAGTCATTAACAAAAAAACTTTCCCTAACACATCACCTGCATGAAGGTAAGATTGACGTGGCATGTATCCAGGAAACGCACCTCAACAATAATCATAAACTCTTAATCAGAGGATACCAGACCTTCCGTCTAGATAGAGAAGGCCACAAAGGAGGGGTCCTGATACTGACCAGAAACTGCATACCGAGTAGCGCGGTATCTGTCAATCACACCGGACAAGCAGAAATTGTAGGAGTTGACATAATGGCTCAAGAGACGAAGCTCCGCATTTTCAATCTGTTCGGACCACCAAATAGAGACCTATCGCTCTCGAGTATTGAGGTCAGAGACTCCAACTGCATAGTAGTTGGAGATTTCAACAGCCACTCGGAGAGATGGGGATACTCTGACACAGACAGCAGAGGTGACGAAGTGGAAGATTGGGAGATAGATGCAAATCTCTCCCTAATCAATAGACCGGAGGATAGCCCTAGCTTCTATTCAAGAACATGGCATACCACCTCGACTCCAGATTTGGCCTTCTCCACACAGGACATACACCATCAAATAGACCGCCAGGTGCTAAACCAACTGGCAGGTAGCGACCACAGGCCGATCAGGCTAACCATTGACATAGAAGTAGGCCCACAGGAAACAAAACCGCTCCCACGTTGGAATTACAAACGAGCCGACTGGGACAGATTTGCAATCCTGACAGATGGGCTGTGTGAAACCATAAACACACGAAACACCAAAATGAAGCCCATGGTGGAAAGCCTAAGCAAGGCAATAATGCAAGCCGCCACTGAAACCATCCCAAGAGGAGCTAGGAAAAACTATAAGCCCTACTGGAATGATGAGTTGCCGAAAGTGGAAGATGCAGTAACAAATGCTAGGAACATGGCAGAGCGAGAAAAATCCATGGAGGCAAACATCGCCCTCAAAGCCGCCGTTACGAAGTACAAACACACTCTCAAGCAAACAGCAAGAGAAAGCTGGAAAAATAAAACGGAAAGTCTAAACCTGGACAAAGACGGGAACAAGCTATGGAAGCTAGTCAGAGCCATGAACGACGAAACCCCATCAAATAAACAAATTACTATCAAGCAGGGCGAGAACTTGATCACAGGTAAGAAAGCCGCAAACGCCTTTGTCGATCACTATGCCAGAGCAAACCACATCGACGTCCCTGCAGATACGCATACAGACATTAGCGAAAAGCTAATGGGACACGAAAACATGAATACGGCACCTGCAGAGCACATGATGGCCAAACTAACAATGCGCGAAATGGAAGAGGCTATGAGAACACTAAAGAAAAGGAAATCTCCCGGAAAAGACGGGATAACAAACGAAATGCTGATGGGGCTGGGCCAAACAGCGAAGAAGAAACTGCTATCGGTCCTGAACCAAAGCTGGAAAAGGGGAATTGGTTCCACAGGCATGGAAAGACGCAATACTGGTACCAGTACCAAAAACAGGAAAGAACAAAACAGATCCAAATGGATACAGGCCCATCAGCCTACTGAGCTGTGTCGGCAAGCTGATGGAACGGATGATAAACACCAAACTGATGTGGCATCTGGAAGAAAAACGAATACTAATTCCACAGCAAGCCGGCTTTAGACAGCACAGATCCATTGAGGACCAGGTCATCCTCATAGCCCAGGAGATAGAAGATGTCTACCAGGCACAGAAACACACAGTAGCTGTTTGGGTGGATCTGGAAAAGGCATTTGACAAAGTCTGGAAAGATGGACTTAGAGTCAAGCTAAGAAGAAGTGATGTTTGTGGGAAGATGTACAAGTGGATCAACCACTACCTCAAACAAAGAACGGCCAGAGTCCAAGTACAAGGGCAGCTGAGCAAAAAGGTGACACTCGAGCAGGGAGTACCCCAAGGGGGAGTACTGTCACCCACACTCTTCCTGGTGTATATAAACGACATTACAGAGAATATACCAAGAAGAGTCCATAGCTCAATGTTTGCAGACGATCTGGCTATGTGGACCTCTGAAAAGAATCTCACCATAGCAAGAAATCGGATGCAGCAGGCCCTGACATCGCTGGAAGAGTGGGCGAACTCATGGCTGGTCAAAATAAACGAGGAGAAAACCACATGTACAATATTCTCGCTCTCAATCAAACCCCAAAAAACCAAATTAAGTCTAAATGGCAAATTCCTGCAGCCAAACGACAACCCAAACTATCTGGGAGTCACATTTGATCGGCGCATGACATGGAAAAGTCAGATCGAGAGAAACCGAATGAGAGCCAAAGAAAGAATGGCAATCATGAGGAAACTTGCTGGCACAAGCTGGGGAGCAGACGAAAGTATACTAAAGAAACTGTACACTGGAAGAGTGAGACCAGTTCTCGAGTATGGCATTGCGGCATGGACAACAGCAGCAAAGGCGAACTTCGATAAAGTTAGCAAACTTCAAAACAAAGCCATGAGAGTTATAACAGGAGGCATGAAGTCAACGCCAATTGTAGAACTTGAAAAGATTACAAAACTGCAATCCATGACCGATAGAAGAGACTGCAGAGCCCAGCTGCAGTCAGAGAAACTCCGAAGACTGACTGACCATCCAATGCACCAGAGACTAAACAATTTGGGAAATGGGAAACTAAAGCGGAGAAACTTTGCAGAAATAGCCAAAGCAAAGATGCACGAAGATCCCATAAACGCACTATCAACACCAAAGCCCATTACTACTGTACGAAAACCTACCTGGAGGCAGGATATATTTCCAGAGGTGGTAGAAAATATAGCAGGTATTGGAAACAAAAACTGCCAGACTGAAAAAAGAAAGGAGAGATACTACCCTAAGCTTTATATCGAAAAACTATCCAAGCATGGACTGGACCCATGCATACACCGATGGTTCTGTAACAAACACTACACAGAATGGAGAGGCAGGAGCATTCCTGAACCTACAAAATGGCAGAAAAATAACACTGTCATTTGCTACTGGTAAGTACACAAGCAATTTCAGAGCGGATACAGAGGCACTGAGGGCGGCAGTGGAAGAAATGGTGACACATAAGGAAAAGGAAAGCCATACAGTCCTGCTTACAGATGCTCTTGCCGTAGTCACAGCGCTTATTTTAAACCAGATACATGACCAAATGGGAAACTGAACATACCGGCTACATCAAAAACGATGCCTATTACCAGTTGAACAGAAGAGAGCAGGTCGTTGTCTTCAGACTTCGCACTGGCCACAATAGACTGAGGTACCACCTGTTCAACAAATTGAAGATAGGTGGTTCCGACGAATGCCCGTGTGGTACCGGGAAAATGACCGCTGAGCATCTGCTGCAGAACTGCCCGACATACGAGGATCAGAGAGAGCAGATGTGGCCATCACCAGTGGAACCACAAGACAAGCTCTATGGCAGTGTCGACAGCCTCAGGATGACCGCCGCTTTTTTCGAAAAAATAATGGTTTCTGTCTGACTGAAGAAGAAGAAGATATCAACGCACAGAGATAGGCAGTGAATAGAACAATTGCTAGATTCCGACCACGTGATGAGAACCCTGGGTCAAGTTTAGTACTAGAGTAAGACCTGTGCTACTTGCACGAACCTTTAGAAGTAATCTTAGTCAGTTAGAGAAGTGATAATAACCAACCTCTTGAGAGACATTATAATTAATTAATAATTGATGAACTGTGTAATAGGATAGAATGAGTATAAAGATTTGATGGATGTGCATATTGTGTTACTTGAGTGAAAAATACATGCTTTGTTTAATTTGTGTTAAAAGAATTTGTTGGTATTTAATTTAGAGAGTTAAGGAGTGATAGTGGTAATGAAGATTAGGATAGAACATTAACGTTAACCCTGCTATATAATATATTAAATGATACCGTGACTTAGAATAGAACAATTATCGTTAGGACTGCTACATATTACAATATAGGGTACCATGACCTAAGATAGAGAGTAACCTATAGACCTGCTACAACCGTAAGGCTGGAGACAAACCACAGCAAATTATTTCAATAAAATAATAATACAATATTGTTGGTTTTTTTAATACATATAATATTTGCAACTTTATAAACAACAACTGATATTAGTAACTTTTCAATAATTAATATTAATAATTTTACATACAAAAATTTGTATCAGTAACTTTACATACAACAATTTGTATCAATAACTTTACATACAACAATTTGTATCAGTAACTTTACATACAACAATTTGTATCAATAACTTTACATACAACAATTTGTATCAGTAACTTTACATACAACAATTTGTATCAATAACTTTACATACAACAATTTGTATCAGTAACTTTACATAGAACAATTGCCAGTGGAAACTTTAATATATCTCTAAACTCTCAGGCTAGGTAGCCAAATGGTAAAGAAACCAATTTCCGTCAAATGCCTTGTGTATCATGTATGACCTAGGACCTCCTTCAGGTTACCTCGCCACATCAACCTCGAGTGTCCGTGAGTGCGCCTAAAGGTTCAAGGTCATTAGGACATCACGCTTCGTGTCAGTCTGTTGTCCGGTATGTGCACCATTTGTCAAGACCCTCTGTATTTCCATAGTAGCACAGCATCTGCAATGACAGTGAAGGAAGATCGACGTCTGGTCTCTACATTGAGTTTCTTCTTCTTCTTCGTCGTCATTCGTTCTCAAACTCTCGCTACCAAAGGCTTTGTAAAATAGCAAGATGTTATCCGAAGAACGGAAAGCGTTTTTTCAAAGTTTACAGCTTGACTACGATATTTGCATCTTTTGGTCCGACACATCCGATTTCAGCATGGCCTTTACAGGTACCATTCTGCCATGTAGCAGCCTGCTATCCAGTATCACCAGGTGGAGGTGGATGAGAGTCTTGGCAGTTCCGGTTTCCTGGCCTTGACGATAGCAGCTAGCTATGTGTCGCTGACTGATACAGCTCATGCACTGATCTGCGTCTTGATCCCCACTCGATCTGTTTGACTTTACACTAGCGGCGCAGGTCCTATTCCTTCGTGCGGCTTGCTGGATCTGGGGGAGGTGCTATAACAGCATACGGAAACCGATCTGAAGTCTTTGCTGGTCGCTAACTGGAAGTCCGATACTCTGTGACCTATGACAAGGTCCCTGAAGGTGGTTAACCGATGTGTGAGTTCATCCGTGTTCACTGGGCCAGAGAAATACGACACATGGCAACCGAAGTACTCGATGGCCTTGCCAGGATAATCGTAGAAAAAAATAACATTCGACAAATAAAGAGAGCTAGTATAAATTGAAAAATCACTTCGCATTTTCGTGAATGCATGTATAATTCTAGTGGACACATGTGTGTCAGAACACAGGTGTAGGTCAGGACACATGTGTAGGGTAAGAACACAGGTGTAGGTCAGGACCGGTGTGTAGGTCAGAACACGTGAGTAGGTCAGGACACGTATGTAGGTCAAGACACGTATGTAGGTCAGAACACGTTTGTAGGTCACGACACGTGTGTAGGTCAGGACACGTGTAGGTCAGGACATGTGTGTAGGTCAGAACATGTGTGTAGGTAAGGACGTGTGTGTTAGTCGTCAACCAATGATATTTCCAATGGCATTCGGGACCTGGCAACATCCATGATGTCATCAAACGAGAGAGCCAAATAGACTTGACAGTTGCATCAGCAATTTACATTTAACCGTTGACATAAGCAACTTTACATATAACCGTTGACATAAGAACCTTTACATATAACCGTTGACATAAGCAACTTTACATATAACCGTTGACATAAGAACCTTTACATATAACTGTTGACATAAGCAACTTTACATATAACCATTGACAGTAGTAACTTTACATATAACCATTGACAGTAGTAACTTTACATATAACCGTTGATAGTAGCAACTTTACATATAACCGTTGATGGTAGCAACTTTACATACAACTGTTGGCAGTAGTAACTGTTTGAACTACTGAACTATTGACAGTAGTAACTTTACAAACAACTGATGGCAGTAGTAACTTTACATACAACTGTTGACAGTATTAACTTTTTAAACTACTGAACTACTGACACTAGTAACTTTACATTCAAATGTTGGCACTATTAACCTTACATACAACTGAACTATTGACAGTAAAAACTTTACAAACTACTGAACTATTGACAGTATTAGCTTTACATACATCTGAACTTTTATTAGTACTAACTTTCCAAAAACTGAACTTTTGACAGTAGTAACTTTACAAACAACTCAACTTTCGACAGTAGTAATTTTACAAACAACTCAACTTTTGACAGTAGTAACTTCACAACAACTGAACTACTGACAGTAGTAACTTTAAAAACAACTGAACTTTTGACAGTAGTAACTTTACACACAACTGAACTATTGACAGTACTAACTTTACAAACAACTGATCTTTTGACAGTAGTAACTTTATAAACAAACGTTTAGACAGCACCATCTTGACGTGTACGTGTAATTACGTAAATAGTCTCTGCCGTAATTGTGGGACTCCTACCTTTTTTTAAAGTACACTTTTATCACGGAGCGCTGATATTGACTGTGGTGCCATTTCTGTATGTGACTATTTTCTTTCCACTTCTTTGTCTAATTGTGTTTAGTGTTCTGACATAGCGACAATTGGTGGCAGCTGGTGATTGTTTCACGTAAAACGTTTTCTTCAAACTCCAGCCACAGTTAATTAGTACCAACCGTGAGTGATACAAAATCATTTGTATGTTAATGGTTGAAAGTCCTGTAAAATAATCAAGAGTATTCTTACTAGAAAGTGCTGTGGAATAATTTAGTCATATCAGGTTACCCGTAACCAGTGAGGTCGTTTTGCTAACATGAAGACAACCTCACAACACCACGCCACCCTTCTCTGTTAGCGGCCGCTGCCTGTGCCTCTTCTGGTCGGAGATTGGTCCATTCTTTTATGCTGTTCTCCCACCTCTTTTTGGGACGTCCTCTTCGTCGTCTGCCTTGCAGCACCTTTCAGTGCAGGATCGTATTTGCAAGATCATTTGATCACGATATATGGTCGTACCAAGTGAGTTTCCTTTTTTTGACAGTTGCCAAGAGGTTTTCAAAACGCCTTATTGCTGTTGTAATTATATCTCGTATTTTCTAATTTGTAACTCGATCTTCGTACATGACGTTTAAACGTCTTCGGAAACAAATAATCTCCAAGGCCTGTATCCTTCGTTGGAGGTCAGCTGTAACTGTCCATGTCTCAGAAGCGTAGAGGAATCTTCGCATGACCAAAGTACACATTAATCTGATTTTCGTGGATTATGCTAACCGTTTATCTTGCCAGATTGTGTTGAGCCGTGCAAGCGTCGCTATTGTCTGCGTTATTCTGGCCAACACCTCACAATTTGATCCTTCATCACTGACTTTCGAACCCAGATATTTAAAACGGGTAGCCACTTCGAGTTCCTGGCCATTAGCTTTAATTCTGATATTGAAACCATCGGAGATGTTGGTCAATAATTGTATCTTTCCAGCGTATATCTCCATACCATAGTCAAGAGCTGTTTCATCGAGCCTTCTGGCCCATTCCTGGAGTACTGCTTCTGACCTCGCCATCCCGTCGATGTTATCTGCAAAACGAAGTTTGGTAATCTCACTCCCTTGATGTGCGAAACCAGAAATAATCACGAGTATTCTAATTAGAAAGTGCTGTGAAATAATCAAGAGCATTTTAGTTAGAAAGTGTTGAGATATAAATTCTCTATACAGAGCATAATATAGAAAAGTTATACCGTCATAGCTAGTTTTTAATGTGACGAAAAACCTATTTTACATTTGTACCTCTTTATGTTTAGTGAACACAGAGTTAGTGTTACTTAAACCATGCACGTTTCATGGATAATTTTGCTCAAGTGTTAAGGCATTTTAGGTTGTGATATCACATGGCTAACTATAATAAGCTGTTGCATGCATATTTTCTCACACGAATTTGTTTACGTTTTCAATAGATGTCTTACAGTACGACTAATACTACTTCCTGTCAAAGCCAGGACAGGAAGCTATGAGAGCTTTTGAGTGTGTGTGAACTCGCCAGGATCGACACTTAAACAGATATGGACAAAAACAGAATGTGTATATAGATCAAACGGTTCGGTAGAGGCCCTACCTTCGCACAATCTGGAAGAACCGTGCCTTGATATAGGACCTTTCACAGAAAAATTCAACAATAATTTAGCTCTTTTACCACTTTCCGTTTAAAGAATGATTCATTCACCTGGTATGTCCATGGAACTTGAAGGCACCAGCTTGTCTTGTGCGACATTTTTAGCGTCTAACGGGAAAAAGCTGCTACGTGCTAGAGGAGGAAGACTGGTTAGGCACACAATACTGATCAGACATGTTCGTCAGGGTCAAATACAACATACTGGTCAGACATGTTAGTCAGGGTCAGGCACAACATACTGATCAGACGTATTAGTCAGGAAAAGGCACAACATACTGATCAGACGTGTAAGTCAGGGTCAGGCACACCATACTGATCAGACATGTTCGTCAGGGTCAAGTACAACATACTGGTCAGACATGTTAGTCAGGGTCAGGCACAACATACTGATCAGACGTGTTAGTCAGGGTAAGGCACAACATACTGATCAGACGTGTTAGTCAGGGTCAGGCACAACATACTGATCAGACGTGTTAGTCAGGATAAGGCACACCATACTGATCAGACATGTTCGTCAGGGTCAAGTACAACATACTGGTCAGACATGTTAGTCAGGGTCAGGAACAATACACCGACCAAGACCCCCACCTGGACGTCCCCATAGTCCTCTCTCAAAACTACCTGTTTACTTGGCAGTCTGGCTAACCAGATTGGGGGTGGACAACTTCCAGGAGGTACCCCGGTCCACCTCATCCGCACGCAAGGGATGTGAGAAAAGTTATAGCAATCCGCCACAAAACGTCACTTTCAGGGTGCACAGAAAGAGTAATCTTACTCATTGTGAGTATTCAACAACAACAGCAGCAATAATAAGAACAACAACAACAACAACATTATGGTGTCGATGTTGCTGTCACGATTGTCATTACAAACATGAAAATACATTTGGCAGTGACTCTTCCACAGAATATAAGGGGGGCAGATGGACATCGTTAGTTGGAGTAATCCAGGTTTTTCTTAAGGCAATCCAGCTCTACAAGCATAGAGAACTTGGTTTGTGGGTGTGTGTGTGTGTGTATGTGTGTGTGTATGTGTGTGTGTATGTGTGTATGTGTGTGTATGTGTGTATGTGTGTATGTGTGTGTGTGTGTGTGTTTGTGTGTATGTGTGTGTATGTGTGTATGTGTGTATGTGTGTGTATGTGTGTGTATGTGTGTATGTGTGTATGTGTGTGTATGTGTGTGTGTGTGTGTGTATGTGTGTGTGTATGTGTGTATGTGTGTATGTGTGTGTATGTGTGTGTGTGTGTAACAGTTATAGCCGGAGCATGAGCGTTTAGGGCAAGGGTGATATTGTCAGCGACTCTGAGACAAAGGTACCTGAATGTGTGCCAAGGTCACTCTCCGTCTTAACACTTCACCAGGGTCACTCACCGTCTCGATACTGAGTCAACAAAGGAAAGGTTTGGGGAAAGAATGTGTCTAGTACAGGTAGAGACTAGGTGCTGACCACTGGCGTTCCGATTTGGGTAGTGGAGGATTAGTGACAGACAGAGGCCAGCAGAGCTTGATTTGAAATTTCCAGTGATAGGAGTTCAGAGTGATGCGTTCCAATGGCAGCTGAATAGAGGTAGACGAAACTGGGTAATTTCTGGAACCGCCCTCCCCCCTCCCCCAGAGAACGACTGAGCAGGTCTGATACTGTTTGAGACTTCAAAATACTATAACAAGTTTAACTCAAGCAGACTGGCCATGGAGAGAGAAAGAGAGAGAAACAAAATTTAGCTATGAGTCTGTTTAGCTCGCCGATTTAATAGAACAGTGATTTATAGGATGTTTCACGAATGTTATTGAGATAGAATAGGATGGCTAAACCAGCACACACCTTTGAGTCTTGGTCAGTCGCTCTATAGGGTGTGTTGGACGCCATGTGTCAAGAAGAGATCTGAATGTGTGGTATATGTGCAGGACACCTTGTGAACGATGTGTGTTCTGAAAAGTTACGTGAGTGTACAGATCGACTAGGAGAGATCTGGATGTGTGTGTGGTGTGTAGACACCAGGGGAGCGATGTATGTGAGTATACGTTAAATAGATTGAATGTATAACGTCCAGATTACCCGCCGGAGGGGGTCTGAGTGTGAGTGAATGATTAGAATACAAACGTGAGGATGAGTTTTTGAAAGTGTGTTGAGGGTGCAGAAAAGGTGAGGAGAACGTGCGGCTAGAGCTAGGTTTAGGTAGTCTGGAGCAACATCAATAGCGTTTGCTTATAAACTCCGCGTATATATTTTGATCAGATGTATTTCTTGTATTGTTTGAAATCACATTGTACTCACTTAAAAGATGTTGTATGAGAATGATGTAATAATTATGCCACCTGCTGTGTGGTATGTTATTTGCTGTGTGTGGTCATGAATGATGTGGATACGCGTGGTAACATTCTAGATATAATAACCACAGTGAAAACATGTCTCTTCAGCTATTCTAACCGTTGATCGTTGTCCCAGAGAATGATTTGATCAGTAGAATCAGGTGCGTCGGCACCAGTCTGTCATCATTTCCCATAACTTTCCGTGTCGTTCACAGCCGGAAGTCTTGATGTAGGCTATAAAGCAGGTGTGTAAGTCGACGTTGAACTGTATGCACTTTTCAATAATATTTAACATTTTAAGGATGTGACCCCTTGTGCATCTGTCCTGTTGAAAACCTGCCTGACCATATGTACCTCCTCGCTGATTGTGTTTTCCAACCTTTTCATGATGATCCAGAGGAGGATTTTGCCAGGATAACTAAATGGAGAGATGGTGCGGTAGTTGGTACATCGCTTCAGATCACCGAGTCGTTGGTAGTGGGATATACACAGCTCTTGTTCGTGCGCTTGACCATGTTGTGCTGCGCCAGATCTGCATGCAAAGTGATTGATAGATCTTGAAGCTGCCCTGTCCAACTGCCTGTATGAATTCAGCCGGCATATCATCACATCTCTTTCCTCAAGTCTTGGATTTCTCATCGGACTTCATCTATCGTAGGATTCCTGACATGTTATGGTTCTGTTTTGTTGGTGTTTCCCCGCTATCTTCGCACGTGTATTTCCAATATTGCCTCCATCTATGGAGTATATCCTTATTCTCCGTCAGTAAATTGCCTCCATCTCTGGAGTGTATCTCTGCTCTCTGTCAATGTATTTCTTCCTTCTCTGGAGAATGTCTTTGCCTCTGTCAAAGTACTACCATCATCATCATTTATTACATGCAGTGACGTTTGGAACTCGCCATTGAGTGTTCTGATTTCTTTGAATGCGTCACCTTTCTTCTCTTGTCTTTGCAGATCACCTTTAATGTTCCATGTGTCCAACATATGTTGATTCTTGTCTTTCCTAATCTCTGTTCTCATTGCCCCTGTTCAGTTCTTATATATGGAAGTATTGTGCTCCATCCAAAGTGTTGGGAAAAGTGTATAAACCTGTCTCACACATCTCGAATTAGTTTCGTTTTTTTTCTTTCATCTGCGAGTCGCAACGTCTCTTCCGTAACGTAACATATTTTCCTGCCGTTTTCTGGGTGTTGGTACTCCTTGCCTACGAGATGATAGTATTTCTTTCCTGTGTAGCAAGTTTCTCTGGTATCATATCTTTTTGCACTGCCAAAAGCATCTCCAATTTGTTTTGTATTTATATGGGGTTTAAGCGTAGTGGCCTTGTGCTTGCTTCTCGTCAGCTTTCTCAGTCTTAACTTGATGTCGGCAACTAGCAGTTGGTGGTCTGAGCCACAGTCAGCACCTGTTAGTGTCTTCAAGGATGATGGACCTGACCTTCGTCTTTGTTTCTTCAGAATACAGAATTCCGGTCTGGTGAAGTCCAGGTGAAGAGGAATCCGGTGTGGTGAAGTCCAGGTGAAGAGGATTCCGGTCTGGTGAAGTCCAGGTGAAGAGGATTCCGGTCTGATGAAGTCCAGATGAAGAGGATTCCCGTCTGGTGAAGTCCAGGTGAAGAGGATTCCGGTCTGGTGAAGTCCAGGTGAAGAGGATTCCGGTCTGGTGAAGTCCAGGTGAAGAGGATTCCGGTCTGGTGAAGTCCAGGTAAAGAGGATTCCGATCTGGTGAATTCCAGGTGAAGAGGATTCCCGTCTGGCGAAGTTCAGGTGAAGAGGATTCGGATCTGGTGAAGTCCAGGTGAAGAGAATTCCGGTCTGGTGAAGTCCAGGTAAAGAGGATTCCGATCTGGTGAAGTCCAGGTAAAGAGGATTCCGATCTGGTGAATTCCAGGTGAAGAGGATTCCCGTCTGGTGAAGTTCAGGTGAAGAGGATTCCGGTCTGGTGAATTTCAGGTGAAGAGGATTCCCGTCTGGTAAAGTTCAGGTGAAGAAGCATCTAGTGGATTGCTTAAAGAATGTGATTGTGACGGAGAGGTTGCTCTCTAGTCGAATTCCATTACTTTTTCTCCTCTTTCCTTTCTGTGTCTCGCCCAAAGGCTACGTGTAATTTTTGCATAATCCTTTCTTCTTTTCCTTTTTATTTGTGCGCTAAACTTTCTCACTATTATTACGCTGGCTCTTTCCTTCAGTTTCCGGATGGTTTCCTGTAATTTATTAAACAACCTATTTCTTCATTATCTGCAGCTGTCGGTACGTAAGCATGTATTATTATCGGGATCTTTCTTCTTTTCTTCTTCAATTTTATTGCAAAGATATTATCGTTAATAAGGTTGTAACCGAGCAATGTTGCAGACAACCAGCGGGATAAGAGGAAGCAAACTACGCCAAATCTGCTCTTTTCTCTCCCTGTCTGCATGTTGACGTGACCTTCACCAGCCCAACTTTTCTTCGAGACTCCTTATATGTCCACATCATCCCTGTCCATTTCCCACTGAATCAATGTGAAGTTTACCCAGGTAAAGGCTATGTGTGTTACTCTCCAATTCTTAATTTTCTACTGAAACATGGGCCAAGGTTTTCTACTGTAATATCGGCAGACTTCTGGTCGTCATCACTTGTACTTGAACTGACCTTGGCCTCATCCCCATTACGAAAACTTACCTGGCATGGGTGAGGTTTCACCAACAGATCTTTGATTTCCTATAGTTTTGACCGTTATGGTATCTAGGGAAAATAATGTGGTGGTTTCCCCTTGCACTCCACACCCACATGACGGATTGATGGTCTCCGCCCTTGACACAACTGTGTGACTGTCAGACCAAGCGAGGGCTCTTCTCTCTTCATTTGCAGAGTGGTCCACATATGCCAGCCAGTGGATGCTCTCATTAAGAGCGCTCGCCGAACGCGATTAATTGGTATCTTGAATATAGTGGTGCATCTATCGGTCAAGCTGACTGTGGTCTTGCAAGAGCCCTTCGTTTAGCCAATGTGTGTTCCTGGTCGAGTTCTCAATGAAGATCGTACATGTCCCTGTGTAGTGAGGCAAAATTCTCACCTGGACAATCTGGGTTGGAATTAAAATCGTGTAAATTATTTTCTGTGGGTGCGTTCTGCTTTTTCAGAAATGGATTTCAACCTTAACTGATCGTCTTTATACTGGTTTAGAAGATTCTGTAGAGTCTGTATACAACCAGTTTCTTTTACAATCACTTAATGTAAAAATACCTAAGCATTTTCAGTGTATTAATTTACCCTGCCTCCTCTATTTGCTGTAGCAATTCAATCCAAGCATTCACCACTCTCTGACTTAAAAACATATTTCCTAGTATTTAATTTGAACCTTTCTTTACTCAATATGTGGCTGTGTCTCTTTATTCGTGTAGGCGGCTGTGTTTTGGAAAACGTGGTTTAGTCTAATTTATCTTTCGCGTTGATTATCTTATAAACTTGTATTGTCATCTCGAATTCATTTCTTTTATAGACACTGTAGGCCGGTTTTTCTGAGCATTTTCTCATTAATTATAATTCTAGAATCCTATTATCAGTGTAGCCACTCTTCTTTGTATCTTTTCCAGAATGTTTGTATCCCCTCTACTAAGAAAAGGTTAAGAGCGGAATGTAGAAGACATCATAAAGCAAATAACTTACTTTTAACATATTCAGAGTATATTAGATGGGTGGCATACGTTACACGCATATCTCTTACATCAAATAGTAGTATAATCGTACACCTCAACCACTGTCAAGTAGAAATGTGTGTCATATGTTGTTTGTACGCTTTGAATACAATAACCGAAAAGGAAACAAGGGGATTAAATTGTACTAGAATAATAATTATAATGACATTGAATTATCAAGACATCAAAAGTAGCTCGACTTGATCAATATTTCTTCTAACTCGTGTCCAGCACAAAAGGAGCACAATATACATTTACAAACTCATACATGAGTTCATAAGGGCACAATATATATTTACAAACTCATACATGAGTTCATAGGGGCACAATATATATTTACAAACTCATACATGAGTTCATAGGGGCACAATATATATTTACAAACTCATACATGAGTTCATAGGGGCACAATATATATTTACAAACTCATACATGAGTTCATAGGGGCACAATATATATTTACAAACTCATACATGAGTTCATAGGGGCACAATATATATTTACAAACTCATACATGAGTTCATAGGGGCACAATATATATTTACAAACTCATTCATGAGTTCATAGGGGCACAATATATATTTACAAACTCATACATGAGTTCATAGGGGCACAATATATATTTACAAACTCATACATGAATTCATAGGGGCACAATATATATTTACAAACTCATACATGAGTTCATAGGGGCACAATATATATTTACAAACTCATACATGAGTTCATAGGGGCACAATATATATTTACAAACTCATACATGAGTTCATAGGGGCACAATATATATTTACAAGCTCATACATGAGTTCATAGGGGCACAAACACGTACTGGACACGTGAGCCCATGTATCAGACGGTAATATCAACATTGACAAGAAAATATAATTCAACTTGATGAGGATGATGACACATCATAGCCGGGTATTGCAGATAGTTGGGACACACTGTATATATCATACAGTTCAAAGGCTGGCTCAGGCATAAGATCATGTCATGCTCACGTGCTTTCTAGTGCTGCACAGGAGTGTCAGCATGGTTGCCGGATATATTTGTATCGCTCACAAATTTATATCACCAAACAATGGCAATGTCTGTAGTTGAATTATGGTCACCTCCACTTAAAGTAGAAACAAATTCTTTATCACGCCCTTGTAACACCCAAGTGGACCAACTCGGCCTACAAAAACGGTGTGCGGAAAATTTTGTTGTTGTTGAACGGAGCCACTCCCGACAGCCATGTTTTTTAATGCTGGATACGTCCCCATATATACACGGAATTTTGCCGGTTAAAGTATCGTATGTTAGATTACGAATGGCTTTTGAACAGTTGTAATTTTGTTAACGCCGTTTGGAGCAAGCCGACTGTTTGCGAAAGGTGAAGTAGGTTGTTGGGAACGATCTTTATCGAGTAGATCTGTTTATTTTGTTTGTTTAGATGAAAGAACTACGTTTAAATTGGAAACTAACAGTTGTATCGATATTGTAAACATAGTATCCATACATTGTTGTGGTATCCATGATTTTCTATCGGAGCGACTAGGTCTAGTGGTCAAGTCCAAATTTTGTCATAAATTTTCATACATTTTCCACTTCATCTTTTTGTATCTCAGAAACTAACAAACACACAACAAAAAACAATAACACCCACATATTTGTTATTCAATTGTGTCTCTACACAACAAAACCATATTTGTTGACAAACAAACAGAAAAGTTACAAATTGTAAAAGTCGACTAACATAGCTAGAAATTCAGTTAATTAAGTAGGTCAAATATTCGTCATGAATTGTGTGGTGTGCTAAAGGATATATTAACACTATTACACAAATACAAATATACAAAAAAAAAACTTTCAATCACAAACAAACACTAATATACACGCGCAAACACATACAGAGTAACATACAAACACAAAATAACATACAAACACACGAATACAAACATACAATCACAAACATACAATCACAATCATACAAACACTAACATATAACAAAACTAATATGCAAGCACAAACATACGAACAGTAACACATAAACAGAGACATAAAAACACAAGGACACAAAAACAAACATACAATCGCGAACATACAAACACTAACAAACAAAGAACGTCAGGTATTTTTTTATTTTTTTTTATTTTGCGTACGCCTTATTTCTCTATTCCCCAAGGCGGTGTGCGTTGCACTGTGGTTTTTATTTTTTGCGCCTGTCGGCCCAGTGCATCCGACTTCAGCATGCATTTTATGTAAGGGTCTGCTTCCTCCTGAATTTTCTAAGGGTTTGCTTCCCCGGTGTAACGGCCGGTGCTGTGATGGGAATCGAACCCAGCACCTTCGGGTCGTGAGCCGTGCCACTTAACTACTAGGCCACGCGAACGTCAGGTATGACAAACTTCCGAAACTTTCAGCAGAAGTTGGCGCCTGTTTCCGCCACGTGAGAACGAGCAAGACTCCAGGACTCGATAATACAACACGAGAGGGCCTACAGGTTGTTCAAGATTGTGGAATTGAACTGATAACATAACTTAACTGATATCTTTACCAAGAATTTCTTACACGCATCAGACAGAAACAATGCTTGCAATGTTTTAGGGGTGTGTTTTTAATTTGAATTTCATCAATGTTGTAAAAACGTGAGGACTAGATTATGCCATGTTGGCATACATAACTAATGGGATATGAGATTTTCACAAGTTTGATAGAAACGGACCGAGCGAGAGAGAAAGAGAGGGAATAGAGAGAATAATGAACACTGTAAGAGCATGGTACAAAAGTAAGACAACAACAATTAAACTGATAAGTGACACTGAATGTTGGCAGGAAGTTTATGGTGGCACTTGATAATGATTGTGTGCATTGTACCACTTAAGTGGTCATTACCAGCGGTTGTCTGACAAAATAATCTGCTGTCACATATGACAAACAAAATATGATTATGAGATTAGAAGAACACCTTCATATCTTGGAGTCATGCTTGCCCAACAACTCAAGTCACAAACATCTCAACAGATCTTGGAGTCATGCTTGCCCAACAACTCAAGTCAGAAACATCGCAACAAATATTGGAGCCATGCTTGCCCAACAACTCAAGTCACAAACATCGCAACAAATATTGGAGTTATGCTTGTCAAACAACTCAGTCACAAACATCCTATCCAGAATATGATGAATAAAGTCGTGAAACGTAAACAGTCGTTAGAATCCATTTAGATACTATGGTACAAAACTGAATCGAAGTCTATGAGCGAAGTAACAAAATAAAACAGGATCAGCACAACAGACTCTATGTGGGAAAACTGGCAGCCAAAATGCAGAACTAAATATGTTTCTACTCCAACTTTTTAGTGAAATCAAAGATAAATACCACGTCCCAGAATGAAGACAAAAATTACAGAGAGTAGTAAAAGACACACTCTCCACAAACATTTCTTAAAACACCAGTAATACAGGCAAAATTAATAGATGATACAAGCAAAAGTTCAGATCTAAGTACTCTAGTGTGGGTAGATCAAAGAACTATTGATACCTACTTCGATAAACAGGTAAATGCAGTGGCGAAGCGTCCATATAAGCATTGCTTAAATATCCAAGTTCGATTTTTATTTCTTTTAAAAAGCAGTATAACATGATTATGCTATCATACATCTTACAAGCGCATCAATATTGTATCTTATTAAATTTGTTTACAGTTGAAACATACACTAATATAGTGTTAGTATTCATTCAGAAGTGCATGCCAAAAAAAATACCAACCTCCCCGCCAGCAAGGTATCCTATTTTACAGACTACAATTATAGCACAGAAAGAACTTTATTCTCCAAAGGAAGAGAGCTCATACGCTAAATTCATTAGGGCGTGTAAACACTTTAAGTTTCCATCCCTATCCCTAGATAGAGACTGTAATTGTATTGTGGAAGATTTGTTATTCGTTAAATCTTTTGGTGGCACGTATTTCACAGTTCAATTGAATATTATTTCGAATGGACAACCTACTCCTTGCTTCCCGATTTAAAGACGATACAAAAAAAACATCAGGAAGTTTGCTTTAACACACGGTACGGAAAGTCTACAGACCTATCAAAATGACAGCATCAATCAGCAAAGATGGAGTGACCAAAGTAACATTTTCTGACTGGAAAAGCTAAAACATCCCACTTAACAGGTAACTGACCAGAATCCAACCACAATACACTTCACAGCTCCAGCTGAAACCACGTATGGCCCATTTGAATCCGTAAATGATCATTTCTTTGAGTGCTAGAAAAATACTTCATAATCAGAGGCCAGATGAATGGAACATTTTGTAAGGCACTAAACAGCAACTAACAAACACTTGCAACTATTATTAAATGGCATTAGGTCGATGGGCAAAAGTCATAATGCTGCTGGATCCGTCTCAACGACATGCAAATACAATTGCATTTGAAACGTGGTGACTTTTGACAATCGACATGACATAGTTCAAAATGGTGTGTCTTTTAACAATCGACATGACATAGTTCAAATGTTGTCAGTGTCTTTTAACAATCGACATGACATAGTTCAAATGTTGTCAGTGTCTTTTAACAATCGACATGACATAGTTCAAATGTTGTCAGTGTCTTTTAACAATCGACATGACATAGTTCAAATGTTGTCAGTGTCTTTTAACAATCGACATGACATAGTTCAAATGTTGTCATATAAAAGCAGATCGATTACATATTTGAAATAAGTCATCCTAGAAAATTAGGCATATGATACTTTTAAAACGGATTTTCCTGTCAGCGAATTCCATCCATCGATCATTTCCTGTGATGTTTACAGTTACATTTTTCTTTGTACTGGACTATAATCTGGCGGTTGAGAAATTGTAACTGTGTTTCCTATATTATGTGTTGCTGTAGGGCCATCACTTGCACGCCAAGGGAGTTTCCCTGTACGCCGAATGTACAGAAAGCCGACTACAGCAGACAACAGCCAAAGACCAGTACTGACCCAGGATCCAACCTGTGGAACAAGTAAAAACGTATAGCAAACCTCAGATAAAAATGATCCATATTATTTTCAAAATTACGGTTTAGTAAATTTCCTATTTACCTACTTTTCCATTCACCTGTGCAGAGGGTTGGTTATGTTGCCTGTTCTGGGACAAATAGGTTCGCGTCGTTTGTAGACCTGTTTTGTTGTAGAATTGATGTTGTCATTTATACATCTGCCAAATGAGCATGATCTAACCATCTTTATTTATGTTTGAGATGCATTCAGCCCAAAGGGCAGTTTTCACCATATTCCTAATGCCATCTTTTCAAATTGTATCGCTCTTGGTGACACCAATAACTTTTCTTTTACATTTGACTTCACTGCCATTTTCATCTCTTCTGTGCCTTGAATAGCGACCCAGTCTGACATTGGTAGGTCAGAGTTTGTCATGTGTTGTTTTGTTACCAATGTTTTTGGATGCATCAGTAGAGGTGTCAGTAGATAAGTCACGGCGGATACTTTCTGACATCTTGTTACAATATTTTCTACCAAACCTTTCATTGTCCTTAGAGATATTTATGAAGCGCTTTAACACTTGGTCATGTTTATGTTTGAAATCGTTTACCTGTATGTAAAATAGACCTGGAGTTCTGCTATGTTTCTCTCTTCCGTGTGCTAATCTGATATATTTTAGAGACTGACAAGTACATTCGTATGAGTGTGCAGTCAATCTTCATTTTGCTTTTTATTAGTTTTTGCTCGGTTGAATGTTCGTGTAGTGAGTTAGGTCATTCGCTTCATGTACTGAGGTAGGTCATTCGCTTCGTGTACTGAGGTAGGTCATTCGCTTCATGTACTGAGGTAGGTCATTCTCTTTATATATTGAGTTAGGTCATTCGTTTCATGTATTGAGTTAGGTCATCTGCTTCATGTAGTGAGTTAAATCATCTGCTTCATGTTGGGAGTTAGACTATTCTGTTCATGTATTGAGTTAGGTCATCTGCTTTATGTTTTGAGTTAGGTCATTCGCTTCATGTTTTGTGTTAGGTCATTCGCTTCATGTAGTGAGTTAGATCATTCGCTTCATGTAATGAGCTAGGTCATTCGCTTCATGTAGTGAGTTAGGTCATTCGCTTCATGTAGTGAGTTAGGTCATTCGTTTCATGTAGTGAGTTAGATCATTCGCTTCATATATTGAATTCGACTGCTATTGGTACAATTTAGTTAGCTTCTGTTGTTTTGTCCCTGCAGATGTCGAACAGCAACGGTGACAGCTCACCCATGTGGCGCTCTTGAGGTAATTTCATAAACTTCCGTGTTTCCATCTGATCTTTCTACAATAGTGCAGCGCTCTCACATTATCTAACAACGGTCCTTCTATACCATATCCATCCTAACAATGGCCAGAGTTTATCCCTATCTATTCTACCAATAACTTTCTCCTCATTCATAAATGATATGCTCAAATGCTCAGAAGGTTATGTTGTTATTTCCCTTATTTGTCTCACGATGGATAGGGCAGATCAGTACGTTCAATTTTGTTGTCCAGTTTTGTTCAAGAGTTATCTCCCAAGTGGAAGTCTCTGGTACTGATGATGTGTAAACTACCAGCACTTGACCTGTCCATCTTTGATGTTGTCCAACCACAAATAACGTGCTTTACCATGTTTGTCCTCCATCTTCCCTTCCAATTTTGTTTACGGGAAGGTCTTTTGACAAGATCAAATTATCTAAACTGTCTGACTGATTTCGTTCATGAAGTCTCGTTGCGCCGCTCTAATCTCTCAAAAACTGCCTTAAGTGTTCCTATTCTTTGCACAAGATGCACCCCATTCTCTTTTATTTCAACATTTCAGAAGCGCCAAATCTTTTCTCCAACTGGCTGTTCATTGTCCATGCCTCTAGTCCAGACACAAACGTCTAGTCTCGTAGGTAACACGTGATCATCCATAATTTTACATTTATCAGTGGTGTTAGTGGATTATGATTGAAGTTAGTGGATGTCAGTGATTGACTGATGTTGGTGGGTGTCAGTAAGTGACTGATGTTGGTGGGTATCAGTGAGTGACTGATGTTGGTGGATGTCAGTATGTGACTGATGTTAGTGGATGTCAGTATGTGACTGATGTTGGTGGATGTCAGTATGTGACTGATGTTAGTGGATGTCAGCATGTGACTGATGTTGGTGGATGGCAGTATGTGACTGATGTTGGTGGGTGTCAGCATGTGACTGATGTTGGTGGATGTCAGTATGTGACTGATGTTAGTGGATGTCAGTATTTGACTGATGTTGGTGGATGTCAGTATGTGACTGATGTTGGTGGATGTCAGCATGTGACTGATCTTGGTGGATGTCAGTATGTGACTGGTGTTAGTGGATGTCAGTATGTGACTGATGTTGGTGGATGTCAGTATGTGACTGGTGTTGGTGGATGTCAGTATGTGACTGATGTTGGTGGATGTCAGTATGCGACTGATGTTGGTGTATAATTTCATGCCTGTCTTTTTTAGTCCTGAACGTCAGGATGTCATCTGCTAAGGTTAGTGTTTGTTCTGGCACTGTTGGCTGAATGTTTGCACTTTTGTTGCATGTTTGTACATATGTATGTCTGTACATGTGTATATACACATATGTTATTGGACATATTCGCATAGGTTCGGTGTTCAAGTTCCCTCACGAAGTGTAACTGTTCTCTCTATTGGGAAGCTAATATCTGGCTCACCAGCCACGAGCTGTAAACACCAACCGCCAAGTCCTAAAGTCCATCTTGCTATATGCATCCTTTAGGTCAAGAGTTATGGTGACTGCTTCATGTCCAAGCTTACAGAAACCTTATCAGCCTCAATGACCCTCAGAAATCATAAAAACGACATCTACCTGAGGCACTCATAAATACCAACTACAATTTTAACAGGATGAAAGTTCAATGGATTCCTGCACACTGTAAAAACAAACAGATGATGGAACATCTCCTGCATGTCTGCCGGCTCCATAAGAAAAATGCAGTGACTTCATGGTACTTTCAAATCTAATTAAGAGATGAACTGTATGGCGACGAAAGAAGCCAAATTTATAATATGTGATTTTTTGAGAACAAAAGAAGAAGAGGAAGAAAAAGAATCTTGAGTCTTTAACTGAAATAATGTATGCAACATTATGCGTGAATATGTGTATGCTGCTTTGTTCTCAGTTTATGTCATGTTTACAAACAATTGTGTTCCAACTGGTTTCTCTGTTTCATATTTCATGTATGTCAACAATACTTTTATTTCCATGTTCTTTTCTCTATGATATCTCAAGGTTCTTCTGTAACGTCAGTGCTCAAATCTTCATCCTAACTTTCACAAGCGTATCTAGTAACGTCAGTGCTCAAATCTTCATCCTAACTTTCACAAGCGTATCTAGTAACGTCAGTGCTCAAATCTTCATCCTAACTTTCACAAGCGTATCTAGTAACGTCAGTGCTCAAATCTTCATCCTAACTTTCACAAGCGTATCTAGTAACGTCAGTACTCAAATCTTCATCCTAACTTTCACAAGCGTATCTAGTAACGTCAGTACTCAACTCTTCATCCTAACTTTCACAAGCGTATCTAGTAACGTCAGTACTCAAATCTTCATCCTAACTTTCACAAGCGTATCTAGTAACGTCAGTACTCAAATCTTCATATTAACTTTTACAAGCGTATCTAATAACGTCAGTACTCAAATCTTCATATTAACTTTCACAAGCGTATCTAATAACGTCAATACTCAAATCTTGATCCTACTTTCACAAGCGTATTTAGTAGTCCAGCGTGTACTTTCAACTGTGAATTCAGGCAATCATCAATTCCAACCTTTTGAGTTCCCTTTGGAGCACAAAGGCCTTCAACAAAACAATTCCAGTCTTTCTCTTCTGAACCACCTGTTCCAGCTCTGCTCACGTCGTCCTTATTTCTTGGATGTTTGTCTCTGGCTCAATTTTCCAAGGGTGATCTGTCTCTGGCTCTCTTCTCCAAGGATGATCTGTCTCTGGCTTTATTCTCCAAGGGTGATCTGTCTCTGGCTCTATTCTCCAAGGGTGATCTGTCTCTGGCTCTATTCTCCAAGGCTGTTGTGATCTGTCTCTGGCTCTATTCTCTAAGTGTGATCTGTCTCTGGCTCTATTCTCTAAGTGTGATCTGTCTCTGGCTCTATTCTCCAAGGGTGTTGTGATCTGCCTCTGCTTCTCTTGCATTGCGGATTCCAGACCAGAGACTGTCCTGTCATGATGTCATCTGATCTTTTTAATATATGCCCTATTTAATGCCCTGTGTCATTGCTATCTATCTGCTTATATCCAGCAGTTCCGCATTAGGGATCTTGTCAAACCATTCTTTCCCTCTATTGTGCACAGACATCGATTTCTGAAAGTCTGTAGGCCTACATTGCATGTCATAGTCTCATTTCCCGCCTTAATCCAAGGTTTACTTTCGATTGTTGTCTGATTCTGTTAAGTTGTCTCGCCTCTTGCATATCTGCTGTTACCTAGTAACCTTGATGTTATATGGTATTTCTGCTTTTGTCCTTAGTAGAAAGTCTTGCTTTTGTCCTTTGTGGCGAAAGGGGTGGCATCCTGGCTTTATAAACACAAATAATGGAACCATTGGATATGGATAGGGATGACATTTATCTTGAAGACTTGATGACAGCCTAGGGGGGGGGGGGGGGCGCTGTGCCACTGCATTGGCTGAATCTACAGTTCGCAGACTACAGTTCACAGTTCACATACGGCAGATTTCTAAAGAAATGTCGAGCTGGGTGAGACGCACGAAAAGTTGAGCAGGAGTGTATACAACCAGCGAGTTTCAGGAACCACCAATATCTTCCTGAGACAGAATGAGCACGTATTCGTGTCCCCGTTGTGTAGTGAAGTCTATTCTTAGGAACATTATAAATTACTTTCACCTTTTTTTTTCATCCAAAGTAATTAATGTAACAGGTTACTGTTGTCCTTTCACAATACATCAATATCTTCAACATGTCATCCTTTTGTGTCAGGTTGATATGAGGTTATACCTTCAACATGTCATCCTTCTGTGTTTGGTTTATATGAGGTTATACCTTCAACATGTCATCCTTCTGTGTTTGGTTTATATGAGGTTATACCTTCAACATGTCATCCTTCTGTGTTTGGTTTATATGAGGTTATACCTTCACCATGTTATCTTTATGTGTCTAGTTTATATGCGGTTATACCTTCACCACGGCATCATTATGTATCTGGTGTATATACCGTTATACCTCCAACGTGTCATCCTTTTCTGTCTGGTTTATATGACGTTATGTATTCAACATAGTATCTTTATGTGTCTAGTTTATATGACGTTAGACCTTCAACATGTTATCATATGCCTGGTTTATATGAAGTTATTCTTTCAACATATTATCCTCTGTCTGGTTTATATGACGTTATACCTTCAACATGTCGTCCATCTTTGTCTGGATTATTTGACGTTAAATCTTCATCGTCAAATTTCTGTGACTGGTTTATATGACGTTACATCTTCATCGTTATCTTTCTGTGCCTGGTTTATATCTTTTCTCATGTCATTCGTCTGTGCTTGATTTTTATCAAGTTATACCTTCACCATGTCATCTTTCTGTGCCTGGTTATGCATTCACCATCCGAGATAAAGCTGAAATGTTTTTAATTAACCCTAGAATGTCTAACGTCCAAATCAAAGAAATTTATATTTTAAAAAAAACGTTTCCAAGTAAAATAAATCTTAACTTACCTGAGCTAAAAGTAAAGGAGTGCTCAAATCTTAACTTACCTGAGCTACAATTAAAGGATTGCAGCATCTTAACTTACCTGAGCTACAATTGAAGGATTACAGAAACTTAACTTACCTAAACTACAATTGAAGGTGTGCTCAAATCTTAACTTACCTGAGCTACAATTGAAGGTGTTCTTAAATCCTTACTTACATGAGCTACAATTGAAGGTTTGCAGAATCTTTACTTACCTGATCTACAACTGAAGGTGTGCTCAAATCTTAACGTTCCTGAGATACAATTGAAGGTGTGCTCAAATCTTTACTTACCTTAGCTACAATTGAAGGTGTGCTCAAATCTTTACTTACCTTAGCTACAATTGAAGGTGCGCTCAAATCTTTACTTACCTGAGCTACAATTGAAGGTGTGCTCAAATCTTTACTTACCTTAGCTACAATTGAAGCTGTGCTCAAATCGTTACTTACCTTAGCTACAATTGAAGGTGTGCTCAAATCTTAACTTGCCTGAGCTACAATTAAAAATGTGCTCAAATCTTAACTTACCTGAGCTACAACTGAAGGAGTGATCAAATGCATATCCCTAAAAGATGAAACAGGTAAAAGAGAAGACAATATTATAACTTGATAATGACAGTTTCAAGGGCCTGACTGATTAACAACATGGCTATCAATATGCAGAAAAATGAGTTATGTAAGAAGTGACATTAATATGTATGACAAGTTCAACTGGTCAGAATGTTTGAAAACTGTCAGTTTGTGACAATGTGGGCAGCTGATATATGACTGAATACTAAGTTTAGCTGAAGAATTTAAAAGGATAAACGATAGTTTAATATACGTTAGTAACAGAAAACATCATATAGACAGTTTCATGTACGTTAGTAACATATGACATCATATAGACAGTTTCATGTATATTAGTAACAGATGACATCATATTGTTACACATAACGGTTTATAATCACGATGCTTACTTTCGGTGTCCTAGGCACTACCTTACACATTCTTCCAGTTTTCATCCACGTGGATCGCCCTGTCACTGGCACTCAGCAGGTCATCCATGCTACAAGTCTCCAGGAGGTTTGGGCAGATCATCAGATGGTCCTGGTCTTGTGTAACTCAACATTCCCATGTTCTATCATCCCTATTTCCCCATCTTTTCAGGTTTTTTCCTGCACCGTTATACACCAGTTTGAAGTCTATTGACTTCCATAGTGCAGGAGATGTCCAGGCGCAGGTTCCTCCCGTAACTCGATCAAGTGGACCTGTGTCAGCTGTTTCAAACTTTCGATGCTTCGATTTCCTGGACTAGTCTATAGGGGCTGGGTTGACTGTAAGAAACTTCGTCTTGACTTTAGTCTTTGGCGCTGCTCCTGATGTCTGAACATAGAATGTCTTAGGTCATTTATATGTTTCTCTCTTTCTATCTCTGACACGACAGTTCTTCGTGTCTCTGATGACGCTAGGCCGATTACGGGGTAAATTTTCTCAGCTAGTGAAGGTTTTAGGCATCCAGTAACTATACGCCTGTCTCATTTATTGCTGTATCTATATGTTTGACAAGGGCAGAGTTCTTCCAGACTGGTGTGGCGTACTCAGCTACAGAGAAACACAGAGCGAGTGCTGATGTTCTGAGGACATCTGGCTTTGCTCGCCATGTTATCCCAGTCAGTTTTCGTATGATACTATTTTTCGCATGTATTTTCTGTTTTGTCTCCTGGCAGTGTGCTGCATAGGACAGCGTGCGATCCAACTTTACTCCCAAGTATTTGGGGGCTGTGCTGTGTTCTGGATCGTGTCCTTGCCATTTGATCTGCAACTTTCTGTTCATCTCTCTATTTCTATATATACTTGAGTTTTGCTGGGGTTTGGTTTGAGGTGATTTTTTATGTGAAATAGAGCAAGGGCATCAAGGTCAGTTTCTGATTAGACTTTGTCAAAGCCCGTTCCCTGGGCAGGTACTGCTGTATCCTATATGAATTGTGCCACTTCTGTATCTATAGTTTGAACGTTGGTGGATATATTGTACAGCATAGTTGGCAGGACACTTCTTTGTGCCAGCCATTTTTTTGTTTCCCCATCTACTTTTTTACCCCCCGCCAAGTGACGTAGAATCGCATATTCTCAAAGATACATTTAATGAGGTTGGTGAGACGCCAGTCCTTTGTCATGAACTCTAGCTTAGCAAACAGCTTCTGGTGGTTTATGGTGTCATATGCCACGCTTAAGTCAATAAAAGTTACTCCTGTGATCTATTTACGTTTGTACTCGCCTCGATCAGTTGTACAAGGTTAAGAATTTGGTTGCAGCATGACCTTCCAGGGGTGAAGCATGCTTGCTCCTTGATGAGTTTCTGGTCTATGAGGGGGAGGGGGGGGGGGGGGGCGATACGGTTCAGGATCATTATTTCAAAGACTTGATACAGATGGCACAGTAGGTAAACCGGCCGGAAGTTCTGAGGTTCTGATGGGGTTTTTCTTTGTTTTAGCAAATGGGATTTTCTCCAGATTTAAGGAATTTGCATAGAACCGATCCATGTGTTGAAAAGCTTCAGCAGCCATCTGATGATTTATGGTCCAAAGTTTTTCATTTGCTCTGTCCTCAGGCCATCTGAGCGAGCTGCTTTGTTGTTCTCCCTTTGATGTATTGCATTATTTAGTTGTTGCAACGAGAAAGGTATCACCGATATGTCATTCTCTTGTTTACAATTTCGCTGGATGTTTGTTTGATCTGCTTTTTGAATGGTTTTCTCGATCATTGGTAATTGGTGAGCTATTTAATTGGGGTGAACTGTATTATGACTACTGGAGCGATCGCTGGTTCATTACGTAAGATTTTAAAAAGTTTCCAGGTGCGTCTACTGTTTTGTTTCATATCAAGGTCTTTCACCAAGTGGCGCCATTTGGATGTTTTTGACTCTGATATGGCATGTAGTAGGTCTTTCTCTGCCTGGGTGGTTTCATCAGAGAGAGGGTCACTTTTAAATAGTGCTTGGTAGTGCTCGTATAGCGGCTTTGATTCATCGTTAAGGCCTGGAATATACTGAGTTCTGCAGCCTCTTGGTATGTGGTGTTTAGAAATTATTTTTACAAGTTTGACAAAGGTCTCATATTTTGCGGGTGTTGGTTCTAATTTACGTTCGTCTTTGTGTAGGTCATAGGTGAGTGGTCCCAGTTGGCTAGTTGGAAGTTGAAGCGTCTTTTTAATGGTACGGTTTCCGGCTTACCAACTACCGGGAGGGGGCATGATATGGGCCTGTGTTGCGTCTGTAGTATGGGCTTCTCTCCAGATTTTGCCACTTGGTGTATTATCCTGTCACAAATATGTTGTCAGGATTGTAACCTTTTCCCCATCTGCAGCTATTAAAAGATGGTGAAAATGTTGGGTCTTGCAAGAGCTGCAGTCCATTCTACTCTGCTCAGTTCTCCAGCTCTTCTCCATTAGCATCTGATTCCTTGTAGCCCCATGCATTGCTGTGACAGTTGAAGTCTCCCATGAATATCTTGTTGCTTTATGATCTGCAGGTGTCAGGTTCTTTGAAAACAAAGTAGTCATTAGGTGTCTTATACACTGATGTCGCTGTACATGATTGGGTTTGGGTTGTGAGGATCTTTGTGTTTCTCTGAGCTTATATCTAGGTTGGTGTGACAAAAATGGTGCTACCATATTGGTTAAGTGGTATCTCCGCAACAAGCATAATTCTGTCTATATTTGGTCTTCTGTCAGCGAATGCGTGACATGTCTCTTGGAACATCAGTACATCCTATTTCCACTGAATGCATATTTCAGACAGAAATGTTTCTTTGTTGGCGGAGAGTTCTTCGATGTTGAGTGAAATCAACACGACGTTTTTTTCTACATTCCATGGTATGATTAGTGCCTAGGTGTTAAAAAGATTGGCCGATTGAAAATCGGGGACGGCTGACTGATTTATTGATTGCAATCTTCGGGATTATCCCTTCGTGTCCCCCGATAAAAGATGCACAGGCAGTAGAAATGACGCGTATTTCTACACTAAATTAAATGGGGGAGACGAGACTAATTCCTATTAGACAAAATATACAGATCAGGTTATGTTAGTTAGTTAGGTGAAACATACTGATCAAGCCCCCCCCCCCCCCCCACCTCATGCCTCAGCAGTTCTATATGGACACATACTTTTCCATGGAAGTCTGGCTAATGCGGTGGGTATCGGCACTGTGATCCCCATAGTGATACGTTTACTGATGAACCCCACGTTTCACTACAGCCAGGAGGACCAGCGTTCACCTCCTCAAGTACACTTTGAGATGTAAAAAGAGTAAATGTAACCCACCACCAAAGAAAATTTGCAAAAGTACCCAATTCATGTACACATGGCATTAACAACAACAACAATAAAAAACAACAACAACAACAACAACAACAACAATACATTAATAATATAAGATACAACATTACCAACATAAATGTTGTATCTGTGACGTTATTACAACTTCAGTTGGTCAACTTTTTGATCACATTATGGCGAACAAGCTCATATTTATTTGACATTTTGAGTTTCGCATGTTTTGGCTACACCAGTCACATTGATGGAGAGAAAGACTAACGCCTGGCCAGGAAAAAACATACTGATCAGACATGTTAGTCAGGGTCAGGCCCAACATACTGATCAGACATGTTAGTCAGGGTCAGGCACAACATACTGATCAGACATGTTAGTCAGGGTCAGGCACAACATACTGATCAGACATGTTAGTCAGGGTCAGGCACAACGTACTGATCAGACATGTTAGTCAGGGTCAGGCACAACATACTGATCAGACATGTTAGTCAGGGCCAGGCACAACATACTGATCAGACATGTTAGTCAGGGTCAGATAAAACATATTGACCAAGACCCTCACCTCGGCTTCCTCGGATCACTACCTAAAAACGGGCTGGTTTCATGACACATGACAGCCTAATCCACGAGGTGAGGGATCCCCATAGCAGTAAGTGGCACGCTGATGAAGCCAATCATAGCACAACCGACTGGAGGACCCCGGTCCACCTTCATCAGCACGCTCGGGATGTGAGGAAAGCTGCGACAACCCGCCACTTAACGCTTTTTTCAGGACGCACAAAAGATTAATCCTACTCATTGTGGCCAATCAAGAACAACATTCCCTTTGTTTGGTTAGTTGCATTCTTCTTTACTTTCCTTGATTTACGTCCATTTGATATTTGTCTCTCTTTTATCTAACATTATTAATTTTTGTTTTCAAGGAAATTTGTATGCTATGTGTTGTTGATTGTACAAGAGGCTGCCAGCGCCAAGAACGATTCTCCTTAGTTGCTATTTACAAAAGACAATCAATAAAGTAGCAGGCCCAATTAAAAGAATTGAGCCCTTTCACCTACCGAGCACGTAGTAAAATGCGACTATATAGGGCTGGACAATGAACTATCATCCTCATAATACAAAACCATTGCTTTAACTGCAACATCAATTGTGATTGGTTAAGGTTAGGGGCCAAATAAATTGCTGGACTTACACTTCAAATAATTGAATTGACGAGAAGAAAATGAAGAAATCAATAGCAGAGCTTAATTGTTCTTAGTAGAAGGTCTTGACATACTGAGGTCATCATTGGCTTTTACAACTTGTCAGACAATAGTAATTGTGCTTTTACGTCTTGTCAGACGATAGTAATTGTGCTTTTACGTCTTGTCAGACAATAGTAATTGTGCTTTTACGTCTTGTCAGACAATAGTAATTGTGCTTTTACGTCTTGTCAGACAATAGTAATTGTGCTTTTACATCTTGTCAGACAATAGTAATTGTGCTTTTACGTCTTGTCAGACAATAGTAATTGTGCTTTTACGTCTTGTCAGACAATAGTAATTGTGCTTTTACGTCTTGTCAGACGATAGTAATTGTGCTTTGACAAAAGACATGTACTACAGTTCATGACTGTAATGAATGTGACTCGTAAGACCAATCCAAGCAGTGAAGCGTCTTCCACAGTATGTTTAAGGAAAGTCAGAATGTTTGCTGCATCGTATGGTGTGGTGTGTTTTCTTAAATACTGCGTCTTTAGCCTATCAGCAATCAGTATCTCCTTTGACTGTATTCCATGTTTAATCCTGCCCCTCCTTGTAACAAGATCCAAGGCGTCCTGTTCCATGATTCCAAAGCGATGCCTGCATCATTCAAATCCCGCTTACATACATCCTTGTTCTGAAGTAGTGGCCGGCCCCGAGACCTTTTTTCCCAACTGTAATTCCCCATAAAGAAGACATTTTGGTATTCTGCCATCATCCATCCTCCGAGTGTGTCCCAGCCATCGGAGCCTTCGAAGACTAAGCATGGACAGATTGGGACATTGATTGTTCTCTCCAAAACATCTGCGTTGGCGATCTATCCCAGCCACCAAGATTCTGCTCAGGCACCTCATGTGACAACTTTTTAGCCACTCTTCCTGATGCATGTAGGTAAACCGTGTCTCACTGCAATAAAGAAGAGTGCTGAGGACACATGCCTGGTAAACATGTGTTTTTGTTTTTACAGTGAGTTTCTTGTTCTCCCAGACCCTTTTTGTTAATCTGCTCATTGTTGTTGCAGCCTTGCCTATCCTGTTATTGATCTCTTGGTCCAGGGATAGTTTATTATTGACTGAGGATCCCAAGTGCGTCAAATGATATACTGCCTCGAGGTCTTCAGCATCAATGGAGATTATTTGGTGGTTTGTTTGCACCCTGGACCATAACTTGTGTTTTATTTTTGTTGATTGTTAACCCGAACTCACAGCAGGCATCAGCAATTGCAGATAGTTCTTCTTCTTCGATCAACTGATGCATATTTTCTAGTCTATAATATTACAATGCTCGAATCTTTGAAGTCCCGCGTGTCCTGCCCTTCATTTCAGCATACAATTATCAACTGGTATATCTGTGGAGCAAGTATGTCCTTTCCACTTTCGATGACCTCTATTGGGATTCCATCTTTTCCTGGAGCCTTGCCAGAAGCAAGGTCAGCAACAGCACAGTTAACTTCTGCTTGTTTGGCAGCGAGTCAAGATGGTCCAGAGCTGGTATGGTCTCGATGGCTTTGGGGACATCTTCTGTTAGCAGTGTCTCGCTTAAGTAGAGTTCTACTGCTTTCTTTCAAGTGGCCACACGCATGGGAAACATTAGTAAACAATGTGGATCCAACGGTCAATTTCGTCTCTTGCTGCATTTATCTAGCTGTCATTAAACTGCTTTCCTTCAACCAAATTAATGTCTGGAAATTGCCATCCTCAAGCAAATTTATGTCTGGAAATTGCCATCCTCAAGCAAATTTATGTCTGGAAATTGCCATCCCCAAGCAAATTTATGTCAAATGTCTTCAGATGACATTTCTGTTACATGTCTTTTCAAATACATTTATAGTGGAAAATGTTCATATAACCGTCTTTATTGTACCGGTACTCCCCGTGAGTGGTCAGCACTCTCCATTGATGTAAAGAACAGTACACAAACTCCCTAGCTCCCGCGATGTCTTCGAAATGGTTCCCTGGTTCGTCAGGTACCTATTTGCAGCTGGGTCGACTTGGAAAAGCGATCATGCTATGAACAACCTCACGAAATGTCAGGTCAGTCAAACTGATCACGATGAGATTTGAACCTGGTACATTGGAAAGAAAGCCGTGTAGCACAGAGGTTAGCAAGCTGGCTTCGCATCTAAGTGATCCTAGGTTCATTTCCAAGTTGAAGCGGACATTTCTTTTCATACCGCAACGGCTCCCGGGTCGACCCAGTCTTAAATGGGTACTGATTCAGTGTGGAAGTAAAAGCGTCGGCGAGGAAGAGGAGATGGCTACCCCCCTCATACAGCCGAGCCTTTGAAATGTGAGATCGCTAACACCTCACACACCTACGGCAGTAATGTTACTTTACTTTGGAAACAAGATCACATGTTGTCTATTTCTTCTTCTTCGTCGTACGCATCTACTGCGATATACGTTGTGCTGTTTCGTTAAGCCTGTGGCCCAGTGCATCCGATTTCAACAGGCGTTTCTGCAGGGATGCCCTCCTTAGCCTTTGGCTGTCCCCAGCCTATCTGCAAGGCAGCAGTTGTTTTTTGTCAGAGTTGTCTCTCTTAGGGAAGTTGTCTTGCAGGACTATCGAGTCTTCCCCACTCGTGTCTATAGGGTGTGGCGATGATATGATATGATGGACTATGTACTAGTTTGTATCATCAAGGAAGAGTTGTCTATTTCAACATTTCTCATACATTTCTTGTCAAATATACTTCTAGTACGTGTCCTTTCTGATGACACTTCTTATAAATTTCAACATAGATGACTGGTCACAAACATTTTATTTCAGATGACACTCCTCATATATGCAATTTCAAAAGCTGACAATACATTTTCCATTTCCGTTTATAAGATGACACTTCTGAGTAGTGTCGAAAAAAATATGTGAAACATTTTCTTTTATAGAAAATATCTGAGATGCATCCCCTTAAATGAAATGTCTGAGAAGTGTCCCCTTAAAGGAAATGTCTGAGAAGTGTCCCCTTAAATGAAATGTCTGAGAAGTGTCCCCTTAAAGGAAATGTTTTAGAACTTTTAGTTGTGTTCTCGTAAAGGTAATATCTTAAAAGTGTCCACATACAGGAAATGTCTGAAAATGTCCCTTAAAGGAAATGTCTGAGAAATGTCTCCTTAAAGGAAAAGTCAGAGAAATGACCCCTTAAATTAAACGTCCGAGAAATGTCCCATTAAAGGAAATGTAAGAAAAATGTCCCCTTAAATGTAACGTCTGAGAAGTGTCCTCTTACAGGAAACGTTTTAGAAGTGTCCCCTCGAAAGTAATTCCTGATGAATGTCGCGGTAAAGGAAATGTATGAGACCTATCTTCCCCTGAAAGGTAATGTCTGAGATATAGCTTCGCCTGAAAGGTAATGTCTGAGATATAGCTTCCCCTGAAAGGTAATGTCTGAGATATAGCTTCCCCTGAAAGGTAATGTCTGAGATAAAGCTTCGCCTGAAAGGTAATGTCTGAGATATAGCTTCCCCTGAAAGGTAATGTCTGAGATATAGCTTCCCCTGAAAGGTAATGTCTGAGATAAAGCTTCGCCTGAAAGGTAATGTCTGAGATATAGCTTCCCCTGAAAGGTAATGTCTGAGATATATCTTCCCCCGAAAGTTATGTCTGAGATATAGCTTCGCCTGAAAGGTAATGTCTGAGATATAGCTTCCCCTGAAAGGTAATGTCTGAGATATAGCTTCCCCTGAAAGGTAATGTCTGAGATATAGCTTCGCCTGAAAGGTAATGTCTGAGATATAGCTTCCCCTGAAAGGCAATGTCTGAGATATAGCTTCCCCTGAAAGGTAATGTCTGAGATATAGCTTCGCCTGAATGGTAATGTCTGAGATAAAGCTTCGCCTGGAAGGTAATGTCTGAGATCTATCATCACCTGAAATGAAATTAAACAACAACCAGCATGTAGAAGCAATTAGATTGTTCCAGTCTATGTGCATGTGTGTTTTTTTCTGGTGTTTCTTACCTGTACGATGTTGATATATTCGTGTAGATGAACAGATGTGAAAGGTTTCAGTTGAGTTCAGTTCATCCCGTAACCCATCAGGTCGTTGGAGCACACATGAAGACATGAAAAACCCACGCCAGCTCTCTCTGTCTGTCGCCGCCTGACGTATCTCACCGGGACGAAGGCCTGACCACTCAGTGATGTTGTCCACCTATCTCTTCCTTGGACGTCCTCGCCCTCTCTGACCCGGTAAGGATCCAAAGAGTATCGAGTTGGGAATTCCGGTTGACATCGCGACGTGCCGCACCAGGCCATCTTTCGTCTTTTGATATCAAAGGTTTAAACAAGGAGTAATAACAGAAATAGGCATATATATATGTATATATGTAAATTTGGCATTACTTGTACTCAGTCAAAAATCCTGCAAAATGGCCAGCAGATAAAATAATAGATCCAGCAAATGTCAGGAACAATACAACGACATCAATCAGCACATACAGGAACTCCAGGAAGGCGGAAAATATCATCATTCTGTGGAGTTGGCAACAAGAAATCATCTATTATTCGTTGGATTTTTTTTACAAGTAGTACCTAACCGATTTATTAAAAAAATGAATCGTACTTTTATTTTATATTTCAGATTCATTCATTTTTAATCAACCTATCTCCGTTTTAAAATAAGTTTAGTAAAATTAGATTTAGAACACTATTTCTTAGATTCCATACAATTTTTGAAACAGTTGAAATCTATTTCTTGGAATGAAATTAAATTAGTAAAACTTGATCAAACAATTTATATCCTACAACTGCAACAAGTTTACTGAAAATTTATTCAAATATCCATTTCTATGATTGTATTTACGTTTACTACACGCTGATCCTACAATCCTTCTCAGACATTAAATAAATTTCGTAAAAGCTGATGAAATAATCCTTGTCATATCTCAACAACAACAAAAATCTCAAATAGATTTAGTATACTTTGATTTAGCATTTCATTTCTAGAATATCAAATAGATTTAGCAAAAGTTGATCCAACAACAACCTATTAATGAGATCTCAAACAAGTTTGGTAAAAGCTGATCATACAATCTATTTCTTAGATATCGATATTACAAAAAATAAACATGAAATAATTGAACTGAAGTTTGTAATGTCTCATTCAATATGACGACATAAGTGCTTGAAAGTTAACCTCTCTCTTAACAAATGAACATAAATAATATGATTAATATCGACGGTTCGATAAAGTTGTTAACAAAAAGGAAAACTGAGAATATATGTTTTTAAACTGTAATTCTAACAGTATTACACTGACTCTTCAAATGCAATGAGGTCGTTTTCAAATATTCTTTAAGTAATTATGCATGATCTTGACAAAAGTAACTTTGTGAAAGAAAATCAGTGGTCAGTCGTAGAAGGTTTTACTCGTAATGCATTTTATTTTTGATTTACCACACAAGGTGCAAGCTTAGTAAATGACAATGTGGGAAATGAAAAGCTTCAGAAACGTCACAGCTGTCACCAGGAGAGACAATAAGAAAGGCTGTCGTTAGGAATTTCATGAGAGTTACACTTTGTGCTGAGTACATTTCAAAATGGAAAACATGATGGCTCAGTCGTCTGTTGAGACTGCAGCTTGATCAACTACCATTAAGTGCTTACAACAAAAGAAGATCTGGCTACAAGGTAAGAGAAAGACCGAGTGGCAGGCGTAGAGGTAACATAAGAGAAATCCTGCAACACGAGAGCACAAACAAACATCACAACACGCTTGTCACAAAAGACATAACTTAGGCAATCTCTGGCGTCGATTTATGGAACAAAAGAACAATCAAGTCTGTGTGGCAATAAGTCAGTCAATACGTCAGTCAGTACTCGAGTCAGTCAATGCGTCAGTCAGACAATGGATCATTCAATACTTCACGCAGGCATTGTTAGTCAATACGTCAGTCATGCAAGGAATCAGTCAATATATAAGTCAGAAAATAAGTCATTCAATACGTCAGTCAGACAATGAATCAGTACGTTAGTCAGACAATGAGTCAGTCAGTACGTTAGTCAGAAATTGAGTCAGTCAATACGTCAGTCAGTACTTTAGTCAGGCATTGAGTCAGGCATTGAGTCAGTCAATCTATCAGTCAGGCAATGCGTCTTTCTATACGTCAGTCAGTACATTAGTCAGACAATGAGCCAATCAATACGTCAGCCGGGCAATGAGGTAGTCAATACGTCAGTCACTACGTTAGTCAGACAATTCGTCCATCATTACGTGAATCAGGCAATGAGTCAATCTTCTTCTTCTTCTTCGTAC
The DNA here is from genome assembly GCA_036924085.1 of Ariolimax columbianus. Lineage (NCBI taxonomy): Eukaryota > Metazoa > Mollusca > Gastropoda > Stylommatophora > Arionidae > Ariolimax > Ariolimax columbianus. The sequence continues at coordinate 100,021,524 of JAVGWX010000007.1, read as the reverse complement.
GCAGTCAGACATCAAACTTTATTTTTTCGAAAAAGCAGCGGTCATCCTGAGGCTGTCGACACTGCCATAGAGCTTGTCTGGTGTTGCCACTGGTGATGGCCACATCTGCTCTCTCTGATCCTCGTATGTCAGGCAGTTTTGCAGCAGATGCTCAGCGGTAATTTTATCGGTACCACACGGGCATTCGTCAGTGCCACCTATCTTTAATTTGTTGAATAGGTGGTACCTCAGTCTATTGTGGCCAGTGCGAAGTATGAAGACCACGACCTGCTCTCTTCTGTTCAACTGGTAATAGGCATCGTTTTTTGTGTAGCCAGTATGTTTGGTTTCCCATTTGGTCATGTATCTAGCTCTAATAAGCCGTTTTGACTCTTCGTATGTCATACTAGTATCTGGTTGTGGTAGTCTTGCACCTTCTTTTGCCAGTCTGTCTGCCTCCTCGTTGCCTTGGATGTTGCAGTGGGATGGAACCCACTGTGCCACTACCCTTTTTGGTGCGGACTGCTGGCATAGTTGACAGAGTACTGCTCTTAAATCATTAAGTTCAGTATTTTTCTGGCTTTTTAGTGCTGTGACTACGGCCAAGGCATCTGTAAGCAGGACTTTATGGCTTTCATTCCTTAATGAGTCAATCAATACGTTAGTCAGGCAATGAGTCAATCAATACGTCAGTCAGTACGTTAGTCAGACAATTCGTCCGTCATTACTTGAATCAGGCAATGAGTCAATCAATACGCTGGTCAGGCAATGAGTCAGTCAATACGTCAGTCAGCACTTTAGTCAGACAATCCGTCAGTCATTACATGAATTAGACAATGAGTCAGTCAATACGTCAGTCAGTACATGAGTCAAACAATGAGTCAATCAATACATCAGTCAGTATGTGAGTCAGGCAATGAGCCAGTCAATACGTCAGTCGGTACGTGAGTAAGGTAATGCATCATTCAGTACGTGAGTCAGAAAATGACACAGTCAATGCGTCATTAAGTACGTAGGTCAGTAAGTTACTAAGTAAGTACCACATTTGCGAATATTAACTTCTTTTATAATTGTCAGGCATTATATAAACATTGACATTAAACATTGACAGTAAACTTTGACATTAAACATTGACATTAAACATTGACATTAAACATTGACATTAAACATTGACATTAAACATTGACATTAAACATTGACATTAAACATTGACATTAAACATTGGCATTAAGATAAATTGTGTAGGACAATTATCCTCGTTGTGGAAATCTTTGAGCAGATTAAAAACTTTGAAACAAAACGGAACAACTCTCACTCTGTGGTTAACTTGCCCACCGCTAGTAGCACTAACGTTACAATCCTGAACAGTGCATAGAACAACTGAAAGATTATTGCTATTGCTATAGGATAGTCGCAGTTTGAAACTGGCTCCATGTCCGTTGGGGAAAAGATTCTAACATTTCTTTTGGAAAAAAATAGTGGACAATAGCTGAAAAACCTGTCCTGTGAACGAGAAAAAAAATATTGATAAAGTATGCTTTTTTATGACAAATAAAAACTTGGTTTGGATGTGCTTTTAGTGATTGCAGTGTTGAACATTAACTATAACTAAGAAGATTAACTCAAACTATAGTACATTACAGTACAGTGCAGTATAGTATGGTATAGTATAGTATAGTATAGTATGGTATGGTATGGTATGGTATGGTATGGTATAGTATAGTATAGCATAGTATAGTATAGTATAGTATAGTATAGTATAGTCGGGGGTCTCTGTGGCGATAGTATAGTGTAGTATAGTATAGTGTAGTGTAGTATAGTAACGTATATAAGGCTATTTCCATCATGATTGACTATAGGACGATATGACTTGGAGTGATTTCCCCTAAAAAATATACTCATCTTTTGGTGTCTTTCTCCTTGCGGCGTTGTCGTTTCACTTGTTCGTGTTACAAGAGTTTCTCTTCACCAAGCGTGAGTTGGCCATTCAGGTTACATCTCCATTTGGATCGGTCTGCAGCTTCGTCTTCCCAGGATGTCAGACAGATGTCCAGGCCCTTCATATCACGCTTGCACACATCTTTGAACCTCAACTGTGGCCGGTCGACTGTTCTCGTGCTATCCTCCAACTGTCCAGAGGATATCTTTGGGAATGTGACCATCTTCCATGTGACAAACATGGCCATGCCATCCTAGTCTTCGCTGCTAAAAAAGTGTACATGCTTGGAAGATCGGTGCGGGAGTGCACCTGTATATTTGTCACTGTCCCTTCCTGTAATTCCAAGAATGGATCGAAGGCTCTGTAGGTAGAATGTGTTAAGCCTGTGCTCTTGTTTGGCATAAGTTGTCCTATCTTCGCTGCCATTTAGAAGTTTGCTAACAACACATGCGTCGTATACCACGGCCTTGGTCTTAATTGTCAGTTTCTCGTTTTCGAAACACGCGTTATGAGGTGAGCAATGGAAGCAGCAGCTTTGCCAATGCGACTGTCTTTTTCTGGGTCAAGAGAGGGATCGCAGGTATGTGACAATGTTCACATCTGCTAGTTAATAATTATCTATGCTAACAGTTGACATGTCATCTACATCCTGTCCCAGCACATTTGATTTGTTGAGACTTATTGTGAGATTACAATTTTTGCAAGCCTGGGAGAAGTGATCTAGCAAGCTCCGGATTTCCTGCTGACAGTGGGTTACAATTACAGCATCAGCAGGGAAAAGCAAGTCTCTGCTGGTGATCTCCCTTATCTTCGTTTTGGCCTTGACCTTCGCAAGGTCTACAATCCGACCTAGTGTGAAGGCAGATTTCTTTATTTGCGTAACCAAATGCATGTTTCAGTAACAGAGGAATGAAGATTTCGAACAGTGTCGGGCCCAGAACACAGCTCTGCTTAATACTACTTTTAATACCAAATGGCTGTGATGTGCTGCCATAGAATTGGACTGATCCTGTCATGACCTCGTGGAGCAAAATGGTTAGTAGGGATGCACTATTAAAATATATAGCATTAACTAACAATATAGAACATTAACTAACACTGTAAGACATTAACTAAAATTAGAACATTAAATTAAATTAGAACATTAACTAAAATTAGAACATGAACTAAACTTAAAACATTAACTAAAATTAGAACATTAACTAAAATTGGAACATTAACTAAAATTAGAACATTAACTAAAATTAGAACATTAACAAAAATTAGAACATAAGCTAAAATTAGAACATTAACAAAAATTAGAACATTAGCTAAAATTAGAACATTAACTAAAATTGGAACATTAACTAAAATTAGAACATTAACTATGATTGCGATCCTTGTTCTCATTGTTGATGTTCACTGGAAGAAATGATGTGTCTAAGCAATAAAGACTGGTTATCCATGCAGTCATCATGCACAGAACATGTTATATTTGCCATTTACATCCGGTTGAAAAGACGTTTTTCCAGACCGAGGATTATAAGACGTTCATCCAAATCTCTCAGCAAGCCTGCTCCTTGGAGCTTTAACACAATTCTAAAAGCATATGGTTAACTAGGGAAAAATAGTGTGATAGAATAAGAACATATGTATATAAGCATATGGCTAGCTAAAGAAAATAGTTGTTATAGTATAAGGTAATATGTATATAAACAAGTATGTAACTAGTGGAAAATAATGATGATAGAATCGGGTTATGGGGTTCTCTGTTTATAAACGTATGGTTAACTAGGATAAAAATAAGTGTGATGGTATGTGGTTATGTGGTTTTTTGTATATAAACTTATGGTTAACTAGGTCAGAAATATTTTTTGTGAAGTTAAATGTTTACTTTTCTGGATTCTACTGGCGAAGGCACGGCTCTTTCAACTCAGACCGTAGTCTTTTAGGTTATATCAGGACGTATCGGCCAGTTTTATGGATGTGTGTGTGTGTGTTTGTGTGTTTTCAATTACAACAGTTGAGTAGTACAGTAGTTTTCCCAGTCATTTCTGTCCATGGAGAAATGGTCATACCGAGAAAAATCCCCAACCTGCCCAGTCAAACTCAACACGAAGTGATTTCAAACCCGGAATGCTGGGATTGCAAACCAAGCGTGCACTCGATCTCCACTCATACAGTCTACGCTCCTCCTAGTGGAAGATACTTGCTGTACGGCCATATACATGTACACATGTCAAATGTTTATAGAATTACATTTTTTTCTTGACTTCCAACTCCGAACACAGTTGCCTAGCAACGTGGTCGATTGACCTCATCAAATGTAAGACGTTTGTTTAGTTTTTTTTTCGTCTTATTTCTTTTTTTTTATAAGGCGGTGTGCGTTGAACTATGTTTTTATTATGCGCCTGTCGGTCCAGTGCAACCGACTTTGGCATGCATATTATGTAAGGGTCTGCTTCCTCCTGCATTGTCTAAAGGTTTGCTTTCCTGGGGTAATGTCCTGTGCTGTAATTTGGGAGCGAACCCCGCACCATCGGGATGAGAGCCTTGTCACTTAATCACTAGCCCACGTCGCCCCTCAGTTTCTAACATCAACGAAACGTAAACCCCGTATTACAACAAGTTAAATTCAGGTTCTAGCTGTAAATCAAAAATCGCGTAAAGCGAATAATCTCGGTTCTCTCTTGCCAATCCAAAATAACACCGACGTCTGAAGGTCAAGTTAGATATATAACAAGTAAACAAGTAAGTAGCCTCCCCATTACAGAACGTGCCTTCTTACAACCGCCACCTATTTGGCTGTTATAAAGTTCTTGACAAGTGTGCAGTGCGGTAGGTTGCCATTACTTTCCGTACGTGAAGGAGGAAACGTCGAGAAAAAAAACCCCAGTGTCTGCCAAACTGAACACGGTGGGAATCGAACAGCGTGCGTTACAATACAACACAATAGGTTAGGCCATGTCTTTGACCACGTCTGATGGCCGCGTCCCCTGCAGTTCTGTTGGTGAACCCGGTACGTTGTGATTGTGAAAACGGTGCGAGTTTCACCCCTAGGCCACACAACCCCAGATACACAACGAGACAGTAATAATGGAGGATAGCTAATTAGATCATATAGTTTAGTTTGACCCAAGAGCGAAACATGCGCCAAACATGTGATAATAAAAGGACACACTTCATTTGCTAATCCCGTAGAACAAATGACGCATTTCAGAACATCCTGCCCCTGGGAATGTGTAAATTAAACCAAACATTTCCGTACAGTACCAGCGTCTCATGGCAGTCCCCACTAGAGAGGCGATAGCTTCATCTAACTAGGCAGTGTCTTCACTAGAGAGGCGATAGATTCACCTACCTAGGCAGTATCCTCACTAGAGAGGCGATATATTCACCTACCTAGGCAGTATCTACACTAGAGAGGCGATAGATTCACCTACATAGGCAGTTCCCTCGCTAGAGAGGCGATAGATTCACCTACCTAGGCACTATCCTCACTAGAGAGGCGATAGATTCACCTACATAGGCAGTTCCCTCGCTAGAGAGGCGATAGATTCACCTACATAGGCAGTGCCCTCAGAGAGGCGATAGATTCACCTACCTAGGCAGTTCCCTCAGAGAGGCGATAGATTCACCTACCTAGGCAGTTCCCTCAGAGAGGCGATAGATTCACCTGCCTAGGCAGTGCCCTCACTAGAGAGGCGAATATCGACTTTGAGATTGACAGCAGAATTGGAAAGGCGAGCTCTACTGTTTGGAGGCTACAAGCAAACGTCTGGAGCCGACATGGCATTAGTGTGGCCACCAAGGATCAAGTGTGGCGTTAACACCCTGCTGTATGTCTGCGAAACATTGACAGTGCATAGCAAACACGTCATACAGCTTAATCGTTTTCACTTGTGATGGCAGCGTAGACTGCTCAGGATCGGCTTGCAGGACAAAAACAGGTGTCCGGACAAAGTCCTCTAGCTCTGAAATTCGTTGTAAGACTGAAATGCTGAGCATCCATACGCTTCTGCAATAAGCCCAGTTAAGATGGACGGTACATGTCATTCGCATGCCTGATGAGCATCTCTAAGCACTGTTATACAGTGAGCTCAGAACAGACAGGCCCTTATTTTGAGAGCAGAAAAAGAGCTGAACATACTCTTTGAAAGTGTCTATGAAAAGCATTGATGTCATCTCCTGTACGTTGCTTGTACAAAGCCGTTTTATCTGGCGCGTTAGCATTTGCTCAGTGTAGACCTCCGCCTGGAAGAGCAGACGCACGATGACTCCATAGCCGACCCTTCACATGAGTGCACTAAGTGCGGCCAAGTATAACGTGCAATGATTGGTCAATAAAGCCATGTGAGACCACATCTTGCAGCACAAGATTGATGCTGTCGCCATCTTCGCTTGCAATTATTTTCATTATTATCTTATTATTATTGTAATTATTGCGCATTACCTCTTGAACTATTTCCAAACCAGAAACTTGATTGATAATCACCTGAAAGCCATTTTCCGGGAGCCATGCCCTATAGAACCGTTATTTCCAGTCCGTTATAACTTTTAATGTTTCATTTTTCGGCACATAACATTGTTGCTAAACCAATTTTTGACTAAATTTAGGTCTCACAGAATGACTTTATTTTTTTTCTGTTTGTGTCCAAGAAATTTTCAGGATTCTTCTAAAGCACTAGATCTAGACAGGTCCGATTCTCTGTTATAATGCCTGTGTGATAATACCTATCTCACAACCATAGGTTGTAGCTTTCCTGATGTTCGTATAAATGCTCTGAGGCTTCACTGTGCTTCTGAAAGGACATAATTGGTTGTTCAAGACCCCTATCGTCTGCATATCTTATTTTAAAATTCTCATTTCCTGTCAAAATTCGGATTTTTGTTTCTGTTGTTATGTAGCAGTCCTAACAATAATTTATATCCTAGGTCACGGTATCATTTAATATAATATGTAACAGGGTTAACGTATTCCCTATCCTATCTTCCTAACCACTATCACTCCTTGGGTTAACTTATTCTCTATCCTATCTTCCTTACCACTATCACTCCTTGGGTTAACGTATTCCCTATCCTATCTTCCTTACCACTATCACTCACTGGGTTAACGTATTCCCTATCCTATCTTCCTAACCACTATCACTCCTTTGGTTAACGTATTCCCTATCCTATCTTCCTTACCACTATCACTTCTTGGGTTAACGTATTCCCTATCCTATCTTCCTAACCACTATCACTCCTTGGGTTAACGTATTCTCTATCCTATCTTCCTTACCACTATCACTCCTTGGGTTAACGTATTCCCTATCCTATCTTCCTTACCACTATCACTCACTGGGTTAACGTATTCCCTATCCTATCTTCCTAACCACTATCACTCCTTTGGTTAACGTATTCCCTATCCTATCTTCCTTACCACTATCACTTCTTGGGTTAACGTATTCCCTATCCTATCTTCCTAACCACTATCACTCCTTGGGTTAACGTATTCCCTATCCTATCTTCATTACCACTATCATTCCTTAACTCTCTAAATTAAATACCAACAATTCTTTGAACACAGGTAAAACACAGCATGTATTTTTCACACAAGTAAAACAATATGCACATCAAATCAAATTACTAGGCTCATCGATCACATTATACTGTTCATCAATTATTAATTAATTCTAATGTCTCTCAAGAGGTTGGTTATTATCACTTCTCTAACTGACTAAGATTACTTCTAAAGGTTCGGACAAGTAGCACAGGTCTTACTCTAGAACTAAACTTGACCCAGGGTTCTCATCACGTGGTCGGAATCTTGCAATTGTTCTATTCACTGTCCATCTCTGTGCGTTGATGTAAAGGATGTCTATCTACAATTTCTCAGTCCTCATTCACTGTCCATCTCTGTGCGTTGATGTAAAGGATGTCTATCTACAATTTCTCAGTCCTCATTCCCTGTCCATCTCTGTGCGTTGATGTAAAGGATGTCTATCTACAATTTCTCAGTCCTCATTCACTGTCCATCTCTGTGCGTTGATATAAAGGATGTCTATCTACAATTTCTCAGTCCTCATTCACTGTCCATCTCTGTGCGTTGATATAATGGATGTCTATCGACAATTTCTCAGTCCTCATCTATCTGTCCTCTCAGCTCACTTAAATGGATGTTTACTGGACCTCTTGCGTCGTCTCACGTAAGGCAGATGTCTACTGTAACCTCTTGCCTCGTCTCTACATCAGGCAGTCGGTGACTGCATCTGTGCTCTGTCTGCCGCTGTGCTCGTGTCTATGACAGACGACAGTGGTTGTGTTACTGGAGTTGTCAGGACGAGGAAAACCCACAAATCACAACGGTTGTCTAGGACGACAGCTTCGTGTTGCAGCAACACGTCTCCGTCTGACGAGAATGAAGTCAGGTCACTCGAGCAAGATGTTTAGCGACTACGACTTGAACAGAACATCACACACAGACAGATTCTTACGTGTGTGTGGTCTCTCGTTGCCTTTCCGTGTTTGTCTGTTCGGTGGCTTCTAACTCTACTATTTTCACTCACTGGCTAAGTTTCTGTGGCATTTAACTATCTACATGTTCTAGACTAAGTGCTACTCACTATACTGTCTGGTAGGACACCCTTGTCTCTGCTGCTTCTGATCTCCCCACTATTCTGTTTCACTCCAGCTTATATGCTAAGTTTCCCCCGCTTTAGATAATGACTTCGCTTTCTTGAGTTCATTTCCCACCAACTTTATTTGAACTCGCGTGTCCCAAAGAAAGGCTGCCTTATTTTCCAAACACTGACTGACCGCTTGTTGACGGGGATTCCCAGTTCAAACCGTGAGAATCCGACCTATATTGGTCGGCCAGTCCCAACTTGCATTGTTTGATAGTTGAGGATCATGTCTCGTTCAATGAACTGAAACTCTCGGGCCGAGTTCTCAAGTTATGTTTGGGTACCACGAACGGTATTTTCAGGGCTTCCCTGGCTTTGGCTCGTTGTACCCCTGTAACTCTGTTACAGTTACATGTCTCATGATGTTTTCCGCGCAAATGTTGAATAGGTATGGTGAAAGAAGGCCACCCTGTATGACCACCTTATGTATCTCGAACGAATGTGAGTTATCACCCTGAATTCTGGCGGCTGGGAACTGTCCATCGTATAATTTTTCAATTAGGAGATCATATGTGTTGCGGAGCCTATGTCTTTACTGATCTCCCACCGTTTCTGGCGCTGTACATAATTAAAAATCTTGGTGTAGTGTATAAAGTAGGCATACATGTCATGTCCGCATTGAAGTCTCTGCTTATGTCGAAGGTATTGGTTATATTCAAGATGTAGCTTGTGTCTCGGCTTTACTTGAACCCTGCGTGCGTGTTGGTTATTTTATTTGCCAACTTTCTTCACGTTTCGTCGTGATAACACGCAATAAGATCTTATGTTTGTGGCTTATCATGGCGATAGTGCGGTAGCTTGTGTATAACTTTAGGCTCCCTTCCTTTGGCTTAGTGATCTGTACGGTCCATGTAATTTGGTCTGTGTGCTGCACTAGATCCTCATACAGGCTGCGTGATATACGTGAATTCCCTCATGATGGTATCAGTTCCGAGAGTATGTCATCCCATCCTAGTGTCTTCCATATTTTCAGTAATTGTATCGCGGTTCTGGATCTCTCTCTTTGTCAAATGTTATCATGTCTTCGCTCTTTGTATTGTCTTTATACATCTCGCTACAGTAATCCTTCCATCTTTCTGGAGTATTCTTGTTTTCTGTTATTGTGGGGTCCATTTCTAATGTTTGTTATTTTTTTTGGGCCTGTAGAGATTCTTTCAAGTTACCCGTCAATGCTCTGATTACCTTTAATGTTTTGCCTTCCTTTTCCTGCTGTTGGAGATCATATATTTTGTTGCAAGTAATTGTGTTACACTTGTTCTTGTCTTTCATCTCTCTCTCTCTCTCTCTCTCTCTCTCTCTCTCTCTATTTATTTCACTTGAGCAGCTTCTTTTGCTGTATGTTCCTCTTTACCAGATGTGTTAAGTATTACAAATGTTGGATTGAATCTTGGTTTCCTTCTTGCAAATATTATTATATTATTAGTATTTAAAATAAATAACGAATAACTAGCCACATTGAAGTACCTGGGGCTAGCAAACTCATTATGTGAAACTAGTGCTATTGAAGCTACCACTAGGAATTCAAACACCCTGTAAAGGGGGCAGCTGTAGTGGTGACCCTGTGCTTCAATTGGAGCCATCAGACGAATCAAGATACAGTTAAGTGGTCAATACAATTCTATGTAATCATTACTAAGAAAACACTGACAAAACACAAGATGTGTGTACAGAGATAATGTGACATTAGAATTGTTGATGTCATGGAACACATTGAATAGGTACTGGATTATGTGCGATCAACAGTTGACATCCATATAAGGTTCACTACTCACCTTCAAGACTGACACGCCCACAAATGTACAAAAACCAAAGAAGACCAGTAGACCATAAATGATCAAACGTAACCAGACCACAAGGGCGCCCATCTTTCACAGTCCAGAACGTAGTGTCAAATCTGCTGCGCTGCTAATTAATCTGAAAATAAAACAATGACACAGTTTAACAGGTTTCCGTTCGTCGGGTGTTCACAAACATCTACTAACCTGCGTATTTGAAACTTAAGCTTCAACAATAGAACGATAAAATGGAAAATAAAAGACAATATAAGCTAACACACACTACATTCATATTTAAAATATTGCCTAAATACGAACAATCGACGTGATCTCTAGTTACTGTGCTTGGAACAGCTGTCCTACTCCCCACGCCTGCTTTACATAACGTGGCACGACCGCATTGATCTTCTCTATGTTTCGAAATGTATCTAAAGCTGATGTTGGAAACATATAGTCTAACGGGGACTGCAATTACTAACAAACTAACATAGATAAACGAAAACGTTAATTTAAGAACAAATATTATTTACTGAACTAGTAAGCAGCATTTATCGTATTCTTATAGAGACAGATATAATTTTTTTATAAGAGTTAGGCCTTATCAGTTCTTCCTGTGTGTTAACAGGCGCATAGTCTAATAATTGAGCCTAAAGTTTTACAGGTCTACTCCACGATCAAGTGGGTGAAATGGCGCCTAATTCGGAGAAAGGCTATGTTGCTATACAGGGTTCAACTATACGGAACAGGTTAGTAGAAGGAAAAACCAGTTACACGAACAAGTCTGCCATTTAAATTCCGCGATTGCGTTATGGCTAACAGCCCCTAAAGTTTCCCCCACCACGAATCACGTCAAACTATTGAAGCGCTAAATGTAACAGGATCTACGGACTCCTTACTGTAAAACTATCTCACCTAAGCACTTTGAGTCACGTTGTTAAAGCCAACTAATGGAAGTCAAGTTGTTAACTAATTTTCGGATGTCAAAGACAAAATATAAATTATTATTTAAATTCTGGTATTCAAACAGGCGTGTTTAAAGTCTGTTGCCAGGCTGCCGAAGGCTTTGGCTGCGTGTAGTAGGTATTTTAGAACTGCCTGCGGCTTTCTATGCATGGGGCAAGGTACAACTAATTTTGGTGAATTTGTAACTAAAACTTTTGAATGTTGTCCAAGCAATGGCCGTTAAAAGCCTACACTTTTCGATTTCTAACCCAGGGAATTTCAGTGTTTTTCGACACTGAACATGGGGGCACGATCTCACTACAAAGAGACCAGGGACATTTTTACCAGAAGATCCACGTAAAATAATCCCAGTCTCCACCGTGATTCGAACTCGCGACCTCTAGCACCCGATGCAGACCTCTTACCTCTAGACCACTGATATAAATTTAAGAAGCCATATCAACTGGTGCTTCATGAAACGGCGCACAATGTTAATCGAAGTAGGATGGTCATCACAGCAGAATCCTTTGTTGGAATCGATAAGGGTAACATAAAACAGATGACGAGAAGCACAGAAGGTTTTTGAGTGGATAAAAATAAGGGAAAACGCCAGGGACAAAACTCGGAAGTTGATGAAATCGATACAGATGAAAGAAAACGACGGGACAATACTCGGAAGTTGATGAAATCGATACAGATGAGAGAAAACGCCAGGGACAAAACTCGGAAGTTGATGAAATCGATACAGATGAAAGAAAACGCCAGGGACAAAACTCGGAAGTTGATGAAATCGATACAGATGAGAGAAACGCCAGGGACAAAACTCGGAAGTTGATGAAATCGATACAGATGAAAGAAAACGCCAGGGACAAAACTCGGAAGTTGATGAAATCGATACAGATGAGAGAAACGCCAGGGAAAAAACTCGGAAGTTGATGAAATCGATACAGATGAGAGAAACGACAGGGACAAAACTCGGAAGTTGATGAAATTGATACAGATGAGAGAAACGCTAGGGACAAAACTCGGAAGTTGATGAAATCGATACAGATGAGAGAAACGCCAGGGACAATACTCGGAATTTGATGAAATCGATACAGATGAGAGAAACGCCAGGGTCAATACTCGGAAGTTGATGAAATCGATACAGATGAGAGAAAACGCCAGGGAAAATTCTCGGAAGTTGATGAAATCGATACAGATGAGAGAAAAGCATGAACTTCTTGGAGATTAGATATTAAGATGGCGGCAACGAGAAACTCAAATATCCAGCATGTCAGAGAAAAATGAAACATAACTAAATAATGCACCTGCTTAATGTTTCGACTCGTCCATTCTCACCTTGTCTAGCCCTCTAGCAAAACATGCAACATTGTTGTCATTGTCCTAGAGGTTATGTTTGGACTGGATCAGGTGATCATGATCCTATTTAACTTCTGGTGTCTGACACATTACCGTGAGGCTGGAGAAAAGCCATAGTAAATTATTTCAATAAAATAGTGATACAATACAAACACAAATGTGTCAGTTCTTTAAATACAACATTTAATATTTGAAACTTTATTTTAAAAAAGCAAAGTTCGCCGTCCATCGAAGACGATGGTGACATAATTAATTTTGCTAGCGTTATTTTTAGTAAGGATTAACTGCGCTACTTTTTATCCTCACTCTCTCGTCTCGAGCCGCCCGACCCCAGTGGCAAGTCAAGACAAGACGACTAGGGGGCGACTACGATATACAGGGGACTCTGCATCAAGCACACGTGAAGAAGACGGCGGAGTCCGGAGTCAAACCCACACCACCTGATCACGAGGCCAACTGCTCATCCACTTCGCCACGGAATCCTCAACTTTATAAACAACTGATATTAGTACCTTTACATACAACAATTTATATTAATAATTTAACATGCAATAATTTCATCTGTAAGTTTACGTACAACAATTTGTATTAGTAACTTTACCTAAAACAATTTATATCTGTAACTTTACTTAGAACAATTTATATCTGTAACTTTACGTACCACAATTTGAATTATTCACTTTACATACAACAATTGCCAGTGGAAACTTTTCTAAATCTCTAAACTCTGTGGCTAGGTAGCAAAATGGTAAAGAAACCCATTTCCCTCAAATGCCTTGTGTATCATGTATGACATAAGACCTCCTTCAGGTCACCTCGCCACATCAAACTCGAGTTTCCGCAAGAGTGCCTAAAGTTGCATTGTCGCTAGGACATCACGCTACGTGTCAGTCTGTTGTTCGGCATGTGCACCATATGATGCACAGACCATCTGTACTTCCATAGCAGCACACCATCTGCGATGACAGTGAAAGAAGATCACCGTCTGGCCTCTAGGTTGAGTTCTTTTTTTTTCTTTGTCGTTCGTTCTCAAACTCTCGCTACCAGGGGCTTTGTAAAATAGCAAGATATTATCCGAAGAACGGAAAGCGCTGTGTCAAAGTTTATAGCTTGACTGAGATATTTGCATCTTTTGGTCTGACACATTGGATTTCAGCATGGCCTTTACATACACCAGTCTGCCCTTTAGCAGGAGGTGGATGAGAGTCTTGGCAGTTCCGGTTTGCTGACCTTGACGTTAGCAGCCAGCTATGTGTCGCTGACTGATACAGCTCATGCACTGATCTGTGTCTTGATCTCCACTCGATCTGTTTGACTTTACACTAGCGGCGCAGGTCCTATTCCTTCGTGTGGCTTGCTGGATCTGGGGGAAGGGCTAGAACAGCGTATGGAAACCGGTCTGAAATCACCGACGGCCGCTAACTGGAAGTCGGATACTCTGTGACCTATGACAAGGTCTCTGAAGGTGGTTAACCGATGTGTGAGTTCATCCGTGTGCACTGGACCATAGAAATACGACACATAGTAACCGAAGTACTCATACTACAAATTTTCGTGAATGCATGTAAAATTCTAGTGGACACACGTGTAAGTCGGGACACGTGTATAGGTTAGGACAGGTGTGCAGGTTAAAACACGTGTGTCAGTCGGGACAGATGTGAAGGTCAGGACACGTATACAGGTTAAGACACGTGTGTAGGTCTGGACACGTGTGTAGGTCAGGACACGTGTGTAAGTCAGGACACGTGTGCAGGTTAAGTCACGTGTTTAAGTCGCGACAGGTGTGTAGGTCAGGCCAGATGTGTCGGTAGGAATACGTGTGTAGGTCAGGACACGTGTGTAGGTAAGAACAAGTGTGTAGGTTAGTACACGTATGTAGGTTATTACATGTGTGTGTAAGTCAGGACACGTATGTAGGTCAGGACACATGTGCAGGTCGGGACACGTGTGAAGGTCAGGACACATGTGCAGGTCGCGACACGTGTGTAGGTCAGGACACATGTGTAGATCGGGACACGTGTGTAGGTCAGGACACATGTGCAGATAGGGCACGTGCGCAGGCCAGGACACGCGTGTAGGTCGGGACACGTGTGTAGATCAGGACACGTGTATAGGTCGGAATAGAGGTGTAGATCAGGACACGTGTGTAGATCAGGACACGTGTCTAGATCAGGACACGTCTGTAGATCAGGACACGTGTGTACATCATCACACGAGTGTAGGTCGGGACACGTGTGTAGGTCAGGACACGTGTGTAGGTCGGGACACATGTGTAGGTCGGGACACGTGTGTAGGTCAGCACAAGTGTGTAGGTCAGGACACGTGTGTAGGTCAGGACACGTGTGTAGGTCAGGACACATGTGTAGGTCGGGACACGTTTGTAGATCAGGACACGTGTGTTTGTCGTCAACCAATGATAATTTCAATGGCATTCGGAACCTGGCAGTATCCATGTAATCAAACGAGAGAGCCACAATAAACTTGACAATTCCATCAGCAACTTTACATATAACCGTTGACATAACCAACTTTACACTTAACACTTGAAGGTAGTAATTTTACATACAACTGTTGACAGTAGTAATTTTACATACAACTGTTGACAGTAGTAACTTTACCTACAATTGTTGACAGTAGTAACTTTACAATCAACTGTTGACAGTAGTAACTTTACCTATAATTGTTGACAGTAGTAACTTTACCTATAATTGTTGACAGTAGTAACTTTACAATCAACTGTTGACAGTAGTAACTTTACATTCAACTGTTGACAGTAGTAACTTTACCTACAACTGTTGACAGTAGTAACTTTAATTTCAATTGTTGACAGTAGTAACTTTACCTAGAATTGTTGACTTTAGTAACTTTACCTACAACTGTTGACAGTAGTAACTTTACCTACAATTGTTGACAGTAGTAAATTTACATTGAACTGTTGACAGTAGTAACTTTACCTACAATTGTTGACAGTAGTAACTTTACCCACAATTGTTGACAGTAGTAACTTTACAATCAACTGTTGACAGTAGTAACTTTACATTCAACTGTTGACAGTAGTATTTTTACCTACAACTGTTGACAGTAGTAACTTTACCTATAATTGTTGACAGTAGTAACTTTACAATCAACAGTTGACAGTATTAACTTTACATTCAACTGTTGACAGAAGTAACTTTACAATCAACTGTTGACAGTAGTAACTTTACATTCAACTGTTGACAGTAGTAACTTTACCTACAACTGTTGACAGTAGTAACTTTAATTTCAATTGTTGACAGTAGTAACTTTACCTAGAATTGTTGACTTTAGTAACTTTACCTACAACTGTTGACAGTAGTAACTTTACCTACAATTGTTGACAGTAGTAAATTTACATTGAACTGTTGACAGTAGTAACTTTACCTACAATTGTTGACAGTAGTAACTTTACCCACAATTGTTGACAGTAGTAACTTTACAATCAACTGTTGACAGTAGTAACTTTACATTCAACTGTTGACAGTAGTATTTTTACCTACAACTGTTGACAGTAGTAACTTTACCTATAATTGTTGACAGTAGTAACTTTACAATCAACAGTTGACAGTATTAACTTTACATTCAACTGTTGACAGTAGTAACTTTACCTACAACTGTTGACAGTAGTAACTTTACCTACAATTGTTGACAGTAGTAACTTTACAATCAACTGCTGACAGTAGTAACTTTATCTACAATTGTTGACAGTAGTAACTTTACGCTGATATGTCTCTGCTATTGGCTGTGCTGCCATTTCTCTGTGTGACTATTTTCGTTCCACTTCTTTGTCTAATTGTGTTTAGTGTTCTGACATAGCGACAATTGGTGGCAGCTGGTGATTATTTCACGTAAAACGTTTTCTTTAAACTCCAGCTACAGTTAATTAGTACCAACCGTGAGTGATACAAAATCATAAGTATTCTAATATTTGAAAGTGTTGTGAAATAATCAAGAGCATTCTTACTAGAAAGTCGTGTGAAATAATTTAATTAGGTCAGGTTACCCGTAACCAGTGAGGTCATTGGGGAACACATTAAGACATCCTCGTTACCAAACGCTATCCTTCTCTGTCAGCGGCTGCTGCCTGTGCCTCTTCTAGTCGGAGATCGATCTATTCTTGTCATGTTCTCCCAACATTTCGTAGTCTGCCGTGCACCTTTCCGTGCAGGATCGTTTTGCAAAACGTTTGAACTTGATAAGTGACCGTTGGAAAAGAGATTATTTCTTTTGACAGTTGCCATGAGGTCTTCAAAAGGTCGTACTGCTGTTGTAATTCACGTAGTTCCTTGTTTGTAACCCGATCTTTGTACGTGACGCTTAAACGCATTCATGTGATTTTGGTGCATAGTGCTAACCGTTCATCTTGCCAGATTTAGTCAAGCCGTGCAAGCGCCGCTTTTTGTCTGTGCTATTCTGGCCATCATCTCACATTTTGATCCTTCATCTCTGACAATCGAACCCAGATATTTAAAACGGTCAACCAATTCGAGATTGTGGCCATTAGCTTTTATCCTACTGCTGAAGCCTTCGGCGTTGTTGGTCATTCGTTTTGTCTTTCCATCGTTCATCTCCATACCATTGTCGAGAGCTGTATCATCGAGCCATCTGACCCTTTCCTGGAGTTCTGTTCCTGACCCTGCCAACCCGTCGATGTCATCTGCAAACCGAAGGCTGGTAATCGTTCGGTCACCCTATCTTGACAGTACCAACGTGACCTCCAAGTGCCTCACTGATAATTCTCTCAAGAATATATTGAAAAGAGTTGGAGAGAGTATACAACCCTGTCTCACACCAACTGATGTGCGAAACCAGAAATAATCATCAGAATATTCCAATTAGAAAGTGCTGTGAAATAATCAAGAGTATTCTAATTAGAAAGTGTTGAGATATCAATTCTCTATACAGAGCACAATATAGAAAAGTTATACCGTCAAAGCTAGTTCTTAATGTGACAAAAAACCAATTTCATATTTGTACCCCTTTATGTTTAGTGAACACAAAGTTAGTGTTACTTTAACCATGAACGTTTCGTGGATAATTTTGCTCAAGTGTTAATGAATGTTTGGTTGTGATATCCCATGGCTAACTATAATAAGCAATTGCAAAGAGATTTTCTCACATCAATTTATTACGACGTGTTCGATAGATGTCTTACAGTACAATTAATACTATTTCGAGTCAAAGCCAGGACAGGAAGCTATGAGAGCTCTTGAGTTTTGTGTGAACTCGTCAGGATCGCCACCAAAACAGATGTGGACAAGAACAGAATGTGTATATATATCAAACTGTTCGGAAGAGGCCCCACTTCCGCACAATCTGGAAGAACCGTACCTTGACATAGAAACTTTCACAGCAAAATTCAAGTAATAATCTAGCTCTTTTCACCACTTTCCGGTTAAAGAATGATTCATTCACCTGGTATGTGCACGGAACTTGAATGCGATAGGCCTATCTTGTATGACATTTTTAGCGTCTAACAGGAAATAGCTTTTACGTGATATGGGAGGAAGACTAACGTCTGGTTAGTCAAAACATTCTGATCAGACGTGTTATACATGGGGGTCAGGCACAACATACTGATCAGACGTGTTATACATGGGGGTCAGGCACAACATACTGATCAGACGTGTTAGTCAGGGTCAGGCACAACATACTGATCAGACGTGTTATACAGGATCAGGCACAACATACTGATCAGACGTGTTAGACAGGGTCAGGCACAACATACTGATCAGACGTGTTAGTCAGGGTCAGGCACAACATACTGATCAGACTTGTTAGTCAGGGTCAGGAACAACATACTGATCAAACATGTTAGTCAGGGTCAGGCACACCATATTGATCAGACATGTTAGTCAGGGTTAGTAAACATATGCCGGCCAAGACCCACAATTCGACGTCCCCGTATTCTTCTCTGGAAACGAGCTGTTTTCATGGCAGGCCGGCTCATCAGATTTGAGGTCACCAACGTCCAGGAGATACCCCAGTCCACTTTCATCCGCACGAACGGGATGTGAGGAAAGCTACTGCAACCCACCACTAAACGTCCTTTTCAGGGTGCACATAAAAAGTAATACTACTTATTGTGGGCATCCAACAACAACAACAACAACAACAACAATAGGGTGTCGATGTTGCGTCACGATTGTCATTACAAACATGAAAATACATTTGGCAGTGACTCTTCCACAGAATGAAAGGGGGACAGATGGACATCGTTAGTTGGAGTATTCCAGGTTTTTCTTAAGGCAATGCAGCTGTACAAGCATAGAGAACTTGGTTTGTGGGTGTGTGTGTGTATGTGTGTGTGCATGTGTATGTATGTGTGTGTGTATGTGTGTATGGATGTGTATGTGTGTGTATATGTGTGTGTATGTGTGTGTATGTATGTGTTTGTGTATGCGTGTGTATGTGTGTGTATATGTGTGTGTGTATGTGTGTATATGTGTGGACCTCTCTTTAGTCAGCTTGTAGCTTTTCCCCACGTGTTATTGTAGGCGGCTGTATTTTAAAAAAACTTGTTATAGTCTAATTTATCGATTCCTCTGATCATCTTATAAACCTGTATTAAGTCACCACGAATTCTTCTCTCTTCGAGACACTGTAGGCCAGTTTTTCTGAGTCGTTCCTCATAACTGTAATTCTGGAATCCCACTATCATCTTTGTCGCTCTTTTTTGTATTCTTTCTAGCATGTTTATGTCCCCTCTCTGATAAGGACTCCACACCTGTACACAGTACTCCAATCTAGGTCTAACTAAAGCTTTATACAGTTTGACGATCACTTCCTTGCTCCTATGTTTAATATTTCTTTTTATCATACCTAACATTGCATTTGCCTTTTTCACTGCTACCTTAACTTGCTCACTCACCTTTCCTGTATGATCTATTATAACCCCTAGGTCCCTTTCCTTATCTATCTTTCTAATATTGTTTTCTCCCATTCTGTAATTATGTTCTATATTGGATCTACCCGTGTGGAGGACTGTATTTATCTACATAAAACTCCATTTGCCCGCTTACAGACCATTCTCGAATTTTATCTAAATCCGACATCAATATATCCACTTCCGCTTTAGATGAGACACTACTGCATAGTTTTGTGTCATCAGCAAATTTTGCAATCATGGATCTCATATCAATGTCCAAATCATTTATATATATCAAGAACAAAATTGGTCCCAAAACCGAGCCCTGTGGCACACCACTTTTCACTTCACTCTACTCAGAGTACTCCTTATTTATGCCCACCCTCTGCCTTCTTCCCGTTAATCAATTTTCAATCCATTTGGCAACTTCCCCACCTATTCCATGTGATTTTAACTTTCGAAATAATCTTTGATGAGGTACTCTATCAAAGGCCTTTGCAATGTCTAGATAAATAACATCCACTGGCTCCCCTTTATCTATGATTTTAGTAACCTCCTCCATGAATTATATTAGATTTGTTAAGCATGATCTCCCTCTAGTAAACCCATGCTGACTATTTCTAATTAGATTAAATTTTTCTAAATGCATTACAATGTTTTCTTTGATTATTGACTCTAACAATTTACAGACTATGCTCGTTAAACTCACCGGTCTATAATTTTCCGGATCTGATGTTTTGCCTTTTTTGAATAAGGGGATCACTCCTACATCTTTCCAATCCCGTGGAACAATCCCTTTTGTAAGTGATTGAGAACATAATATAGCCAATGGTTTTGCTAGTTGGTCTCTAATTTCATACAGCAATTTTGGGTGAATACCATCTTGACCTGGACATTTATTCACCTTCAACCCCTCCAATTTTTAAAAAACCATTTCCTCTGTAATACAGATTGATTTTAATCCCGCTGTATCCATGTCTCTTTGAAAAATATCTATAGGCTCTGGGATCTCGGAGCAGTCCTCCTTTGTGAAGACTGTGCCAAAGTACTGATTGAGCAGATTAGCAGCCACCCTATTCTCACTTATTATTTTCCCTGTACTGTCTATGAGAGGGCCTACTTTGTCTTTCGTTCTTTGTTTATTTCTAACATAAGAAAAGAAGCTTTTACTGTCAGTCTTGATCCTCTGAGCAAGTTTTTTTTCAGTCTATTTTTGCTGTTTTATTCGCTTTCTGAGATATGTTCTGCTTGTCCAAATATTTTACATATGTTTCTTTTGATTTACCTGCCTCTATATATTTTTTTCATGCTTTATTTTTTGCTCTTCTACATTTCACTACAAATCTAGTTATCCACTTTTTACGCTTGGGGTTTACCTCACTACATGGAACACATTCCTCTTTTAGCGTTTCTAGAACTGTTTTAAAACTTTCCCACTCCTGTTCAACATCTGTTCCTACAACAATATCTTTCCAGATTATGTGGTTCGCTGCCTCTTTCATCCTCTTAACATCTGCCTTAGAGTATGTTCGCGTGTTTATGTTTACTTCTTTTCCTGCAATAAGATCCCAACGGATGATTTGATGGTCACTTGAGCCAAACAGTTCCCCAACGCTAACGTTTTCAATCATATTTTCCTCTGTGGTAAAAACTAGGTCGAGTATGTTTTTGCCTCTGGTGGCTGCTTCTACATGTTGAATTAAAAAATTGTCAGTTATGCACTTAACAAAAGGTTTTGACTCTACAAGTGCTTCTGCCATATCCCATTTTATTTCTGGATAGTTGAAATCTCCCATTAATAATAATTTCCCTTTACTTGCCTTTGCTATGCTACTAATCAGCTCCTCATCTTCCTCTTTTTGACTTGATGGACATCTATAGCACACTCGAATCACTGTTTTTTCACCCCCACTTTCTATTTCTCCCCATACACTTTCATTTTTGTTACCACATGATAAATAATCTTTGATCGTTATATTAACAGAATTTATACAGTATAATAAATGCCACCTCCCTTAGTCTTGTCTCCAATTATCCTATCTTTCCTTAACATTGTATATCCCTCAATTTCAAGTTCACTATCTGCAATCTCCTCATATGTCCATGATTCTGTTAACCCTATTACATCTGGTTTTTCTTCTTCTACATATAGTTCCAATTCTTCTCTTTTATTTACTATGCTTCTCACATTTGCATAAAAACATTTTAGTTTGTAATGTTGTTGGTTTTCCTCTTTTTGCTTCTGCTTTATCATTTTAGTGTTTGCTTTTCTACTATGTATTTCACACTTCCCTGACACCAACGTACCCCTTTGACTACATCCTCTATAGCACCCTATTGTAGGCCTATCTTTAGTCTCATACTTCATAGGTCTTACTAGTTTAAATTTCTAACACAATGATAGAACATCTACTTTGCTACAACATGCTGTCCTATCTCATTAAGATGTAAACCTCCCCTATCTAACATTTTACTTTTGTCTACTTTAACATCAGTAAATTTCATTCCCATGTCCGCACACATCACCTGTAACCTAAGGTTGATACCTATTATTTTGCTATCTAGATAGTCTGACCCATCTGCTCTGTCTAAAATGCCCATCATTGTGACCTTTCTAAACTTTTTTTCCTTAAGTGTTCTCATAAGACTTTTATATTTATCCATAATTATTTCTGTACCATCTCTCTTTACATTATTTGTACCTGCCAATACTACCACATGACTTTTTCCTTTGTCATCTAACCTCTTTATTCTCCCCTCTATGTCCTCTATTTTTGCTCCCCCAATATCCATTCTTTCAAACATGTTGTGTTGTTTAGACAAATGTCTTGTACATTGTTATATCTTGTATCTGTTTGCAGAATATAACTACAGGATAACCTTTACAACAGCTGATTAGATTGACGACAGCCGATTAGATGACGATAGCCGATCAGATTGACGACAGCAATACTGAATGTCGGTGCAGAGACCAGTTAAACTATGGAAAATACAATGTTGCCTGCAACATGTTTATTAGCCTGGTGTGCATTATGGCTTTCAAACCACCATTTTAAAAAGACATTTTAATACTACCATTATTCTTAAGTGTGCTCGTATGACAAACTTGTTCCGGCTGATATTTTATAATAATGTGATGAGTTCCAGCTGGAGCAAGGGCGTTTATGGCAGGAGGTTGGGGTGGCGCCTCTAAGAATCAAAGGTTGCCTGAATGTGGTTGGACGAACACAGATCACGCCAGGGTTAATCCCGTTTCGACACTGGGTCGACTAGGGGGTTAGGTACACGTTAGGTGGTACAGGGGGGGGGGGGGATGTTCGGAGCTGACCATTCTGGTGTTCAGATTTGACGGGAATGAGGGTTGTTGGCAGTCTGATACTTCAACGATAGCCAACCACATTTAGAATGACAGTGACTCGTGCATAGACAGGCTGCCACATTTAGAATGACAGTGACTCCTGGATAGACAGGCTGCCACATTTAGAATGACAGTGACTCGTGGATAGACAGGCTACCACATTTAGAATGATAGTGACTCGTGGATAGACAGGCTGCCACATTTAGAATGACAGTGACTCGTGGATAGACAGGCTACCACATTTAGAATGATAGTGACTCGTGGATAGACAGGCTGCCACATTTAGAATGATAGTGATTCGTGGATAGACAGCTAAACACATTTAGAATGACAGTGACTCGTGGATAGACAGGCTACCACATTTAGAATGATAGTGACTCGTGGATAGACAGCTAATGACATTTTGGATGGGGGGTAGTTCCAAATTGTAGTGATAGCTAAATCAGACAACCCACTGAAGACAATTGGACATACATTTTGTTGCTTGAGACTATAACATACTCTGCAAGGATAAACTCAGCAGACTGGCTGAGAGATTGGCTGACAGGCAAACTAGAAGTGAGAGAGTTTGCAGTGTGGTTAATACCATCATACACCTCGAGTTCGGCCAGTCGCGGTCAATAGATGCTTATGAAGAACACCATGTGAACAGTAAGAGAGCTAAATGTGTATTGTATGTGCAGGACACTATGTGAATGATGTATGTTCTGAATGCTTACATGAGTGTACAGATCGCTTCAGGACAAGATCTGAGTGCATGTTGTATGTGCAGGGCATTTTGTGAACGATGTATATTCTGATTATGTGTGATTATCAAGTGATCTGAGTTTTTTTGAATGCACTGATCGCCTGAATACGTGATCTGATTGTGTGTGAGTGTACAGATTCGTCTGAATACGTATTCTGATCTTGAGTACGAGTCTGTTCATTGTGTGATGAGGGTGCAGAAGAAGGACGGTGAGTTAACTGGAGCCATTAAGCTGTAGGAAAAATAATTCTTGAGGTTGTGAAATTTTTTTGTCGCAGGTATAGTTGTAGAACCTGGGTACGATAGGTTTTGGAGGAAGCATCAAAAGTTAGTGCTTTTTTCACATCATGTTCTTTTCGTACCACAATGCCAGTCTCGAGGGATTCAAAAACAAAAATACATTACGAGATGAACAGATGAACGTGGGAATATCAATATCTTGAGCCAAGACAAAAATTCTGAACCTTGACACGGACACTGGTCCTCACAGCATTGATGTCCATGGTCAAACGGTGGAGTGTACCAATGAATTGACATACGTGGGGAGTTTCTGTTCATCCGAATGACGCAGTGCGCCTGCCATGTTAAGGCGGATCGTGCTTGCTGCTTCGCTATGAACTGCAGAACTGCAGTCACTGCTTCTATCTCCATTCTCGTACTGAAGGTTCCTGTTCTGTATATTTCACTATGCTTAGCGAGGACTTCATCTCTCACTCTAGTAGAACAGCCCTAGCTCAATATCTCACCGAATATCACCGATCCATCGTTATATTATTAAGACATCACTGTTATCATTTATCAGCTGGTTAACCTCGAGCCCTGCCTTCCCATTACACACTCTCTGCATTCTACATGTAAGGTTAAGATTTCACCGTACCCAGAGATAAACTTGCAATTTGTGCAATTTCGCTAAAGGTTATGCGTCGATTTTCCAGGATAAGGCGTTCCACAATCTGGATATTCAGAAGAATGGTTGTGGTGGGTTAAGAGCCACCACGGCCAGGATCATCATTCACGGATGTACGGCATTCTCTAAAACGTTTACACCATTCAAATGTCTTACTGCGGCTGAGTATTTCGTCAACGTATTGTAATTGCAGTCTTCTGTAAATTTCCACAGGTTTCACGCCTTCTTTCACAAGAAACATCATCACAACACGCTTCACATGCAAGCACTAACAGTGTTGTCCGCCATTTTTAAAAATCTGTTAAGGGACTGGCTAATGGCAAGTGGGCCACCTAGCAGTAACTGGACACAAGTGTCCCTAACTAATGATAGTAGTTCCACCATGCTATAACCCATTCAGGTAGAACTAGAACGAAAAGTCCTGGTTTGATTTGAACGCGAGTCGCTCGCACGCGCGCGCGCACGCACGCACGCACGCACACACACGCACACGCGCAAGCGCACGCAGACGCACACACACATACACAGATGCACACATACACACATACATTCATACATACATACATACATACATACATTAACACATACATACAAGAGGCACGCATGTACGTCGTATCACTGCCGTTTAAAAAATGTAATTATTAAATGATTTTGAAGCGAAACAAAAGCCGTACAATACTATGTCTCGTAACCTCTCCTCAATTGTATTGTCGTAAGATCGAGTGTGAATGAATAAGATAAGCAGTAATTTGACATGTAATGTCTGCCATTCTTCAATGTTATGTCTGGTACTGTCCTGCGTAATATCTGTTAATATTTCATTTAATGAGTCTGATTTATACTTATTGTAACAATTCGCGTTATTTAAAATATATGCCGTCTGTTTCTATGAAAGAAATCTTTATTACAGGGTCATAACCAAATTCAGGTCTACGAGATCATACAGCATTTACTCGGCTACTTCCCCTACATTATATTTGTTAATTGTTCAATAGTTTATCTTATTTCAAATTTCTATACTACATAATGATTTTTATTTAGTCGATTAACGTTTTTTGACCAACCCTCCTGCTTGATCAAGACCCTCTAGAATGTATCTCTTGTGCATCATCATCATGTAGCATGTCCTTGGCAGAATGTTGATCTCATTACAGCCGTTCTATAAGACGGTCAAACATTGTCCAGCTCTCCCGCCTCTGCCATTGTCAATCCTTGAGCCTCTTAACGTCCATTGTTCATCTTCTCTAAGGTCTGCCTCTGTCTCTATTGCAGGCACCAACCAACCCCTATTCCTCAGCCCCCAGCATTGTTCTTACTAGAGCACTGTGGTGGTTGATGTGTCCGAAATAGTTGTCATGCTGTTTACTTGCAAGTTCTTCTACTCCAGCTCCCGTTCGATTTCAGCCTTTTTCTTGTTCGCTATCTATTCTATTTTGAGTATCCTCCCGTAGAATATTAGCTCAAAGGATTAGATTTCTTCTATACTGCAGTTTGTGAGATTGACCATATTTCTCATCTGTACGATGCCACCGGAAGTATAGTTTGTGGGATTGACCATATCTCTCATCTGTACGATGCCACCGGAAGTATAGTTTGTGGGATTGACCATATCTCTCATCTGTACGATGCCACCGGAAGTATAGTTTGTGGGATTGACCATATCTCTCATCTTAACGATGCCACCGGAAGTATAGTTTGTGGGATTGACCATATCTCTCATCTGTACGATGTTACCGGAAGTATAGTTTGTGAGATTGACCATATCTCTCATCTGTACGATGCCACCGGAAGTATAGTTTGTGGGATTGACCATATCTCTCATCTGTACGATGCCACCGGAAGTATAGTTTGTGAGATTGACCATATCTCTCATCTGTACGATGCCACCGGAAGTATAGTTTGTGGCATTGACCATCTCTCTCATCTGTACCATGCCACCGGAAGTATAGTTTGTGGGATTGACCATCTCTCTCTTCTGTACGATGCCACCGGAAGTATAGTTTGTGAGATAGACCATATCTCTCATCTGTACGATGCCACCGGAAGTATAGTTTGTGGGATTGACCATCTCTCTCATCTGTACGATGCCACCGGAAGTATAGTTTGTGGGATTGACCATCTCTCTCATCTGTACGATGCCACCGGAAGTATAGTTTGTGGGATTGACCATCTCTCTCATCTGTACGATGCCGCTGGAAGTATAGTTTGCGGGATTTACCATCTCTCTAACCTGTACGATGCCACCGGAAGTATAGTTTGTGGGATTGACCATATCTCTCATCTGTACGATGCCACCGGAAGTATAGTCTGTGGGATTGACCATATCTCTCATCTTTACGATGCCACCGGAAGTATAGTTTGTGGGATTGACCATCTCTCTCATCTGTACGATGCCACTGGAAGTATAGTTTGTGGGATTGACCATCTCTCTCATCTGTACGATGCCACCGGAAGTATAGTTTGTGGGATTGACCATATCTCTCATCTGTACGATGCCACCGGAAGTATAGTTTGTGGGATTGACCATCTCTCTCATCTGTACGATGCCACTGGAAGTATAGTTTGTGGGATTGACCATCTCTCTCATCTGTACGATGCCACTGGAAGTATAGTTTGTGGGATTGATCATATCTCTCATCTGTACGATGCTACCGGAAGTACAGTTTGTGGGATTGACCATCTCTCTCATCTGTACGATGCCACCGGAAGTATAGTTTGTGGGATTGACCATATCTCTCATCTGTACGATGCCACCGGAAGTATAGTTTGTGGGATTGACCATCTCTCTCATCTGTACGATGCCACCGGAAGTATAGTTTGTGAGATTGACCATATCTCTCATCTGTACGATGCCACCGGAAGTATAGTTTGTGAGATTGACCATATCTCTCATCTGTACGATGCCACCGGAAGTATAGTTTGTGTGATTGACCACCTCTCTCATCTGTACGATGCCACCGGAAGTATAGTTTGTGGGATTGACCATCTCTCTCATCTGTACGATGCCACCGGAAGTATAGTTTTTGGGATTGACCATCTCTCTCATCTGTACGATGCCACCGGAAGTATAGTTTGTGGGATTGACCATCTCTCTCATCTGTACGATGCCACCGGAAGCATAGTTTGTGGGATTGACCATCTCTCTCATCTGTACGATGCCACCGGAAGTATAGTTTGTGGGATTGACCATCTCTCTGATCTGTACGATGCCACCGGAAGTATAGTTTGTGGGATTTACCATCTCTCTCATCTGTACGATGCCACCGGAAGTATAGTTTGTGGGATTGACCATCTCTCTCATCTGTTCGATGCCACCGGGAACTACCCATTTTTCTGGATCCAGATTTGAACCATTTTTTTAGTGTTCTGCCATATGTTGTTCTGTTGAAATCTATTGTTGTTGTTTTTGTTGTTGTTGTTGTTATTGTTGTCAATTGCCGTTGTTGTATGTATTCGTGCAGAGATATATAACACTCTTGACGCGCTAACATTTTGCTTCTCTAGGATAACTTCAGATCTGGTTTTCTCCTTGGTAGTGCTCATTGTCTTTTTCTGTCCGGTAGTTATGAATAGATGTTGTTCTTGGCTGTGTCGTTTAACGTACAGGATCTTCTGTTCCAGCCCAGCAGCGCTCTTCTAAAAGACTCTATCATCTGTATATTTTAGTTCTGGTATTTCATTCTCGTCGACTGAACGGGAAGAACTTTTAATATTCTTTTTTCCTTCTTGACATTTCTCCTGATTTTCTCTGCATAGATATTGAACAAACAAGAAGAGAGTACGCATCACTGTCTTAATTTCTTGTGCACTTTGAACCAGTCCGATATCTCTTCAGCTATTCTAACCGTTGATCGTTGTCCCAGATAATGATTTGATCAGTAGAATCAGGTGCGTCGCCACCATGTCTGTCATGATTTCCCATAACGTTCCGTGTCGTACGCAGCTGGAAGTCTGATGTAGGCTATAAAACAGGTTTGTAAGTAGACGTTGAACTGTATGCACTTTTCAAATAATATTTAGCATTTTACTGATGTGACCCCTCGTGCCTCTGTCCTGTCAAAAACCTGCCTGACCATATGTACCTCCTCGCTGATTTTGTTTTCCAATCCTTTCATGATGATCCGGAATAGGATTTTGCCAGGATAGCTAAATGGAGAGATGGTGCGGTAGTTGGTGCATCGCTTCAGATCACCGAGTATTTGGTAGTGGGATATACACAGATGTTGTTCGTGCGCTTGGCCATGTTGTTATGTGTCAGATCTGCATGCAAAGTGATTGATAGATCTTGAAGCTGCCCTGTCAAACTGCCTGTATGAATTCAGCCGGCATATCATCACATCCCTTTCCCCAAGTCTTGGATTTCTCATCGGACTTCATCTTTCGTAGGATTGCTGCTATGTTCTAGGTCTGTTATGTTGGTGCTTCCCTGCTATCTTCGCACGTGTCTCTCCAATATTGCCTCCATCTCTGGAGTATATCCTTGCTCGCTGTCAATGTATTGCTTCCATCTCTGTATAGCCTTACTTTCTGTCAATGTATTGCCTCCATCTCTGGAGTACATCCCTGCTCTCTGTCAATGTATTGCTTCCTTCTCTGGAGTACATCCCTGCTCTCTGTCAATGTATTGCTTCCTTCTCTGGAGTACATCCCTGCTCTCTGTCAATGTATTGCTTCCATCTCTGGAGTACATCCCTGCTCTCTGTCAATGTATTGCTTCCTTCTCTGGAGTACATCCCTGCTCTCTGTCAATGTACTGCTTCCATCTCTGTATAGCCTTACTTTCTGTCAATGTATTGCCTCTATCTCTGGATTATATCTTTGCCCTCTGCCAATGTATTGCTTCCATCTGTGTATGGCCTTGCTTTCTGTCAATGTATTGCTTCAATCGGTGGAATATATCCGTACATTCTGTCAATGTATTACATCATCATCGTGTATTAGATGCAGTGACGTTTGGAACTCGCCATTGAATGTTCTGATTTCTTCTAACACGTCACCTTCCTTCTCTTTGCCATTGCAGCTGGTCTGTCATGATCCATGTGTCCAACATATGTTGATTCTTGTCTTTCCTAATCTCTTCTCATTGCCCCTGTTCAGTTCTTGTATAAGGCAGTATTGTGCTCCATCCAAAGTGTTGGAAAGAGTGTATAACCCTGTCTCACACGTCCCGAATTAGTTTCGTTTTTTTCTTTCATCTGCGAGTCCTAAGGTCTCTTCCGTAACGTAACATATTTTTCTGCCATTTTCTGGGTGTTGTTGCTCCTTGCCTACGAGATGATAATATTTCTTCCCTGTGTAGCAAGTTCCTCTGGTATCATATATTTCTGCACTGCCAAAAGCATCTCGAATTTGTTTTGTATTTCTATGGGGTTTAAGCGTAGTGGCCTTGTGCTTGCTTCTCGTCAGCTTTCTCAGTCTTATCTTGATGTCGGCAACTAGCAGTTGGTGGTCTGAGCCACAGTCAGCACCTGTTAGTGTCTTCAAGGATGATGCGCCTGACCTCCGTCTTTGTTGCTTCAGAATGCAGAATTCCGGTCTGTTGAAGTGCAGGTGAAGAGGATTCCGGTCTGGTGAAGTCCAGGTGAAGAGGATTCCGGTCTGGTGAAGTCCAGGTGAAGAGGATTCCGGTCTGGTGAAGTCCAGGTGAAGATGATTCCCGTCTGGTCAAGTCCAGGTGAAGAGGATCTCTGTCTGGTGAAGTTCAGGTGAAGAAGATTCCGGTTTGGTAAAGTCCAGGTGATGAGGATTCCCGTCTGGTGAAGTCCAGGTGAAAAGGATTCCTGTCTGGTGAAGTCCAGGTGAAGAGTATTCCGGTCTGGTGAAGTCCAGGTGAAGAGGATTCCCGTCTGGTGAAGTCAAGTGAAGAGTATTCCCGTCTGGTGAAGTCAAGTGAAGAGTATTCCCGTCTGGTGAAGTCAGGTGAAGAGGATTCCCGTCTGGTGAAGTCCAGGTGAAGAGTATTCCGGTCTGGTGAAGTCCAGGTGAAGAGGATTCCCGTCTGGTGAGGTCAGGTGAAGAGTATTCCCGTCTGGTGAAGTCAGGTGAAGAGGATTGCCGTCTGGTGAAGTCAAGTGAAGAGTATTCCCGTCTGGTGAAGTCAGGTGAAGAGGATTGCCGTCTGGTGAAGTCAGGTGAAGAGTATTCCCGTCTGGTGAAGTCAGGTGAAGAGGATTGCCGTCTGGTGAAGTCAGGTGAAGAGGATTCCCGTCTGGTGAAGTCAGGTGAAGAGGATTCCCGTCTGGTGGAGTCAGGTGAAGAGGATTCCCGTCTGGTGAAGTCAGGTGAAGAGTATTCCCGTCTGGTGAAGTCCGGTGAAAAGTATTCCGGTCTGGTGAAGTCAGGTGAAGAAGCATCTAGTGGCTTGCTTAACGAATGTGATTGTGATGGAGAGGTTGTTCCCAAGCCGAATTCACTTACTTTATTCCATTTCTTTATCTCCTCTTTCCTTTCTGTGCCCCAACCCAAAGGCTACGTGAATTCTTTCATCTTCCTTTGTTCTTTTCCGTTTTATTTGTGCGCTAAACTCCATCAATATTATCAGACCGGCTCTTTTCTCCAGTTTCCGGATGATCTCCTGAAATTTATTAAACAACCTATTTCTTCATTATCTGCTGCAGCTGTCGGTACGTAAGCATGTATTATTATCGGAATGTTTCTTCTTTTTCTCTTCAATGTTATTGCAAAGATATTATCATTAATAAGGCTGTAGCCGAACAATGTTGCAGACAACCGGTGAGATAGGAGGAAACAAGCTACGCCAAATCCGTTTATTTCTCTCCCTGTCTGGATGTTGAGTTGACCTTGATCTTTTCTCCGAGACTGACAATGACCTTGACCAGCCTATCTTTGCTCCGAAACTCACAATGACCTCGACCAGCCTATCTTTGCTCCGAGACTCACAATGACCTTGACCAG
Organism: Ariolimax columbianus; assembly: GCA_036924085.1. Lineage (NCBI taxonomy): Eukaryota > Metazoa > Mollusca > Gastropoda > Stylommatophora > Arionidae > Ariolimax > Ariolimax columbianus. The sequence goes on along the minus strand of JAVGWX010000007.1, from coordinate 99,990,069 downwards.
CCTATCTTTGCTCCGAGACTCACAATGATCTTGATCAGTCCATCTTTGCTCCGAGACTCACAACGACCTTGACCAGCCCATCTTTGCTCCGAGACTCACAATGACCTTGACCAGCCCATCTTTGCTCCGAGACTCACAATGACCTTGACAGCCCATCTTTGCTCCGAGACTCACAATGACCTTCACCAGCCCATCTTTGCTCAGAGACTCCCAATATGTTCACATCATCCTTGTCCATTTCCCACTGAAGCAATGTGAAGTTTCCCTAGGTACAGGCTCTGTATGTTTATCTCTAATTCTTAATTTTCTTCTGAAACATGGGTCAAGGTCTTCCACTGTAATATCGGCAGACTTCCGGCCGACATCACTTGTACTTGAACTGACCTTGGTCTCATCCCCATCACGAAAGCTTGATGAGGATAATGACACGTCATAGCAGGGTATTGCAGATAGTTGGTACACACTGTGTGTAGCATACAGTTCAAAGGCTGGCTCGGACGAGAGATCCTGTCATGCTCACGTGCTTTCTAGTGCTGCACAAGAGTGTCAGCATGGTTGCCGGATATATTTGTATCGCTCATGAATTTATATCACCAAAAAGTCACAATGACTGTGGTTGAATAATAGTCACCTTTACTTAAAGAAGAAACATATACTGAGACTATAACACAAACAAGCAAACACTAACATTCGAAAACTAGCATACAGGCACAAATAAAAACAATAACATACAAACACACCCCTACAAACACAAACAAAAACATACAAACACACCCCTACAAATACAAACAATAACATACAAACACACCCCTACAAACACAAACAATAACATACAAACACACACATTAAAGAACAAACATGACACAAACATGCAATCACAGATATGAAAACACAAACATACAAACACTAACAAACAAAGAACGTCAGGTATGACAAATTTCCGAAACTTTCAGCAGAAGTTGGCGCCTGTTTCCACCACACGAGAAAGAGTAAGACTCCAGGACTCTATAATACAACACGAGAGGTCCTACAGGTTGTTCAAGATTGTGGAATTGAACTGATAACAGAACTTAACTGATATCTTTATCAAGAATTTCTTACACGCATCAGACAGAAACAATGCTTGCTATTTGTGTGTGTGTTGGTGTTCATGTAAAAATGTGAAGACTAGATATGCCGTGGTGGCATGCACAACTAATGGGATGGGATATGTTCACAAGTTTGATAAAGATGGATTGAGCGAGAGAGAGAGAGAGAGAGAGAGAGAGAGAGAGAGAGAGAGAGAGAGAGAGAGAGATGGAGACAGAGAGAGGGAATGATAGATACGCAAGGAGAGAATAATGAACACTGTAACATTATGGTACAAAAGTAAGTCACCAACAACTAAACTGATAAGTGACACTGAATGTTGGCAGGAAGTTGTGGATGGCACTTGATAATGATTGTGTTCCTTGTACCACTTAAGTGGTCATTACCAGCGGTTGTCTAACTAAATAATCTGCTGTCACATATCTACGGTTCCCTATCGCCGGGCATACTCTAGAACAGCGGTTCTTATCCTATGGTCCACGGACACCTGGTCCTCTCAGGTAGTCCGCGAAATTTAGAAGAAATGTTATGAGTTTTTTTTTTTTCAATCAAAATAAAAATTGAAAGTATCATAATCAAAATAGAAAGACAAACATAAGAACACAAGTAAAGGGTAGACAATGTTCACACAATTGTATCAATGCCGGTTGATGAGACGCCCGGTGGGAATTTGAGCGGGTTTGACAGGTGACCAGGCATCACAGCAGGATTGTCGTCCTTGATTGCAGACTTCTGAAACACCGTCACTGAGCAGAATATCGAAGAATGCCGACGAAAAAGTATTAAAATATTCAACCAGATAATATATGCAAATTTTCCGTGGTCGGAGAAATAGGAGCCAGCAACCTGCTTGATCGATAGAGGAATGAAACTCGGTAAGACGATTGGCTGAGACGATTTTGAGAAGGGTAGAAAGACAAGCTCATAGAAAAAAAAACCCATAGATGGTGTTTTTAATTTACAGTTCAACAAACGGTCCATTACTAATTTATGGGCTCACTTAAAGTTTTGTTGGAACTATCGAAGCGAGCTTTAGACGTAGTGGTACCATTAGTAACGACATACTTAAGTGAAGAATCATTTTTAGAGCTCATTTATCTAAAAAAATAAGAAATCAAACCCTTTGTAAAACACAGAATATAAGTTTCAGCTATTAATCAGAATATATTTAGGTTTTTTTAGGAGAAATGCAGTGACACGCTTTTCACTTAAAAAATAAACAGTTCAACTGAATGTAAAAACGATTTCGGCACTAGAATGGACCGTCTTCGAAGCCTCATAGTAAGTGAGTATGAATTTTGAGTATCAGAAAAACTGATTCAAAAAACATCATTTAAATTAAAGTAAACTTTATTGGCATTACCCCGAGTCCATCACACTGTGAACACTAGGGGACATCACACTACCCTCACACTGTGAACACTAGGGGACATCATACTACCCTCACAGTGTGAACACTAGGGGATATTACACTACCCTCACAATGTGAACACTAGGGGACATCACACTACCCTCACACTCTGAATACTAGGGGACATCACACTACCCTCACACTATGAACACTAGCGGATATTACCACACACTCACACTGTGAACACTAGGGGACATCACACTACCCTCACAATGTGAACACTAGGGGGCATCACACTACACTCACACTGTGATCACTAGGGGACATCACACTACCCTCACACTCAGAATACTAGGGGACATCACACTACCCTCACACTATGAACACTAGCGGATATTACCACACACTCACACTGTGAACACTAGGGGACATCACACTACCCTCACACTGCGAACACTAGGGGACATCACACTACCCTCACACTGTGAACACTAGCGGATATTACCACAAACTCACACTGTGAACACTAGGGGACATCACACTACCCTCACGCTGTGAACACTAGGGGACATCACACAACCCTCACAATGTGGTACACTAGGGGACATCACACCACCCTCACACTGTGAACACTAGGGGACATAACACTACCCTCACACTGTGAACACTAGGGGACATCACACTACCCTCATACTGTGAACATTAGGGAACATCACACTACCCTCACACTATGAACACTAGCGGATATTACCACACACTCACACTGCGAACACTAGGGGACATCACCCCATACTCCCACTGTGAACACTATGGGACATTTCCCTACACTCACACTGTGAACATTAGGGGACATCACACCGCACTCACACTGTGAACACTATGGGACATTCCCCTACCCTCACACTGTGAACATTAGGGGACATCACCCCACACTCCCACTGTGAACACTATTGGACATTTCCCTACCCTCACACTGTGAACATTAGGGGACATCACCCCACACTCACACTGTGAAGACTATGGGACATTTCCCTACCCTCACACTGTGAACATTAGGGGACATCACCCCACACTCACACTGTGAAGACTATGGGACATTTCCCTATCCTCACACTGTGAACACTAGGGGACATCACACTACCCTCACACTGTGAACACTATGGGACAATTCCCTACCCTCATACTGTGAACATTAGGGGACATCACCCCACACTCACACTGTGAACACCATGGGACATTTCCCTACCCTCATACTGTGAACATTAGGGGACATTACCCCACACTCACACTGTGAACACTATGGGACATTTCCCTACCCTCACACTGTGAACACTATGGGACATCACACTACCCTAACACTGTGAACACTATGTGACATTTCCCTACCCTCATACTGTAAACATTAGGGGACATCACCCCACACTCACACTGGGAACACTATGGGACATTTCCTTACCCTCACACTGTGAACATTAGGGGACATCACCCCACACTCACACTGTGAACACTATGGGACATTTCCTTACCCTCACACTGTGAACCCTAGCGGACATCACACTACCCTCACACTGTGAACACTATGGGACATTTCCCTACCCTCATACTGTGAACATTAGGGGACATCACCCCACACTCACACTGTAAACACTATGGGACATTTCCCTACCCTCATACTGTGAACATTAGGGGACATCACCCCACACTCACACTGCGAACACTATGGGACATTTCCCTACTCTCACACTGTGAACACTAGGGGACATCACACTACCCTCACACTGTGAACACTATGGGACATTTCCCTACCCTCATATTGTGAACATTAGGGGATATCACCCCACACTCACACTGTGAACACTATGGGACATCTCCCTACCCTCATACTGTGAACACTATGGGACATTTCCCTACCCTCAAACTGTGAACACTATAGGACATTTCCCTACCCTCACACTGTGAACACTATGGGACATTACTCTACCCTCACACTGTGAACACTATGGGACATTACCCTACCCTAATACTGTGAACACTAAGGGACATTTCCCTACCCTCACACTGTGAACACTATTGGACATTTCCCTGCCCTCACACTGTGAACACTATGGGACATTACCCTACCCTCACACTGTGAAGACTATGGGCCATTACCCTACCCTCACACTGTGAACACTATGGGACATTACCCTACCCTCACACTGTGAACACTATGGGACATTACCCTACCCTCACACTGTGAACACTATGGGACATTACCCTACCCTCACACTGTAAACACTATGGGACATTACCCTACCCTCACACTGTGAACACTATGGGACATTACCCTACTCTCACACTGTGAACACTATGGGACATTACCTTACCCTCATACTGTGAACACTAGGGGACATTTCCCTACCCTCACACTGTGAACACTATGGGACATTACCCTACCCTCACACTATGAACACTATGGGACATTTCCCTACCCTCACACTGTGAACAACATCAACTTTTATAACAATATTATTTGTGCTTAACAATTGATGATATTTTCTTGCGATATTTAGTGAAAATAAATCGTTAATGACGTAAGATGTATGTGGGAAGGATCAATCAATCTGGACGGTAAAAGAACATTTTGTTTTAATTGTGTGGCTTTCTTTTTTACTAGCAATATATTTCCATTAACATTTCCAGTTGGAGACATAAGTTACAATTGTGAAAACACAGACAATTCATTTTTTATCATTATCATAATAAAATATTTTGGGAGTCCGCTGTAACAAAATATATTTAAAGGTGGTCCATGATAGCCGGAAGGTTAAGAACCGCTGCTCTAGATCAATGGACCAGGACCTAAGGCCCGCCAACAGTGATGTAGGGCACACCAAGAGTCAGTAAATGCTACTCTTACTAATGCTTCTTTTACTAATGCTACTCTTACTAATGCTACTCTGGCTAATGCTACTCTTACTAATGTTACTCTTACTAATGCTACTCTGGCTAATGCTACTATTACTAAGGCTACTCTGGCTAATGCTACTCTGGCTAATGCTACTATTACTAATGCTACTCTTACTAATGCTACTCTTACTAATGCTACTCTGGCTAATGCTACTCTTACTAATGCTACTCTTACTAATGCTACTCTGGCTAATGCTACTCTTACTAATGCTACTCTTACTAATGCTACTCTTACTAATGCTACTCTGGCTAATGCTACTCTTACTAATGCTACTCTTACTAATGTTACTCTTACTAATGTTACTCTTACTAATGCTACTCTTACTAATGTTACTCTTACTAATGTTACTCTTACTAATGTTACTCTTACTAATGCTACTCTTACTAATGTTACTCTTACTAATGTTACTCTTACTAATGTTACTCTTACTAATGTTACTCTTACTAATGCTACTCTTACTAATGTTACTCTTACTAATGCTACTCTTACTAATGTTACTCTTACTAATGCTACTCTGGCTAATGCTACTCTTCTTCCTCTTAGTACTTATTCGACCTGTACTTCTACAGTGGAAGATGCTCCTGTGCAGGTCCCAGCTCTGGTTTGAGCTGGATGTAGACGGGAGAAGAGTATCCTACTTAACGGGACAGGCTAGAGCAGTTTAATACTCGGCTGCGTTGGGACAAGCGCTTACAGAGGGTGGCTAGCCGATGTACAAGTCCATCTTAATTGATTGAAACACTAGAGCAAAGTAGACCCGCAGCCTGTTAGGCTCCATCTATGCTGCTCTAAACAAACCACTTAACCATGGCCGGTGTTATGTTAGGTCATACAGTTAATCGCCTCTTACGACATGCTCTCTGTGAGGCAGTGGTGCTATTTTTGTCCTTGTCATACACAAAAAACCCCGGCAGGCCATTCGATCTACAGACTACTCTTACTTTCACAATTGCTAATCTTACTAATGCTACTCTTACTAATGCTACTCTTACTATTGTTACTCTAACAAATACTTTACTTACTAATGCTACTTTTACTAAAGTTACTCTTACTTATACTACTCTTAATAATGTTACTCTTACTAATGCTACTCTTACTAATGATACTCTTACAAATAATACACCTACTAATGTTACTCTTACTATTTCTACCCCTACTAATGCTACTCTTATTAATTTTAAGCTTACTAATACTACTCTTACTAATGTTACTCTTACTAATGCTATTCTTTCTAATGTTACTCTTACTAGTGCTACTCTTACTAATGTTACTCTTACTAATGTTATTCTTACTAATGTTACTCTTACTAATGCTACTCCTACTAATACTACACTTACTAATGTTACTCTTACTATTTCTACTCCTACTAATGCTACTCTTACTAATGCTACTTCTACTAATGCTGTTCTCACTACCCCTACACCTCTTGGCTGCACTGCTCCAGCTACAGTGAGACTACAATGCCACTCTTCTATCAAATACTCCATACAAGTTGACAGTTATGCCTGACCTCTGTAACAAACATCCACATGTGTCATGCCTGACTGTGAAGCTGGATGTGAACAGAGATTCCCGTGTACATCAACCAGAACAATGGCTGAGAGACACTACTGTCTTGCCAAAATTATCAGTGCTTGACCCAAGTAAGAGATTACCAACCATTTCATTTAGTTTCTCTTAACAAAGTTACTGAAAGTCTGTGATGGTTATACAGTTATTAAAAATTCACGTTTTCGGTGTCTATTTACCAGAAAAACGCAAGAGGTTTTTTGTTGCTCGGAATTCCCAGGGAAAGATGTTCATTTTGACACTCACATGAACAGCTTGTTCGCGACGTTTCGTTTAGTCGTCATATTGTTAAGAGCCCAATTAACGAGACACAGTGCGAGCCAACAATACTAAACTGACTGTTACAGTTATTCATGTTAACCAATTCCAGTTAGGATAATAGTCTCTGGTTGTCGAACCTGCGTGACAAAATCGTCCCAACTTAATGGTTGACAGACTGGCCCGTTGTATCAGTCAAGTACCCTCTTGAAACTTGCTGTCATTATTAGTCGTGGGAACTTACACGATAAATCTGACCATGGACATACGCCAGCTTCTCACAGGCTTCCTAACAGGTAATCTCACGCACTACTTGCCTGCAGTATTCTCTTAGCTATAACCTAGCTCCTGGCGTCCCCCCTCCCCGGTCTGTCCCTCTAGAACCCTCCTCCAATTTTGATCCTTTTAATATATGCGCGTCCCATTTCTCACACTTCCATTGTCTGTCCATCTTGATTTCCTTTCTCACACATTCTGCCCTCTACACTTTCTCTCGTCTTAGAATTACCTCGTTCAAAATCTTTCTTTTTCTCACGTCACTCCCACATACATATTCTCCCTTCACCTCTCTCCAACATACATAATCTCTTCTTACCTCTCTCCAACATACATAATCTCCCCTTACCTCCCTCGCACATACACAATCTCCCCTTACCTTCCTCCCACATACACAATCTCCCCTTACCTCCCTGCCACATACATAATCTCACCATTCCCCTCTGCCACATACATAATATCCCCTCTAATCTTTTCCACATACGTAATCTTCTCTCCTTTCTCACACATACACAATATTACCTCTCCTCTCTCCCACATACACAATCCATCACCTCTCTCCCACATACACAATCCATCACCTCTCTCCCACATACACAATCCATCACCTTTCTCCCACATACACAATCCATCACCTCTCTCCCACATACACAATCCATCACCTCTCTCCCACATGCACAATCCATCACCTCTCTCCCACATACACAATCCATCACCTCTCTCCCACATACACAATCCATCACCTCTCTCCCACATACACAATCCATAACCTCTCTCCCACATACACAATCCATCACCTCTCTCCCACATACACAATCCATCACCTCTCTCCCACATACACAATCCATCACCTCTCTCCCACATATATATTCTCCACTCTCTTCTCTTACTCATGCATAATATCCCCTAACACCTGGCACACACACGCACACACAATCTCTCCTCTCCTATCTCGTGCGCAAACTTTCGCCTCACGTTCTCTTCAACAATCTCAACTCTATTCTCTTTCTTTTTCTCACAGTTACTCTAAATATCTCCCTTAAGGGACACTTTTGCCTCCCTCAAACTCACAATCAATTTTACTGACGTATCCAAACACACTTAATTCCCCCCCCCCCCTCTCTACCTCACGCACACTCAACCCTCCAAAAATTCTGCACCCACCTCCTCCTCACCTTACACACGAAATCATCCACACATTCAACACTCCCTACACCATCTTACACACGTAGTTGCACATTTTCTATACTAGAACCCCCTCCTCTCCCCACACATACACATGTAATCATTTACGTGTTATGCACCCCCCCCCCCTTCCCACCTTACACACGTAATCAACCCCCTATTTTCTTCACTCCGCCCCCTCCCCCACCTTTCACCCAACTCAATCATGCAAACACTCCTCACCCTACCTCTCTCCTCCCCATCACTAAAACTACTTCCATCACTGTTATAAATGGGTGCTTAGATTTATAAATAGCAAGAATTGAGAGGCCCACACACACACACACGCACACACACACACACACGCACACACACACGCACACACACACGCACACACACGCACACGCACTCACGCACACACACACACACGCACACACACCCACACACACACACGCACACACACGCACACACACACACACGCACACGCACACACACGCACACACGCGCCACACACACGCACACGCACACACACACGCACACCCACACACACACACGCACACGCACACACACACACACACGCACACCCACACACCCGCACACACACGCACACACACGCTCACACACACCCACACACACACACCCACACACACACCCACACACCCACACACGCACACACGCGCCCACACACACACACACACACACGCACACGCGCCCACACACACACACGCGCACACACACGCACACCCACACACACACACGCACACGCACACACACGCACACACGCGCCCACACACGCACACCCACACACGCACACGCACACACACACACACACGCACACCCACACACACGCACACACACGCACACACGCGCTCACACACACACGCAGACGCACACACGCGCCCACACATACACACGCGCATACGCACACACACACGCACACACACACTCTCTCACACACACACACACACCCACACACGCACACCCACACACCCACACACCCACACACACACCCACACACCCACACACGCACACACGCACACACGCGCCCACACACACACACACACACGCACACGCGCCCACACACACACACACACACGCACACACACGCGCCCACACACACACACGCACACGCACACACGCGCCCACACACTCACACACGCACACCCACACACACGCAGACACACGCACACACACGCACACACACACACTCACACAAACACTCACACACACACACACACACACACTCACACACACACACACACCATATCTCGCTGTTGTATTGGCTCATCTCTTGACTTGATTAGGCACTCTCACTGTCTCCCTTCCTCTGTCACTCTCTCTCTCACTCCCGCTCTCTCTCTCACTCCCGCTCTCTCTCTCTCACTCCCGTTCTCTCTCTCTCTCACTGCCGCTCTCTCTCTCTCTGCCTTTCTCTCTCACTCACGTTTCCGCTCTCGCTCTCTCCCTCACTATCTCTCACTCTCTCACTCTCTCTCACTCCATCTCTCACTCACTCACTATATCTCTCTCCCTCTCCCACTCACTCACTCTTTATCTCTCTTCCTCTCTCTCTCCCTGTCTCTCCCTATCTCTGTTGGTAACATCTGAGCAGATGATCAGAGCTAAACCTGTACATTTCAATCCCAAACGTAACAAAAACAAGATCCGTAACATAGACAGGGCCACGAGACAGTTACAATAAACGTGACACGCAAAGACCAACACGTGCATCAGGCGTGATATTGACAAGGATCGTGACAACGTCATCCCACGGGACAGAGACAGAAAACGTGACACAATCACAACACATTACAAAAGCAAAACGACTCAAAGTGTTTTCTAACCCCTCTAGTGTAGAAGAATTTTAAATTCATGGGATTCCACGAATCACTAGTTGGACAGAAAAAAGGCCGCTGTGTGGAGTAGCTATCTTCATGACAAAGATGATTGGATAGAACACCCTATGCATGATTGGATACAACACCATGGTCATGATTGGATACAACACCATGAGCATGATTGGATACAACACCGTGAACATGATTGGATACAACACCAGGATCATGATTGGATACAACACCCCATGCATGATTGGATACAACACCATGACCATGATTGGATACAACCCCCATGCATGATTGGATACAACACCATGACCATGATTGGATACAACACCAGGACCATGATTGGATACAACACCATGACCATGATTGGATACAACACCAGGAGCATGATTGGATACAACACCAGGAGCATGATTGGATACAACACCATGACCTTGATTGGATACAACACCCCATGCATGATTGGGGAATAAAGGAGTTGATAATTCTTAGAGCATAAGAACAATGCTAGTACCTAACACAAATGAGAGAATGCCTCCACTGCCAGAACCACGCACACATTCGTGTTCTTATTTGTTATGGTCATTACGAAGCGTTCAGTAACCCACACACTAGATGTTATTTGAGGGCAAAAATAAACTTCCATCACTTCATCTAGTCTACGGCCTTCCGTCGTATGGTGACCCAGCTCTGATTCATGAATTCAATTTCGGTTTATTTGTTTCTTAACAAGTTCTCTTAGGTTAGGTACTCTTTCGCCTTCCCTCGGGAGTGCATAGTATGGCTGCTTTGGTGATGGAAGCAGATTCTCTTCTGTTTGGAACACGGCAGTATAGATGCAAACAAGTGGCTGGTGGGCCGATCAGTGGAAGAGTTGACTCACCTAATATGTGTGTCTCGCCGACGAATCACCACAAAGCTAACTACTTCACTGACATGTTGTCATCTGTCACAACTGAGTGGTATCTGAATGTCGTGACACGAGAGTCACACACGGAATATGACGTCATTTCCGGAGTCGGTGGAATGGTTGAACGTTCCTGCGAATGAATGATACCACACATATCTCGTGACGCTGACTGCCGTCACGTGACGGAGCGTCTCCTGAGATTTGATGATGTTCGTGACGATCAGAGGTAGAATAACGACACACATAGCAAGGACATACGCCGTGAACACACCGTGAACACACGTGAGTTCTGGTTCAATAGATGGATAGAAAACAGCGAGGTGTGCTGGGAAAGGTAGGAGATCCAAAGATAGGAGGGTTTTTCTCTGCCTTCTATCATCTTCTTGTATACCTTCCTCCTTTACGCTCCTAATAGAGCATATAGTCACAGCAGTAGCTGGTAACTTTAAAGGATGCATACGTCACAGTAATCCATGCACTCTTGCAACTGGGATTTTCATTTTCGTGAGCCATTAAAAAATAAAAAATAATCGAGATAGCAACTTGAAGAAATGTATTATTGCATTTGAGTTTTCCTTTATTTCTCGACACATTTTTAACTATCATTGGTACAATTAGTCAATCGCTTTATCAGCGCACCGAAACCTACAGCATAACAGTTTTTGATCTGATGTCTTAACCCCATGTGCACTACACGTTCAAGGAGCATGCATTATTCTGTAGACTAAACCATGTGAACAAATTATTTTAGTTGCTACACTACTCGCCTGTCAGCTCAAACCATCTTCCCCCATCAGTAGCACAGATCCTCATGTTACATTCATCATCCCCCCCCCCCACCATCAGTAGCACAAATCCTCATGTTACAATCATCTCCCTCCCCCCCCCCCAATCAGTAGCACAGATCCTCATGTTACATTCATCACCCCCCCCCCACCATCATTAGCACAGATTCTCATGTTAAAATCATCTCCCCCCCCCCCACCATCAGTACCACATATCCTCATGTTACAATCATCTCCCCCCCCCCCACCCCAGCAGTAGCACAGATCCTCATGTTACAATCATCCCCCCCCCCCATCAGTAGCACATATCCTCATGTTACAATCATCTCTGCCCTCACCCCCCCCCCCTCCCATCAGTAGCACAGATCCTCATATTAAAATCATTTCCTCCCCCCCCCCCACATCAGTAGCACAGATCCTCATATTAAAATCATTTCCCCCCCCCCCCCCCACATCAGTAGCACAGATCCTCATGGTACAATCATCTCCCCCCCCCCCCCTATCAGTAGCACATATCCTTATGGTACAATCATGTCCCCCCCCCCCATCAGTAGCACAAATCCTCATGGTACAATCACTCCCCCCCCCCTTCAGCTGTACATATCCTCATGTTACAATCATCATCCCCATCAGCTGCACATATCATCATGGTACAATCATGTCCCCTCCCCCCCCCCCCCCATCAGTAGCACAAATCCTCATGGTACAATCATCTCCCCCCCATCAGCAGAAACATTTCCTCATGGTACAATCATCTCCCCTAATCAGCAGAAACATATCCTCATGGTACAATCATCTCCCCCCATCAGCAGAAACATATCCTCATGGTACAATCATCTCCCCCCATCAGCAGAAACATATTCTCATGGAACAATCATCTCCCCCCATCAACAGAAACATATGCTCATGGTACAATCATCTCCCCCCATCAGCAGAAACATATCCTCATGGTACAATCATCTCCCCCCATCAGCAGAAACATATCCTCATGTTACAATCATCTCCCCCATCAGCAGAACCATATCCTCATGGTACAATCATCTCCCCTCATCAGCAGAAACATATTATCATGGTACAATCATCTCCCCCCCCCCCATCAGCTGTACATATCATCATGGTACAATCATCTCCCCCCATCAACTGTACATATCCTCATGGTACAATCATCTCCCCCCATCAGCTGTACATATCCTCATGGTACAATCATCTCCCCCCATCAACTGCACATATCCTTATGTTACAATCTGAAAAGACCACCAAATAGAGCCTCATCAGCAATAGTTGAGTAAATCTATCACCGAGTTATCCACCGCCATTAGCGACAATTATTTCTCTCCGTAAACAGAACAGGAAGCTTTACCTTAAGCCGTTCCATTCTATGCAGTCTTCTTTGTTTTCTCTTTGTTTTACCATTCCATTGAGTTGATGATATTGAAAGTGCCAAGCTAAGCCATTTCTAGTGCCATGCTACAGTGGTTCTATTGGTTTTACTCCTGGATGAAAAAATCGCTGGTGTTAAAGGCCACATGAGCTCGGCTGTTAGTGCTCTGGCTGCCAATGCGATCGTTCGTGTTTCAATCCTCAGTGGTGTACGATGCGTTTTTCAGTCGTAAACGACTCTTAGTTGACTCAGCCTCAAAATGTGGGTTCCAAACAAAATCTGGGAAGTTCAAGCGACCCGACCGATGCAGACCCCATTACCCATTGTTTGCTGTTGGATAAGAACATATCGGCTTACGACCATGCTCTGCTAATGTCACATGTCACATGTCCTATAAACTGATAACTTCAGTAAGTCAACAATATGATCTGTGTTAACATTTATTATTGTCATTTTTTGTTCTCAAAATTTGTCTCTAATTAAGACAATGTCATAACTGGAAAGGGTCGTAAAACGGGTTATCGTAAAACAGGACCTGTCTGTACTTACAAAAGTAAATAACTTATACGATTGATATCTGTAATTATATCACTCTTTAAGAATCATTTCAGTTCATCCCGTAACCCACCAGGTCGTTGGGTCACACTAGAAGACACTCCCACACACACTCACCCCATCTCTCTCTGTCTGCTGCCGCCAGTCGTGCCTCACCTGGACGAAGGTTTGACCACTCAGTGATGTTGTCTGTCCATCTCTTCCTTGGACGTCGCCGCCCTCTCTTTCCTGGTACAGAACCATGCAATATCAAATGTGTAATTCCGCTGGACCTCCTGACGTTCCCGTACCAAACCATCTTTCGCCTTTTGATAGCAAAAGGCCCAATTACGTTTTCCACTACTCGTCGTATGGCTACGTTCGCGACACGATCCTTATATGAAACATGTAAGAGTCTTATAAAGCACCTCATTTCCATTGCATGTATTCTGCACTGGATATATACAATAATGGTCCAAGTCTCACAGGCATACAAGAATATTGAGAGCACCAATGGTCCAAGTCTCACATGCATACAAGAATATTGAGAGCACCAATGAGCGCATTAGGCTAACCTTTATGCTGAGAGCGAGCCGCATATCTTGCCATATGGGTTTCAAACGCGTAAGCGTCGCTGTTGTCTGTGCTATTCTGGAAACTATCTGAGGCTGCGAGCCCTCGTCACTGATCAATGATCCCAGATACGTGAACCAGTGTAGAACTTTGATAACACCTTTAAAAATAGTATCTTTCAATTTGATATGAGGACGACAAAGCTATATTTGCATGAACTTGTGTTCTCTGGCTATTATTTGCGTGTGCCCTGTCAGTATATGTGTTTGTGTTTTCTGTTAGTTACGCGTTTCATATATTTAATTCGGTATTACAGACCTCAATAACTCAAGACTCGACACATGTTGATAGTGGATGATATGATGGGGGATAAGGTCAACTTATTAAGAAACCGCTTTGAAAAACAAATACCACTTTACACAAACCCCACGCGGTGACACAGCGAGTACAAGCTCTCACATAACCCTCGTACACTCACAAAGAGACTAGACACTCACCCACCCACACACATACACACACACTCACACACGTACACATCCGTTTATAAATCATTGTGAATCTCGGTCACGAATATTCAGCAGATCCTGGTCATGTCAGCTGACAGATTTATTAAGAGAGCGCTTGACAAACCTGTAGAACGTGAATGACATTTCAATGACAGCTTCGAAAACTTCATTCAAATGATTTGTCGCAATTAAAAACACTACGTAGCTGTTTCTTAACCGACAAAGCGGTTCAGTTAGCCAAGGACAAGGGTGGACTGGGTGAAGAAGTGGGCAACGAGGAAGCTGATGCTGAAGATGGCCCCACGACCTCTTTCATGTTAATACATCCCATATTCGAAGGACACAGCTGTCTTGGTGTTACGACATCAACAGCTGCAAGGTCCTGACCTCTGTGATTTGACTGCATCCGTTGTTGTAAGGCCGTGTCGTTTTTTAGAACATCAACTGTTGGGAGGTCATGGCATCAACGCTGCTTATACAACCACTTTTTGGAGGTCATGTCCACAATGATGTTTGCCCAACCACTGCTAGGAGATCAAGGTCATATTGCTATTTGTCCAACCACTTCTACGAGGTCAAGGTGACAGTGTCGTTTATACAACAACTGCTAGGAAGTCAAGGTTATCTAACTTTTTGTACAACCACTGCTTGGAGGTCAAGGTCATCTAGCTGTTTGTACAACCACTGCTAGGAGGTCAAGGTGACAGTGTCGTTTGTACAACAACTGCTAGGTGGTCAAGGTCACATAGTTGTTTGTACAACACTTGCTAGAAGGTCAAGGTCATCTAGCTGTTTGTACAACCACTGTTAGGAGGTCAAGGTCACGGTAATATTTGTACAACGACTGATGGGAGATCACCCATTCACACTATTACTATACCAATTGCTGAAAGGTCATGCCTCCTATGATGTTAGAACATCCATCTCATACTGATTATGACCTCATGGATGCTAGAACATCGATTGATAGGATGTCTTGAACACTATCAGGTCACCATGTCCACTGCTGGAAAGTATTGACTGCTATGATGTCACGATTTATCGTATAGAATGCCAAACATATGATTATTGTATCAGATCCGGTTGATTTGATGGAGCTCTGTCGCAGACGGTAAAGGGGTATGCTCTATTCTATTGCACCCTACACTCACTCTAAACAAATTCAAGAAACACTCAATCTAACCACAGTAAAACACACTATTTATTCAAGTTACACTGCCAACTATAAACTCTCTAACAGCTTAAATTCTTTCTCTCACAAGTTTATCTAAGACAATCCTTCCGTTAAACCTAACCTTATCGATACTGTTATTTCGCGGTTCTTTCTCCTCACCTAATCTGGTCTGTTCTGGTCGAACTTAGTTGCAGATTGCCGCTGATTGTGAATCTCGTAGGTTCTGAACCCAGGTATGACGTCCGTGGCCTTGTTCCTCTTGTCCGCAGTAGATCAAAGTGGTCTCGACGTGGTCAGAATAAACTGCGCCAAATGTGAGCCATGGGATCACTGTAAAACTGCCTCTAGCTGCGACTGACGACTTACATTTACGTGATCGAGGGGATGTCGACGTGATCAGTGGGACTGCGTCAATATGATGAATGGGATGACTTGGAATTACCACCACCACATAATATGAGGGTAGTTACCTTGCTTGCTGTGTGTCTATCTCAACTGCCTATCTCCGTTGCCTAAATCTCAACTCAAATCTTCCTCAACTGCCTCTCTCCGTCGCCTAAATCTCAACTCAAATCTTCCTCAACTGCCTCTCTCCGTCGCCTAAATCTCAACTCAAATCTGCCTCAACTGCAAATTTTCATCGCCTGCCCTCCACTGAGTGTCTCTTTCTAAAGTACCTGAAGTGAGATGTTCTCTCTCTGTGGGTATATCATGTAATCTCTGAAGTCAAATGTTCTCCATCTATGGTTCTTTCGAACTGCTCTGTGAAGTGTTCTCTCTCTGTATTTGAAGTCAAGTCTATTCTCTCCGCCGCCTGCTCTCAGTCACCGTCTCTCTCGAAAGTGTTCTCCGGTAATCATCTTAGTCGACCTCTCTCCACGGCCTATCTCATGTCCTCTCCTCTCAAGTAATGATCGAAGTGAAATGTTCTGTCTCTCTCTCTCTCTCTCTCTCTCTCTGTCTATCTCATGTCCTCCGCTCACGTCCCTCTGTCTCTCTCTCGAATCATGTCTCAAGAAATCCTCACTTTTTAAAATTTGTTTAAACAATTGTATGTGTTTTCCTCTCTAGTTTCTACTGACGGAAGGGGCGCACCTATTCCATCCCAGACCACAGTCAATTTGGGCCATATTAAGACGCATAAACCAGTGCTTGGATGCATGTGTGAATCTGTTTGTACCTAGCCTGGTGTTTCCGTGATGTTCCTCCCTTTTTGATGATCCTCTCGTTGTCTTTCGTAGGTTTTTGGTTGCTATTTTCATTTTCTTGTGTTCCTCGGTTTACCCTGTCGAGTTTCTAAGGCAAAATATGCACAATTGTTTTCCTGGGACCATTTTAGGAATGAGTATATTTATTTTCCTTCATAATTGATCCGGTCCACTTTTATTTATTTCCTGATTTTAAAATGTATATATATATACATATATATATACATATATATATATATATATACATATATATATATATATATATATATATATATATATATATATATATATATATATATATATATATATGTATATATCCCTTTTTTTTTAAAAATATGTTTCCATTAAATGCCACATCATCATCATACAGTTTATAAAACATTGTGAAGATACAATGCAGTGAGGTGTACAACGAGGATGAATGAAATGGAATGATTATGAAAGATGACATAAAATATACTGTATACATAAGAATTAAGAGTACAATATTGAATTGGTAAATTAAATGATTTCGGTCTTCCTTCTGTTGTGAGGCCCATCTGTGCTGAATTCCTTCCATCTGGTCTTGGTGTTTCCAGTTTTCACTGCTTTCATATATTTTCCCATCGCAGCCATGTATTCCAACTTGTGAGCGACTTACTGACTTTCGTGTCCCACTTGTAGATCCTACGTTGCACGTGTGCCCTCTAGCTCTCGGAGATAATTAGGCGTTGAATGTGTGGTAGGCTCAGGAATATAAATAAAAAATATAGATAAATAGATAATTAATTAAATAATTAACTATGGTTGATGTAATATAAGATAGCGTATAATTATACTAAGTATAAGTATATAGTGGTGAGGATGCCCATAGAGGGGATATACATAAATATACCTATATATACTTACATACACATGTGTAACTTTAAATGCCCACATATTGCGGGGACGGTTAAGTGGCACGGCTCACAATCTGCAGGTGCTGGGTTCGATCCCCATCACAGCACCGGCCGTTACCCAGGGAAAGCAAACCCTTAGAAAATGCAGGAGGAAGCAGACCCTTACATAAAATGCTTCCTGAAGTCGGATGCACTGGGCCGACAGGCGCAAAATAAAAACCACAGTGCAACGTCCACCGCCTTGGGGAATAGAGAAATAGGGCAAACGCCAAAAAAAATTTAAAATGCCCACATATATCTATCTATACATTTACTTACAAATCTACACACCTACACTTATATTTCCACTTTTGGGACTTGTTATTTAGATGCTGTTTGTGAGGAAGACTTGAAAAATTAACTCATACAATTAATATATAAAGGATTTGGTGACTCAACAATGTTCTAAATATCTGTTTGCAGAGTTCTACTACTTATATAGAAGTGTCGATTGTTCCATCTATTATCGCATCATCGTTCACCCTCCTCAGCACGATCCGGCTTCGAGGTAAGCCATTGTAACCCGCCACTAAAATGCCCCTTTCATGTCGCACCAATTTCATTGTGTGTATTCGGAAACAACTGTACATGCTTTTAGTAATTGTTCAATCGTTATAATATAACCTAGATCATATTCCCTCAGTGGTCAAGTATTCCGGGGCAGTTTGCTCTTTACCTCAGGGCCCTTGCACATACGCTTTCAGCACGGTTTTCCTTACCTTCACAAACAATGAGTACAATCAACTGGGGCCTGCAGTCTTGATTTATATGTACATTCATTATTTGTTTCTCACAGCTTTTCCTGAAAACCATCCCTACCGTCTTATTTATATTTAGATTAAAACCCAACTTGTCTGCAACTTTGTTTTTTTGTATTTGTAGAATTATATAGGTATGGGGTAGGTGTGTTCCTGATCTACAAATTGCTGTATCATGTACATATTGCGAAAAGCTATTTCTAAGGTCTGTGAATTCTTCCCCCTAGGTCGTTGACCATTATTGTAAAGATAAGCTATTTCTAAGGTCTGTGAATTCTTCCCACTAGGTCGTTGACCATTATTGTAGAGATAAGCTATTTCAAAATTCTGTGAATTCTTCCCTCAAGTCGTTGACCATTATTGTAGAGATAAGCTATTTCTAAGGTTTGTGAATTCTTCCCCCAGGTCATTGACCATTATTGTAAAGATAAGCTATTTCTAAAGTCTGTGAATTCTTCTCCCATGTCGTTGCCCATTATTGTAGAGATAAGATATTTCTAAGGTCTGTGAAATCTTCCCCCAGGTCGTTGACCATTATTGTAGAGATAAGCTATTCCTAAAGTCTGTAAATTCTTCCCGAAGGTCGTTGACCATTATTGTAGAGATAAGCTATTTCTAAGGTCTGTGAATTCTCCCCCATAGGTCGTTGACCATTATTGTAGAGATAAGATAATTCTAAGGTCTATTAATTCTTCCCACCAGGTCGATGAACATTATACCATTATTGTAGAGATAAGCTATTTCTAAGGTCTGTGAATTCTTCCCCCAAGTCGTTGACCATTATTGTAGAGATAAGCTATTTCTAAGGTCTGTGAATTCTTCCCCCGGGTCGTTGAGAATTATTGTAGACATAAGCTATTTCTAAGGTCTGTGAATTCTTCCCCCAGGTCGTTGACCATTATTGTAGAGATAAGCTATTTCTAAGGTCTGTGAATTCTTCCCCCAGGTCGTTTACCATTATTATAGAGATAAGCTATTTCTAAGGTCTGTGAATTCTTCCCACTGGTCGTTGACCCTTATTGTAGAGATAAGCTATTTCTAAGGTCTGTGAATTCTTCCCCACAGGTCGTTGACCATTATTGTAGAGATAAGCTATTTCTAAGGTCTGTGAATTCTTCTCCCATGTCCTTGATCATTATTGTAGAGATATGTTATTTCTAATGTCTGTGAAATCTTCCCCCATGTCGTTGACCATTATTACAGAGATAAGCTATTTCTAAGGTCTATGAATTCTTCCCGCAGGTCGTTGATATTATTGTAGAAATAAGCTATCTCTAAGGTCTGTGAATTCTTCCTTGGGCTGTTGACCATTATTGTAAAGATAATCTATTTCTAAGGTCTGTGAATTCCCCTCCCCACCCCCCACCCCGCCCCCCCCCTCACCCCCTAGGTCATTGACCATTATTGTAGAGATAAGCTTTTTCTAAGGTCTGTGAATTCTTCCCCAGGTCGTTGACCATTATTGTAGAGATAAGCTATTTCTAAGGTCTATGAATTCTCTCCCCCCCCCCCCCCCCCCCAGTCGTTGACCATTTTTGTAGAGATAGCTATTTCTAATGTCTATGAATTCTTCCCCCATGTCCTTGCCCATTATTGTAGAGATCAGATATTTCTAAGGTCTGTGAAATCTTCCCCCATGTCGTTGACCATTATTGTAGAGATGAGCTATTTCTAAGGTATGTGAATTCTTCCCCCGGGTCGTTGACCATTATTGTAAAGATAAGCTATTTCTAAGGTTTGTGAATTCTCCCCCATAGGTCGTTGACCATTATTGTAGAGATAAGCTATTTCTAAGGTCTGTGAATTCTTCCCCCGGGTCGTTGACCATTATTGTAGAGATAAGCTATTTCTAAGGTATATGAATTCTTCCCACCAGGTCGTTGACCATTATACCATTATTGTAGAGATAAGCTATTTCTAAGGTCTGTGAATTCTTGCCCCAGGTTGTTGACCATTATTGTATAGGTAAGATATTTCTAAGGTCTGTGAATTCTTACCCCAGGTCGTTGACCATTATTGTAGAGATTAGCTATTTCTAAGGTCTGTGAATTTTTCCCTCAGTTCGTTGACCATTATTGTAGAGATAAGCTATTTCTAAGGTCTGTGAATTCTTCCCTCAGGTCGTTCACCATTATTGTAGAGATAAGCTATTTCTAAGGTCTGTGAATTCTTCCCACTGGTCGTTGACCATTATTGTAGAGAAAAGCTATTTCTAAGGTCTCTGAATTCTTCCACCAGGTCGTTGACCATTATTGTAAAGATAAGCTATTTCTAAGGTCTGTGAATTCTTCCCCCAGGTCATTGACCATTATTGTAGAGATAAGCTATTTCTAATGTCTGTGAATTCTTCCCCCATGTCGTTGACCATTATTGTAGAGTTAAGATATTTCTAAGGTCTGTGAAATCTTCCCCCATTTCGTTGACCATTATTACAGAGATAAGCTATTTCTAAGGTCTGTGAATTCTTCCACCAGGTCGTTGACCATTAGTGTAGAGACAAGCTATTTCTAAGGTCTGTGAATTCTTCACCCAGGTTGTTGACCATTATTGTAAAGATAAGCTATTTCTAAGGTCTGTGAATTCTTCCCTCAGGTCGTCGATCATTATTGTAGAGATAGTTGAGGAGATTACTGACCCGGGGCTATGCCGTTCTCTTATTTGAATTTTCCTGATCGTTTGGTCTTGAATTTGAACTACAAAGTATCTGTCTTCCATGAAGTTCTTTAAGTACTGGTAGGCTTTTCCTGATATTTGTTTCTTCTGTATTTTATATCGTGCCCCTTCCCTCCAACGTTCATCATATGCTCTTGCTACGTCTAGGAATATTGCAGCGGGTTTTTCTCCTTTTTGGAATCCTGCTTTTACTTCGTGTTCTAGTTTTCGGAGCTGGTCTGCTGTACTTTTTCCTTTTCTAAATCCTGTTTTGGTAGTGCTGTAAAGATTGTTTTATTCTAAGTGGTATTTAATACCATTATTGATTATCGTTTCTAAGATTTTCCCCTATTTGATAGGTTAGAGAAATCGGTCTGTATGAGCTAGCATCAAGGCCTTCTTTGTTTGGCTTCAGGACAGGAACAATCTCCGCCATTTTCCATGCTTTTGGGATATTTCTCGTGTTCCATATTAAATTAAAAAGCTGCACTATTAGAGTTATTGCAGTTATTGGAATGTTCTATAGGATTTCATAGCTTAGGATGTCTTGTCCTGCTGTAGTATTTGTTTTTGATTTTATTGCCTGTATTGTCTCCTCTATTGTTATTTGTGCGTTTAGGTTTGTTTGCGTGTCTGGGGAAGCCCCTTGATCTGCTTTTAATTGTACCATTCGGTTTTTTCTTCTTTGGATTTCATCCTTTTTAAGTGAGCTATTAGCGGTGATTTCATAGAATTGTTCGGCCATTATAATTGTCTTTTGTTTATCAGTTTCTCTTAATTCCGGAGATTCTGATTGCTGGGAAAGTGCTTTTGATATTGTCGTCTGTTCTGGAGTTTAATTTTTTCCATACCTCTGTTATTTTGGATGACGGATTTAAGGCTTGGCAAAATGTCCTCCCCTGTTTTCTTTTTGCTTTTTCTATTACTTTATTGGTTTCTTTTTTAATTGTTATGTAAGATTTTTGGTTGTCTTCGATTTTGTATTTCCTGTATTTCTTTAAAGCTTTTTGTCTTGTTTTAATTTGGTTAGTGCATTCCTCATTCCACCAGGGTATGAGTGTTTATTTCTTTTTATGGTTACCGTATTGATTTTATTTTCCTGTGGTTTGTATTAAGTTAGTTGACATGATTTTGTTGGGTATGTGCTTTATAGCTATCCGCAGGATGTTGGTTGTTAGATTATGGTTGAATACATCTACATTATCAGAGATTAAGGTCTTCTCTTGAGTCTGAGGAGATCTTCTTGGAATCCGTTCCAATCTGCCTTTTGGTGGTTGTAATAAGGTCCGATTGATCCAGTATGTACGTCTTTCTGTCGGGCTTTTGTATTCGATCTGCCTCCGCAGATCATGTGATTTTCAAAAGGGTGCGCGTTTTTGTACGTCTGCTTCCCATTAGCCCCCACCTTGTTTGCGCGGCCTCCAGACGAAGCGGGTTGGTCGGCGGCAACAGGTCTACGAGTCTTCAAACACTATCGTTCCAGATGTTGGCACATGGTCCGTAGATTACGCCAAGTTACGAATGGTTCGTGTTGGTACTCACATTCTGGCGGGACAGTTCAGCTGCATTGACTCAAATCCCACGAAGAAAGAAATAAATGGTTGTCTATTCTCCCACCTATATATTGGTCTAAGCTCCTACCTATATATTGGTCTAAGCTCCCACCTATATATTGGTCTAAGCTCCTACCTGTATATTGGTCTAAGCTCCCACCTATATATTGGTCTAAGCTCCCACCTATATATTGGTCTAAGCTCCTACCTATATATTGGTCTAAGCTCCCACCTATATATTGGTCTAAGCTCCCACCTATATATTGGTCTAAGCTCCTACCTATATATTGGTCTAAGCTCCCACCTATATATTGGTCTAAGCTCCTACCTATATATTGGTCTAAGCTCCTACCTATATATTGGTCTAAGCTCCTACCTATATATTGGTCTAAGCTCCCACCTATATATTGGTCTAAGCTCCTACCTATATATTGGTCTAAGCTCCCACCTATATATTGGTCTAAGCTCCTACCTATATATTGGTCTAAGCTCCCACCTATATATTGGTCTAAGCTCCTACCTATATATTTTCTCTACAGCTAAGATCTGTTACATAATTTCAATGACCCCACTTTTGTCATCTTTAGCTGTTCGCAATAAAACCAGTTCAATTCTTTTAATTGTTTTTGACACTTGACAAATTATGTTAATTGCCTGTTGCTGACAAACGGTGCTAATTTGCTGTTTTTGACGTTTGACAAATGAGTTGAACATACTGTTGTTGACATCTGACAAACTGCCATTTT
The DNA here is from genome assembly GCA_036924085.1 of Ariolimax columbianus. Taxonomy (NCBI): domain Eukaryota; kingdom Metazoa; phylum Mollusca; class Gastropoda; order Stylommatophora; family Arionidae; genus Ariolimax; species Ariolimax columbianus. The sequence goes on along the minus strand of JAVGWX010000007.1, from coordinate 99,965,871 downwards.
AGCGTTTTTAATATTTGAAAATTCAAAGACATTTGACAAATTATTTAACTTTACTGTTTTTGACATTTGATAATGATTTATATTTAGTTTATTTACATTTGACAAATTGATAAATTACTGTTTTTGAGATTTGAAAATGATTTCAATTTACTGCATTTTAATTTTGATAAATATTTTCAATTTGCTGTTTTTAACATTTGACAAACTGTGCTAACCTTTTGTTTTTTATAATTGATAACTGATGTTCGTTTATTATTTTTTTAAATTTGATGAAAGAACCGTCACATTTAGCTTCAGTTGAAGTATTCATGTTTCCCTAGTACTATTCCTATTTAACAGATAGCCAGGTCTAGTAACCCGTGTTATGTTTTAGAGGTGTCCTTTATCTAGAACCGTATTCAGTCAAATTAGACGAGCTTAGAACACCAGCAGAAAAAGAATAAAATCAACAAGCAAACAACATAAATTGTTTCCAAAGGTTTACACGGCCTTAAATATGAAAGTCGGACGTTGTGGCCATGGCGTGCGTCACAGGACACATGGCCGTTTGACTATGTAACACTCTATGGTCTATACAAATCATTGTCAGTTTTTGGATTTAACTCCACAACTACCAAGGCTCCAGACGTCTGAATGACGTATCTTGGGATCCTTGGTCTCCTTCCAGATAGATGTAATGTGGGTAGTAGCATGTCCCTGTCAAGTGTCCTGTTTGGGTAGTAGCATGTCCC
>JAVGWX010000007.1:99762640-99962640 GCA_036924085.1 Ariolimax columbianus | reverse complement strand
TGTTAACAGACGTGATAGCAGAAAGCGATGACCCTAATCCTATTAACAGACGTGACAGAGGAAAGAGATGACCCTAATCCAGTTACAAGACATGACAGAGGAAAGAGATCAGCCTAATCCAGTTAGCAGGCGTGACAGAGGAAATATATGACTCTAATCCTGTTAACAGACGTGACAGAGGAAAGAGATCAGCCTAATCCTGTTAACAGACGTGCCAGAGGAAAGATATTACTCTAATTCTGTTAACAGACGTGACAGAGGAAAGAGATTACCCTAATCCTGTTAACAGACGTGACAGAGGAAAGAGATCAGCATAATCCTGTTAACAACTACTTTATCCCTTTTCTGTCAGCCGGTCTTTCCGTAAGGTCAAGACGGGGTCAGAAGTCATGACCTTTAGTGTCAAATTTGCAAATGCAGGCTGCGCTCTACGAAACTTCAGTCTAGAGTTGTAGTACAATGAAATACATTTAATCACGTGGTAGGAATGTGTCGTACATTTTTTTTTTAAAGTTAGGCCACTTTCTCTTCCCCCTCCCCCTTACTCAATAGCAGCCACTGCCGTCAATGATGAGGTGATAGATACTCAACTGTACTAGGTCTCCGTTTCTCTTGAGGTGGGCGCCTGTTACATTCTTCTCTGCCTGGTGAACGAGGTCACACCGTCCACAGACTGTGTCAGAGTCATGGACCAATCTGTTCAAGTCACAGCCTAAACGTGGCGGCTCCAGAAACAGGCCGCATCAATGGGGTCTGGCTGAGAGAACAGGGAGTGAAGGCAAACCCTGGTCAAATTGTATCGCGCTCAAGCCACATGTGTAAGGCTGGGATGTGCAGATATTGCTACCTCGCTGTAAACTACAGCACAAGGCAGCAAACTTCTTTCGTCGGGACGAACGCCCAAGAACAAGAAGACCTCTCCAGCCATGTCATATACACATTAATTCAACACATCCTGAACCTTGGATTCAACACCTGCCGACCTTGGATTCAACACCTGCTGATCTTAAATTCAACTCCTGCTGACCTTGGATTCAACTATTTTCTACCTTGGATTCAACTGTTGCTGGTCTTGGATTCAACTGTTGCTGACCTTGGATTCCACTCTTGCTGACCTTGAATATAACACTTTCAGACTATTGGATTCAGCTGTTGCTGACCTTGGATTCAGCTGTTGCTGACCTTTCATTCAACACGTGTTGACCGTGGATGCAACCATTTCTGACCTTGATTACACTCTTTTAACTCATGCTGACCTTCGATACAACGATTTGCTGGCTTTGGATTAAACACCTGTTGACGTTGGATTCAACTTCTGCTGACCTTGGATTTAACTCCTGCTGACCTTGAATTCAATTATGGCTGACCATGGAATCAAGTCGTCTTCCTCGTGTCTCATTGCCCCTCCGCCAACACTCATGATGGCCCTTAGAAGAATCCCTGATGGAAGGAAACACACATGTTTCTGCTGTAATGCTTTATTATTGTGAAACGCTGGTAACGACTTGCTTGGAAGGTTAAAGGTTCCTATAATTTTTCTCCTAAAGGACCACAGTTGTGATAGTAACTGGGTTAGAGAATATGACATTCTCAGGACAGGCTGACCAACAAACTGACCTGGTTTGTGCACCTCGAGTTGGGAGGTGTGTGCACCTCGAGTTGGGAGGTGTGTGCACCCGGAGTTGGGGAAGATGGGGGGGGGGCGGGGTTATGCGCACCAGGAGTTTATCGGTTTGGGATCCACGAGTTGGGAGGTTTGCGCTACACGAGTTGGGAGGTTTGCGCTACACGAATTGGGAGGTTTGGACTACACGAGTTGGGAGGTTTCCGCTACACGAGTTGGGAGGTTTGGACTACACGAGTAGGGAGGTTTGGACTACACGAGTTGGGAGGTTTCGGATCCACGAGTTGGAAGGTTTGCGCTACACGAGTAGGGAGGTTTGGACTACACAAGTAGGGAGATTTGAGGACCACGAGTTAGGCTGTTTGCGGACCACGAGTTATTTGGAGCTTTGCGCACCCCGAGTTGGAGGGAGGGCGGTATGCGAGCCACGAGTTGGAGGGAGGGTGGTATGCTAACCACGAGTTGGAGGGGGGCGGGTGGTATGCTAACCACGAGTTGGAGGGGGGGGGGGGTGGTATGCTAACCACGAGTTGATGGGAAGGTGGCATGCTAACCACGAGTTGAAGGGAGAGCCACTTTTTGTGCCGCTGATTCTGTTCTACAGGTTGACTCCATCAGATTGGTTGAACAAAAGAGGAGGTAGTGACACTGTGCCAGATTGTCTGATCTGGGTTATGAAGAGCATTGACTTGATAACCTGTCTGGGTTTCCTGTGTCTGGTGGATCTTCCTTTCATGTTTCCTGTGTCTGGTGGATCTTCCTTTTAGGTTTCCTGTATCTGGTGGATTTTCCTTTTAGGTATCCTGTGTCTGGTGGATCTTCCTTTTAGGTTTCCTGTATCTGGTGAATTTTCCTTTTAGGTATCCTGTGTCTGGTGGATCTTCCTGTTAGGTTCCCTGTATCTGGTGGATTTTCATTTTAGGTATCTTGTGTCTGGTGAATCTTCCCTTTAGGGTTCCTGTGTCTGGTGGATCTTCCTTTTAGATTTCCTGTGTCCGGTAGATCTTCCTTTTAGATATCTTGTGTCTGGTATATCCTCCTTTTAGGTTTTCTGTGTCTGGTAGATCTTCATTTTGAGTATCCTGTGTCTGGTGATTCTTCCTTTTAGATTTCCGGCGTTCGGTGGAATTTTCTTTTTGGTTTTCTTCGTCTGGTGGGTCTTCCGGTTATGTAAAGGACAACACAGGACAGGGGAATAACTATCCGGTTGACCTAGTACATTCCAGTGTGTGGAGGGAACATCATCGCTTGATATCAGAGCCACATCGATGACATCATCTGCATCCGAGATGTCAATCATGTTTGGCGTCCATCATTTACGACTGTGAGGTTTGTGCAGAGTAGTGCCTCACTTAATGCGATCCCTCACTTAATGCGATCCCTCACTTAATGCGATGCCTGACTTATCTTCAGTGGTATTCGCTTTCTACTTCTATCTAGCATTATGATCAACAGAAATGATACATGTAAGTCACTTCTGACAAGTCCGCCCCAAAATCCCATTTCATCTCCTTCAACAGGTGGTCTACGTGCTCGTTTACAGGGTGTCTGCAGGATGATCAACTTACTCGTCGTTGTGTTTACGAGCCAACTGAAGGTAGCACACAGATTGTATTTCGGGGAGACTGTAACACGAGAACTGTTATTGAGAAACCGGGTGGACGTCTGCCTGGTTTGTGGCTGTTTACTTCCCTTTGCCTGGTAGGTTTATCAGTTCGAGTCTGAAGCGCTTATACGATGGCCAGTCCTTACAAACGGTGTCACACAGGGGGTAGAAGGAGGTGAGTTGGGGTGAAGGGTGTTCAAACTTTTGGGACGAAGTGTGACAAGGGGGTGGGGGTGATTTGAAGAAATGTGACACCACAAAATCAAAATGATAATCTTCTGTTTTAGAACATTGTTATTCTACACCATCATCAATTTAATTATCGTTTCATAAAAGTTGTTAACTACAGACATCTTTAAACTTAACATAAATTTCCTTTACATAAACTTCATACGCCAGGAATTGTAGTCTCTCATCAGCAAAACTCATGGCCTCCAAAAGAGTATATAAGAAACACAGCTACAGTACAGAAGAAACAGCGCAGTTAACTGACGCATAAAGACAAATCAAGCAAGCAAAACCGTTCGAGAAAGTTAAGTATAGAGGCTGCTGGAGACAAATTAGAAGAGAAATCAGAAATGACAAGAAGCTGAATGTGATTCACACATACAATAGAATAGAAGATCTTCATTCACAAAACAGAGAGGAACAGATACAGAGAGAGAGAGAGAGAGAGAGAGAGAAAGATAGATAGATAGAGAGAGAGAGAGAGAGAGAGAGAGAGGGAAATGTTCAGGAAAGTATAAATAATATGTTGTTTAATACCCAGAATAAGTAAATTTACTTTTTTGTGCGCCATGAAAAGGGCGTTGAGTGGGGAGGGAGGTTGCAGTAGCTTTTCCCACATCCCGGCGCGCTGATGAAGCTGGCCCACGGCCCTCCAGGCGATTGCACTATGCTTGGCTTCAGCTGCGAGACACTCACTACTACGGGGATCACGTCGATCCACATTTAGTCATCCAGACTAATTTGAAAACAGCCTGTTTCCAGGGTACGCTACATGGGAGATAGTTAGTGGTCCTGGTCAGTATCTTATGCCTGACCTTGACACTGCGCCCTAGTCAGTATCTTGTGCCTGACCCTGACACTGCGCCCCAGTCAGTATCTTGTGACTGACCCTGACACTGCGCCCTAGTCAATATCTTGTGCCTGACCCTGACACTGCGCCCTAGTCAGTATCTTGTGCCTGACCCTGACACTGCGCCCTAGTCAGTATCTTGTGCCTGACCCTGACACTGCGCCCTAGTCAGTATCTTGTGCCTGACGGATTAGCGTCTCAGTTCCCCTATAAATAATATATATACACATACTCAGGAACATTATCGGGCCAGTCCAGACCACCCCTACAGGTTTTTAATGATAAAGACGACAACACTTTAATGGATAGAAAGTATAGTCACGAGATGAACGGAATACCGCACTGAGATGTATGGAGCATCAGCATCCTTGACATCAGTTCTCCTGGAATCATCATCCCTGACATCAGTTCTCCTGGCATCAGCATCCTTGACATCAGTTATTCTGACATCAGCATCCTTGACATCAGTTCTCCTGGCATCAGCATCCTTGACATCAGTTATCCTGACATCAGCATCTTTGACATCAGCTCTCTTGGAATAAGCATCCTTGACATCAGCTTGGCATCAGCTATCTTGACTTCAGCATCCTTGACATCAGCATCCTTGACATCAGTTCTCCTGGCTTCAGCATCCTTGACATCAGTTATCCTGACATCAGCATCTTTGACATCAGCTCTCTTGGAATAAGCATCCTTGACATCAGCTTGGCATCAGCTATCTTGACTTCAGCATCCTTGACATCAGCATCCTTGGCATCAGCATCTTTGACATAGACATCATTGTCATAAACCCCCCCCCCCCCCCTCCCCCTATAGTGAGTCCCCGTATCATCAAACCCCCTTATCATCACCCCCGTTATCATCACCCCCCTTATCATCAGCACCATTATCATCACCCCCCTTATAATCAGTCCCCTTATCATAAACACCCTTATCATCAGTCCCCTTATCATCAACACCCTTTTCATCACCCCCTTATCATCAGTCCCTTATCATCAACACCCTTATCATCAACACCCGTATCATCAGCCCCTTATCATCAGTCCCTTATCATCAGTCCCTTATCATCAGCACCCTTATCATCAGTCCCTTATCATCAACACCCTTATCATCACCCCCTTATCATCACGCCCCTTATCATCACCACCTTATCATCAGCACCCTTATCATCAGTCCCTTATCACCAGCACCCTTATCATCAGTCCCTTATCATCAATACCTTATCATCAGCACCCTTATCATCAGTCCCTTATTTTCAAAACCCTTATCATCAGTCCATTATCATCAGCACCCTTATCATCAGGCCCTTATCATCAAAAACCGTTATCATCAGCACCCTTATCATCAGCCCCTTATCATCAGCCCTTATCATCAGTACCCTTATCATGTCCTTTTCATCAACACCTTTATCATCAGTCCCTAATCATCAACACCCTTATCATCAGTCCCTTATCATCAGTCCCTTATAATCAGCACCCTTATCATCTGCACCCTTATCATAAGTCCCTTATCATCAGCACCCTTATCATCAGTCCCTTATCATCAACACCCTTATCATCAACACCCTTATCATCACCCCCCTTATCATCAGCCCCTTATCATCAGCACCCTTAACATCAGTCCCTTATAATGAATACCTTATCATCAGCACCCTTATCATCAGTCCCTTATCATCAGTCCCTTATCATCAAAACCCTTATCATCAGTCCCTTATCATCAACACCCTTATCATCAGCACCCTTATCATCAGTCCCTTATCATCAGCACGCTTATCATCAGGCCCTTATCATCAGTCCCGTATCTTCAGCACCCTTATCATCAGTCCCTTATCATCAACACCCTTATCATCAGTCCTTTATCATCAACACCCTTATCATCAACACCCTTATCATCACCCCATTATCATCACGCCCCTTATCATCAGCCCCTTATCATCAGCACCCTTATCATCAGTCCCTTATCATCAATACCTTATCATCAGCACCCTTATCATCAGTCCCTTATCATCAGTCCCTTATCATCAAAACCCTTATCATCAGTCCTTTATCATCAACACCCTTATCATCAACACCCTTATCATCACCCCATTATCATCAGCACCCTTATCATCAGGCCCTTATCATCAACACCGTTATCATCAAAACCCTTATCATCAGCCCCTTATCATCAGCCCCTTATCATCAGCACCCTTATCATCAGTCCCTTATCATCAGCACCCTTATCATCAGTTCCTTATCATCAACACCCTTATCATCAGTCCCTTATCATCAACACCCTTATCATCAGTCCCTTATCATCAGTCCCTTATCATCAGCACCCTTATCATCAGTCCCTTATCATCAGCACCCTTATCATCAGTCCCTTATCATCTGCACCCTTATCATCAGTCCCTTATCATCAACACCCTTATCATCAGCCCCTTATCATCAGCCCCTTATCATCAGCCCCTTATCATCAACACCCTTATCATCAGTCCCTTATCATCAACACCCTTATCGTCAGTCCCTTATCATCAACACCCTTATCATTAGTCCCTTATCATCAGTTCCTTTTCATCAGCATCCTTATCATCAGCACCTTATCATCAACACCCGTATCATCAGCACCCTTATCATCACCCCATTATCATCACGCCCCTTATCATCAGCACCCTTATCATCAGTCCCTTATCATCAATACCTTATCATCAGCACCCTTATCATCAGTCCCTTATCATCAGTCCCTTATCATCAAAACCCTTATCATCAGTCCCTTATCATCAACACCCTTATCATCAGCACCTTTATCATCAGTCCCTTATCATCAGCACCCTTATCATCAGGTCCTTATCATCAACACCGTTATCATCAGAACCCTTATCATCAGCCCCTTATCATCAGCCCCTTATCATCAGCACCCTTATCATCAGTCCCTTATCATCAGTCCCTTATCATCAGCACTCTTATCATCAGTCCCTTATCATCAACACCCTTATCATCAGTCCCTTATCATCAACACCCTTATCATCAGTCCCTTATCATCAGTCCCTTATCATCAGCACCCTTATCATCAGTCCCTTATCATCAGCACCCTTATCATCAGTCCCTTATCATCTGCACCCTTATCATCAGTCCCTTATCATCAACACCCTTATCATCAGCCCCTTATCATCAGCCCCTTATCATCAGCCCCTTATCATCAGCCCCTTATCATCAGTCCCTTATCATCAACACCCTTATCATCAGTCTCTTATCATCAGTCCCTTATCATCAACACCTTTATCATCAGTCCCTTATCATCAGTCCCTTATCATCAGCATCCTTATCATCAGCACCTTATCATCAACACCCGTATCATCAGCACCCTTATCATCAGTCCCTTATCATCAGTCCCTTATCATTAGCCCCCTTATCATCAGCACCCGTATCATCAGCCCCCTTATCATCAGCACCTTTGGCAGAGAATGCTGATAGTGGCGCAATGGGAAAGGGATGCTCTAAGTTGAGCAGTGATAATACTCTGGATGATGATGATGTTACATGTACTATAAATAGATGCTAGAGAACGAGGCAGAGTTGGGGCTGAGGGCAATGATGCATGCCTAACAATCACTTTGAGATTGGGATTTAGAATGAAGGCGCTGACAGCAGTACTGGGGTGACTATCGGAAACCTCTGTAATCTAACAAGGTCAGTAATCGTGTGGAACTTTCCGTCTTTGCCAAGGCATGGGTGCGTAGCAGACACGGAGGCACGACAGTCGATGAAATGCCACATCACAGACTGTATACCTTAGAAATCAATCGATGCTCGAGCAAAGAGGGCTGCCTGAGAGGACGGATAGGAAGTGCGTACATACTACTGAACCTTCAGTATCTAGACTATTAGCCAATTTGCTAAGACAGACTAACCGCCAATGGGATTGACTGGAACACTGGGACTTCGAGTCTTAAGAAAACAGAACCTTATTAACATTTCGGGTACTTATTACATATAAATAAACAAAGTCGTTTCGCACAGATGGGAGGGTGTGTGTGTGTGTGGGGTGTGTGTGGGTGTGTGTGTGTGTGGGGTGTGTGTGTGTGTGTGTAGGTGTGCGTTGATGTGGTGTGTGTGTGTGTGAGTGTGTGTGTGGGGTGTGGGGTGTGTGTGTGGGTGTGTGTGGATGTGTGGGGGGTGTGGGGTGTGTGGATGTGGGTGTGTGTGGATGTGGGGGTGTGGGTTGTTGTGGTGTGTGTGGGGGTGTGTGTGTGGGGATGTGTGTATGTGGGGTGTGTGTGTGGGGGTGTGCGTTGTTGTGGTGTGTGTGTTCACAGCGACTTGTACTGTCGTGTTGGACATCAACAAAATGGGTGTGGGGTTTGGGTTACATATTTTTTGACGAGGGTGTGGGGAGGGGGTGGGTGTGTGGAGGAGGGTTGAGTAAGCCACATTGCAAACGAACTTTGATTTTTACACAGACTGAATTTGTACACTGAGTACAGTATTATTGTGAGTCAGAGAGATAACTATAGAAACAATATGCAGTATATAATACAGAAAAGATAGAATGAACGAGAGAGAGATAAATTGTGTGTGTGTGTATGTGAGAGAGAGAGAGAGAGAGAGAGAGGGGGAGAGAGGAAGAGGGATACATTTGACTTGTCACTTGGGGGGAAAGGGGAGGGGGTGGTGAGATTTAAAATGTCCTAAGCTGAACCCGTTAATTCATAATCTGGTTAGTCATAGTTTCTGGTAAGCTGGTACCAGCTACCGACCTGTACTGTCTGCATGTCAGGTAAGTGTCGGTGACCTTCCTGAAGTTGTCAGCTGTCAGGCCTGCTGGATCGGAGATGTCTCGAGCACACCTTCGCATCTTTGATAATTTTGTTTTCATAGCTCCGTGCCTCGCGATGCAATGGTGACCTTGATGAATGGCAGTAATTATACTGGGTCAGTGTGTTTGTATCACAATGTGTTCCTTATCTATAACAAGTCTCCATACATGCACGCCTATCTTGTGGAGGCTGGAGGGCTTGAGCGACCAAATCATACCAGGTCATATGCTGGCAGCAGTTCTATCCTGGCAGGGTCACCCACACCAGACAGTGACAGTTTACAGATTGAAGGGCCTAGAAGCAGGTGGAGCATGATGGTGTAGCTGCCGAGCCCAGCGGTATACGCCCTGGGCTGCACCAATCTGCTTCCCGCACCATGATTCAAATGCGTTCTTGTCTCGTTCTCTAAGTGTGTCTTCAACTAATTATCCCCATGACTGATGAATCGAGGAAAAACAGCGAACATATCGATAATCTCATCGGTGGCGGGGAATGCTAGACGTACCATCACTACAGAACGTCTGGCATAGTTGACTCAAGAATGATGAGATATGTATGTGTCTCAGATGTACATGCTACGTCACATGTGACGATACTGTAGCATCTGGTCGCTGGACTGTCTCCCTTTGGGGATACTTCAAGGCTGCGTTTCAACATCATGACGCATGTAGAGCAACAAACACAAGGACTAAGCGACCTCCAGCTTACAACCGAGGGCGACGTGTGCCTTTGCCCGGCCAGATGGTCCTGTACTGACAAGATATATAGGCTCACAAGTTAGTTACTTTTCTTTCCATTTTTTCCGTTTGATCATGGTGGCGAGCTTAAGTCGTCTGTCCTGCACCAAGTGCGTTGCGTCGGTCACTGCAAGCCAGTATCGCTGCACGATCACTCTAATCATGTCTTCTATCCACCTGCAACGCGGCCGTCCCCATGCCCTGTAACCAAATCTATCAGCGTTGTGAGCCATCAGTGGAAGTTTGTGAGGTGCATTCTTTTCAGATGACCAAACCAACGTATTTTGTGCCTGTAATTGTAATCGGCACAAGACGTAGTGCCGACCATAATACTGATGTTGTCGTTCCGCATTCTTTCTTTCTTGGTAACAAATGACCTTCCTCAAACACCTAATTTTACAAGTCGAAATCCTGCTCTCATACGTCTTGGACAGAGGCCATGTTTGGTACTGGAAGCGCAGAATCGGCATAAATATACTGTTTATCAGCTGTTTTTTTTGTTGCCGAACGTTTGCTCGGGTGTCTCAGCAGCGATGACAGTTGGTAAGTCACCGCAGATGCTTTCTGGCATCTAGTCTCGATGTGCCTGTCCGTCCAACCGGCTGGCGGCAAAGCACTGCCAAAATACTTGTGCTCGTTGGTCTATTAAAGAGCAATACCATTTAGACTTTTGTTGAGTTGCCCATGTGTCCTGCTGTCATGGGCGCATTTAACCATTATCTATGAGAGTTCGTAAATTTATCGGGCAAAACAAAACTTACAGAAACGGCTAGGAAATACAGAGAAATAACTGAACCGCCAAAAACAAAACCTGAGAATTAACAAACACGACAACGAAATACAGAGAACTAAAATAAGCGACAAGGAAATACATAGAACTAACAAAAACGGCAATGAAATACAGAGAACTTACAAGCACGACAAAGAAGTGCAGATAACTAACAATCACGACAAAGAAATACAGACAACTAACAGAAAAAAGAAAATTAGTTCTTAAACTAACATAAACAAGGAAATACCGAGAACTAGCAGAAGCAATAAAATTCAGAGAATTACCAGAAACAGCAAAGAAATGCAGAGAACTTACAGAAACGATAGGGAATTAAAAATAACTAACAGAAACGATAAGGAAATAAATAGAACTAACACAAATGACAAGGAAGTATACTAATTGTTACTGTAAGGAAGAATCCATATCAGGAACAAGAGTTACGAGGCCCTTCAAAAAGAATGTTCAGGAAATTTAGGGATCAGCAAAAAAAAGAAAATAACAGACGACTGTCACATAGAAATACTCAGGTGGCGTCAATTAGTGGGAGGGGGGGGGGGGTCGTCAAATATAGAGGTGGCGTCTGTTTAATGGGAGGTCGTCAAATATAGAGGTGGCGTCTGTTTAATGGGATGTTGTCAAATATAGAGGTGGCGTCCGTTTAATGGGATGTTGTCAAATATAGAGGTGGCGTCTGTTTAATGGAATGTCGTCAAATATAGAGGTGGCGTCTGTTTAATGGGATGTTGTCAAATATAGAGGTTGCGTCTGTTTAATGGAATGTCGTCAAATATAGAGGTGGCGTCTGTTTAATGGAATGTCGTCAAATATAGAGGTGGCGTCTGTTTAATGGAATGTCGTCAAATATAGAGGTGGCGTCTGCTTAATGGAATGTTATCAAATATAGAGGTGGCGTCTGTTTAATGGAATGTTGTTAAATATAGAGGTGGCGTCTGTTTAATGGAATGTCGTCAAATATAGAGGTGGCGTCTGTTTAATGGGATGTTGTCAAATATAGAGGTGGCGTCTGTTTAATGGAAAGTTGTCAAATATAGAGGTGGCGTCTGTTTGGGTTCATAATAACGACAACAATGACCTCAACACTTACCACATCAATTACCCCAACACACACATCACAACAATTAATTCCTTCTTTTCCCGTTTTCCATCCTTCGAGATTTTCTTATTTCTGAAATAAACCAACACATCTAACACGTTCACCAATGTATTCTAGTGTGTATGTGTGTTTACTGGTGTACGTGTGATTACTTGTGTGTATGTGTGTTTACTGGTGTATTTGTTCACTGGTGTGTGTATTATTACTGGCATGTGTGTTTACTGGTGTGTTTGTGTGTGGGTGTGTGTGTGTTTGCAATTTTATAGACTATGAAAAGGCGTTTGACAGTGTTGATCGAAGTACTCTATGGCAACTGTTGAGACACTATGGGATACCAGAGACGTATAAAACCCTCATCCAGAACGTACACGAAACAAAGTAAGTCGAGTGGTACATGAAGGTGCACTGACTGACCGCTTATGGGTGCAAACTGGGGTGAGACCAGGATGTCTTCTTTCACCTTACCTGTTCTTGCTGGTTATATGTGTGATAATTAAGACAATAATCGAAAGAAAACGAAATGCTATTCAGTGGACACTATTGTCACAATTGGATGAACTGGACTTCGCAGATGATCTGGTACTTTCGTCACACAGTCACAGCCAATCAGCTAAATTGGGATTGAATATCAACATGAAGAAAACAAAGTTCTTGAAACTACACTATCAACAAAGGCCCAATCATTCTGGAAGCAGAGCAATTACAGGAAGTGGATACCATTACCAATTTGGGCAGCACATTAGACACATCCGAAGGTACAGATGTAAGGACCAGAAATAGAATGGCAGGAATGGCATTCTGACACTGAACAACATATGGTGATTCAGAGAAGGGCATTCTGACACTGAACAACATATGGTGATTCAGAGAAGGGCATTCTGACACTGAACAACATATGGTGATTCAGAGAAGGGCATTCTGACACTGAACAACATATGGTGATTCAGAGAAGGGCATTCTGACACTGAACAACATATGGAGATTTAGAGAAGGGCATTCTGACACTGAACAACATATGGAGATTCACAGAAGGGCATTCTGACACTGAACAACATATGGTGATTCAGAGAAGGGCATTCTGACACTGAACAACATATGAAGATTCAGAGAAGGGCATTCTGACACTGAACAACATATGGAGATTCAGAGAAAGGCATTCTGACACTGAACAACATATGGAGATTCAGAGAAATGACATCAAGATTGAGAACGAAGTTAGAATATTCAAAGCCAGTGTCAAGTCTATGCTGCTGTGTAGAGCAGAGACACGGAGAACGACAAAGGCCATACAACAAAGACATCAAAATACATGAAGAAGAGAAGGTGAGAAGGAACTAAGAATAAATGATTCCACCTGGAGAGAGGCAGAAAGAGAATCCCAGGGGCGTGTAGGCTGGCGGGATGTTGTGGGTGGTTCATGCTCCGAGGGGAGCGACGGGCTTTGATTGGTTGATTGTGTTTACTGGTGGGGGTGTGTTTGCAGGTGTGTGTTTGTTTATTAGTGTGCGTACATACATGCATGTGAGTTCACTAGTGTGTATATGATTACTGGTGTGTGTGTAAGTTCCTAGTGTGTGTATATGTTTGCTGGTATGTGTGTGTCTAAGTTCCCTAGTGTGTGTATATGTTTGCTGGTATGTGTGTGTGAGTTCACTAGTGTGTGTATATGTTTGCTGGTATGTGTGTATGTGTGTAAGTTCACTAGTGTGTGTATATGTTTGCTGGTATGTGTGTGTGTGAGTTAACTAGTGTGTGTATATGTTTGCTGGTATGTGTGTGTGTGTGTGTAAGTTCACTAGTGTGTGTATATGTTTGCTGGTATGTGTGTGTGTAAGTTCACTAGTGTGTGTATATGTTTGCTGGTATGTGTGTGTGTGAGTTAACTAGTGTGTGTTTATGTTTGCTGGTATGTGTGTATGTGAGTTAACTAGTGTGTGTATATGTTTGCTGGTATGTGTGTGTGTGTGTAAGTTCACTAGTGTGTATATGTTTGCTGGTATGTGTGTGTGTGTATATGTTTGCTGGTATGTGTGTGTGTGAGTTCACTAGTGTGTGTATATGTTTGCTGGTATGTGTGTGTGAGTTAACTAGTGTGTGTATATGTTTGCTGGTATGTGTGTGTGAGTTCACTAGTGTGTGTATATGTTTGCTGGTATGTGTGTGTGTGTGTGTGTGTGTAAGTTCACTAGTGTGTGTATATGTTTACTGGTATGTGTGTGTGTAAGTTCCCTATTGTGTTTGAGATTACTGGGCTGTGTATATGTTACCACCGGTGTTAATATATACTCGTGTACGCCAATGACTCTTCTAGTGTGTATATGTTTACTGGTATGTGTGTGTGTAAGTTCCCTATTGTGTTTGAGATTACTGGGCTGTGTATATGTTACCACCGGTGTTAATATATACTCGTGTACACCAATGACTCTTCTAGTGTGTATATGTTTACTGGTATGTGTGTGTGTAAGTTCCCTATTGTGTTTGAGATTACTGGGCTGTGTATATGTTACCACCGGTGTTAATATTTACTTGTGTACGCCAAAGACTCTTCTAGTGTGTACATGTTAACATATTAATGCACATGTTTACTGTTGTGTTTGTGTGTACTCGAGTGCATGTTATTATTACTGTGTATATGTCATCTTACGTGTGTTGCAGTGATTGGATATATACACGTAAGATGACGAAGGCTCTACTCTATGTTTAGAAGTGTCACTACATAGCACATTACCATGAGGTGTTTCATTGCTTGTCTATTTGGCGTTTCTTGTAAAAACATTGCATCCACTGGTTTCTTCTCTTGCTTGAGTTCCTGGACAAACGTATTCCTTTATTCCACGCACCGCATGTGAGGTGTTGTTTATTTAGTTTTATTTCAATATGTCTACTTGAAACTTCGCACGCATTTCATTAATGTTCATTGTCAGGAGATAGGCAGTTGTGTAATGAAGTAGTCGTATGTATGAGAGAAGGAGTGAAAGGGACGGAGAGAGAAAGATCTAAACACACACACACACACACACACACACAGAGAGAGAGAGAGAGAGAGAGAGAGTGTAAGGGCGTGTTCGAGATCGTGTCTACCAGAGCTTACCCACGTGACCAGACGTCACAGCAACAACATATTTTACAAGCTAGGGGCAGATAAGTTTGATTTACGACTTCCCAATCTGATACAAGCAGATGAGGTTTCCAGTTTCGAACATCATCTAACACTGCCACACTGGGTGGAGTTCAGCTATCCTGGCACTATATGTGGGGCGTTCCATGCTGAAGATTGGATAGTGAAGAGGCGTATCCCTAGATGTAAGTTGTATTTGCAGGATCGGGACAGAAGTTGGTCAACATTACTAGTAGCAAATGAGCACTTTCACAGACTCGTGGTTTTCCCATATTTGAGTGAAGGAAACCGTCTCGTGGTTTTCCCATATTTGAGTGAAGGAAACAAACAGACTCGTGGTTTTCCCATGTTCGAGTGAAGGAAACAAACAGACTCGTGGTTTTCCCATGTTTGAGTGAAGGAAACAAACAGACTCGTGGTTTTCTCATGTTTGAGTGAAGGAAACAGACTCGTGGTTTTCCCATGTTTCAGTGAATTAAACACAGACTCGTGGTTTTCCCATGTCTGAGTAAAGGAAACACAGACTCGTGGTTTTCCCATGTTTCAGTGAAGGAAACAGAGACTCGTGGTTTTCCCATGTTTCAGTGAAGGAAACAGAGACTCGTGGTTTTCCCATGTTTCAGTGAAGGAAACAAACAAGATCAGGAACGGTGTTTTCGAGCTGGACATGTATCCCCTTTCAACTCATCAGATTTTGTTAAAACTATTTCCTCCGTAACACAGAATGATCGTAATCCCATCTTTATCCCTGTCCCTTTAAAAAGATAGGTGATGGTGGAGTGTTGCTCCGTACTCAGGCTAAAATAGAACTTACAAGTATTCAATCTAAGACCATAACGCCAGAGTAAATTAGACGTCTCGTCATATCTCCGACCTTTATTTCATGTTATGCCAATATTTGACTCTCCGATCAAACAGCGTATGTACATTGTATGTTTACCAAGCTCAGTATCTTTTCAGCGAGTTTCAACAAATATAAAACTCCGATATTTCGTGGAACAAATTAAAGCAGATCATCATCATCAAGTGCACTGTCGGTTGACGGTAGAGATCATGGATCTATACTTCCTCTTATCACTGGTGTCAGTTATCAGTTCCGCAGTTGATCGTCTCTCGTGACACTAATTAACGCTGTCAATATTTTCTCTCTTTGCCTCCCTCTGTCCCTCTTATCATCGATTCTGCCCGCTGTCACCATGTGTTCCTACTAGCCTCTGTACATGACTTGCCAGAAAAAGGAAGACTGCCTTGTTCTGATTTTTTGTCGTAAGTATCCGGTGTGTCAGCACATCCTCAAGAACCACGTTATTTGCTTTCTTTGCAGTCCATGGAATTCTCAACATTCATCTGTAAAATCCACATTTTCAGTTGCCTAGAAGGATCCCTTAGCATGCCTGCTGATTGCGTGTCAGTTCCAGCTGGAGCATGGGCGTTTACGGCAGGGGAGATTGGGCTGGCGACTCTGGGAACAAAGGTTGCCTGGATGCGTGCCTAGGTCAATCACTGTCTCGATTCTAGGTCTAGAAAGGAAACGAGGGGGTTTAGGTTGAAGACTTAGTCTGGTACACGGGCGGTGTTCGGAATTGACGAGGGGGTTCGTAGCTGACCACTCTGGCGTTCCAAATTCGCGTAGTTGGGGGTCAGTTGCCTCCACGACCCGGCTACGACATTTAGAGTTACAGGGATAGTCATCTAATAACAATTATTTGGAAATATTTACTCAAACAGAACTCAAATGAACTCAAACAGACTGACTAGGAGATTGACTAATAGGCTGGGGTGAGAGTGAGTTTTCAGGATGACTGGATCAGCATACACTTCGAGTTTTTGGCCAGTCGCTCTATAGGTGTTTGTGTTGTACAATCTGTGAACAGTAAGAGATATGAATGTGTGTTGTACGTGCAGGCCAGCTAGTGAACGAGGCGTGATCTAATTACATATGAATGTACAGATTCGTGTGAATACGTGAAGTGATCTAAGTAATTGTTAATGCATGAATCGCCTGATTGTAAGTTATCTGATTGCATATGAATGTACAGATCACCTAAGGACCAAATCTGAATGTGTGTGAACACTTTGAGAACGATGTGTGTTCTGATTATAGGTGTATTGACAGATCGACTGAGTATGCGACCACAAGTGAGTACGTGATCCGACTACACGTGACGTGTTCTATTTATATATGAATGCACAGATTGCCTGAGCCTACGTGGGCCCATTGTATGTTGATGTACATATCACATTATTGAAGGTCATCTGCATATTTGTAAATGCACAGAACGACTGAGTACTTAATCCGATCGTGAGTACGAGTTGCTAATTGTGTGTTGAGTGTGCAGATAAGGGGAGTGCAGCGGCAAAAGCCAAGGTAACGTGTCCTTGGAGGAATCATCAAAGCTAGTGCTTAGAACCTCCTATGTAGTTCAATATATATATATATATAACAAGAGGGTATAGAGAACAAGAGGGTATAGTTACAAATTAACTAATAAAAGGTCCAGCTTATTATTATTGTATTATTTTGTAACCAACGGCACATAGTGGATGATGAGGTCAGCATCACGCAGGCCGTCTCTACTTCCCAGATTTTCTGGTACCCAATTTATGTGGCTGGGTCGACCAGAGCGGCCGGTTTGTGATCAGAAAAACAAATGCTGCACCAATTGGGGATTGAACCCTGATCACCTGACTGGGAAGCCAAAGTAGTAACCACTGCCCTACCGTAGGAGATATTTCTTTAGTAAGAGTGGTGAATACTTGGAATGCATTGCCACGGGAAGCAGTGGAGGCAAGGACAATTAATGCATTTGGCTTGGCTTCGTTCGTTCTCAATCTCCCGCTACCAAGCCCTGAAAGGGCTTAAGTAGTAGAATGTAATCCAGAGAACGGAATGCGTTGTGTCGTAGTTTACAGCTTGACTGCGATATTTGCACCTTTCGGTCCAACACATCCGACTTCAGCAAGCATTTTTTGAGTACCGGGTTAGCATTCCATCTTCGATCCCTTCTCCTTAGCCAGTATGCCCTGCTGCAGCCTGTTATCCAGGATCACCGCGTGGAGGTGTAGAAGGGTCTTGGCAGCTCTGGTTCGCTGGGCCTGACGCTAGCAGTCAGATATGGGTCGCTGACGACTGCAGCTCATGCGCTGCCAATTAATTCATTTAAGAATAGATTTGATACGCATAGCTTTTAGAGCAAGGAAATGTAAATGAAACTGGTTGTATACAGACTCTGCGGAGTCTTCTAAACCAGTATAAAGACGTTAAGTTGAGTTAAGATATTTATTTCAAGTTCTTCTAAACACGAAAGATAAGGTGAGAGCACTGTACAGATAAAACCAAGCATCGTGCCAGAAACAACATCGTGATCCGTACACAGACAAAGGCCTTGGACACTGCCAACAGGGACGGACTCATTGCGAAATTCGGTTGACCTGGAATATTCATCACAAGTGCCCGCAAGTTTAATGTTGTCATGTAGACCCGTGGGCTGAATGGCGGTGATCTTTCTGCAGCATTTCAACTCATAAATTGAGTCAAACAGGACTGTGTACTCACCCCCCACCCTCTTTTTAGCATGATATTTGCAGCGATGCTTTCTGATGCTACACGTGGCTGTGATACTGTTGTGCATATCACATGCCGGACATACGGCCAGCCTAAGGTCCACTCTGCAGCGCCTAAGGTCTCCCATGAAGATGGAAGAAGCAAGAATCTTAAATCCCGTCTTTCCTGCTGATTGCGCCATTACAACGTCCTCAAATTAGGACACGCAGACAGATAACCACTGATGTGCTCTCAACTGGGGTGCACTAACTTCGGTCTGACGGCCAACACGACGAAAACAGAGGTAATGTTTCCAGCCCTACCACAAAGCGAACTTCACTGTACAGGGACATCGCCTACAAGCAGTTGATAGCTTCACTTACGTTGGCAGTACACTCACCAGAGAAGGGAATATTGACTCAGAGATCCACAACAGGATTTCCAAGGCGAGTGCTGCTTTTGAAAGATTATTAACTAACGTTTGGGACCGGTAGGGAATCAGTGTTGCCATTAAGGTCAATGTGTATCATATTGAAGCGCTCCGTAGGCTGCTCACAATTGGTTGGCAGGGTAGGAGTGCCCAGTTCTTCGTGGTCCTCAGAAAGGTGAGATCACATCTCTTGTGGACTGGGCATGTTGTTGGCGACTGTTGTATGGTGAGCTCAGGACATGATATCGCCTTCCTGGGGTGGGGGGGGGGTGGGGGGGGGGGAGGAGTGAGGGTGGTAGGGTGTTCATAACAAATCCAAAAACACTGGAAAAGTTTCTTTGAATAGTATATCCATTGATGTCGCTGCCTTCAAGCTGGTCGATCTAAACCGCTCAGCTTGGTGCACTACCATCACACTTTATGCTTGCATGTGATTGCACATTTTGTATCGTTGTTGAATGTCCAAAAAGTGTGCGACCTGAGAAGGGCGTTAAGTAGCGTTTCTCACATCCGGAGCGTGATGACGAAGATGTGCCAGGGTCCTCCAAGCGGTTGTGCTATGCTTGACCTCATCTGCGTGTCGCTCACTACTACGGAGATCATGTCGATCCTCCACCTCACTAGACAGTATGTAACAACAACATCATGTTTCCATGGGGAACTGCTCGGAGGTGAGGAAGGTGGACTTAGGCAGTATAATTTTACCTGACCCTAACTAACATGTCCGATCAGTATGTTTTACCTGACCCTAACTAACATGTCCGATCAGTATGTTTTACCTGACCCTAACTAACATGTCCGATCAGTATGTTTTATATGACCCTAAATAACATGTCTGATCAGTATGCTTTACCTGACCCTAACTAACATTCCCGATCAGTATGTTTTACCTGACCCTAACTAACATGTTCGATCAGTATGTTCTACCTGACCCTAACTAACAGGTCTGATCAGTATTCTTTACCTGACCCTAACTAACATTCCCGATCAGTATGTTTTACCTGACCCTAACTAACATGTTCGATCAGTATGTTTTACCTGATCCTAACTAACAGGTCTGATCAGTATGTTTTACCTGACCCTAACTAACATTTCCGATCAGTATGTTTTACCTGACCCTAACTAACATGTCCGATCAGTATGTTTTACCTGACCCTAACTAACAGGTCTGATCAGTATGTTTTACCTGACCCTAACTAAGATGTCCGATCAGTATGTTTTACCTGACCCTAACTAACAGGTCTGATCAGTATGTTTTACCTGACACTAACTAACATGCCCCTTCAGTATGTTTTACCTGACCCTAACTAACATTTCCGATCAGTATGTTTTACCTGACCCTAACTAACATATCCGATAAGTATGTTTTACCTGACCCTAACTAACATGTCCGATAAGTATGTTTTACCTGACCCTAACTAACATGTCCGATAAGTATGTTTTACCTGACCCTAACTAACATTTCCGATAAGTATGTTTTACCTGACCCTAACTAACATGTCCGATCAGTATGTTTTACCTGACCCTAACTAACATGTCCGATAAGTATGTTTTACCTGACCCTAACTAACATGTCCGATAAGTATGTTTTACCTGACCCTAACTAACATTTCCGATAAGTATGTTTTACCTGACCCTAACTAACATGTCCGATAAGTATGTTTTACCTGACCCTAACTAACATGTCCGATAAGTATGTTTTACCTGACCCTAACTAACATGTCCGATAAGTATGTTTTACCTGACCCTAACTAACATTTCCGATAAGTATGTTTTACCTGACCCTAACTAACATGTCCGATAAGTATGTTTTACCTGACCCTAACTAACATGTCCGATAAGTATGTTTTACCTGACCCTAACTAACATGTCCGATAAGTATGTTTTACCTGACCCTAACTAACATTTCCGATAAGTATGTTTTACCTGACCCTAACTAACATGTCCGATCAGTATGTTTTACCTGACCCTAACTAACATGTCCGATAAGTATGTTTTACCTGACCCTAACTTACTTGATGTGTGTGTGTATTTAAAATAAAGCGAGGCTGCGGCGGTACTGTGGATATAAAGTTTAAAATAAAAAACAATAACTGAAAAGAAATATAAATCTTTCCATTGCACTTTGATTGTGCTAGCTTTTGAGGTGCACACACCTAGCATAGGTACATACAGACGCACACATTCATACAAGCACTGGTTTATGCGTCCTGATATCGCCTAAAGGACTAAGGTCTGGGGTGGAATGGGCGCGCCTCCGCCAGTAGAAACTAGTGAGGCAAACGCTTAAGAAACAAACAAACAAGCCACTGCCACGGACAAAGAAAACCCCAATCATGATCAGTTTGTGCATACATGTTTTTTGTGTGCTTGTGTGCGTCTATTGTGCCATGGGTGGACTTACAATTAGTGCCAAGTTGTTGTGTTTTGACATTTGTGTTGATGTGCCAAGTCATTATTTCATGAATGAAATTTGACTTGCCAATAAAGTCACATAAATCTTCACGTCAGATGCAGCAAAAGGAAAAGGGCGTGTTGGAAGTTGTTAACTGTTTGTTATTTTAGATGTAACTAATAGTGCATGAGTGGTTTAAGCTCATGCTACTCACAACAAAGATGCGGGGATCTCTAACACTTAATTGCTGACCTCATTGTTTGCGATCTGTCTAATGTAAGCCTTCCTTGTAACTGGTAAAGGTTTAAATTATTTTGGTTACTATCTATGTTCGATGTTATTCCATGCGGATATGTTGGTTTCTCTGTGTCTGTGTTTCTCGACAGTTGTTGAGTGGGTGTGTTCAATGTGTGTTCGTGTTTATGTTTGAATACTGGTGTGTGATTGTTGATGTGTGTACGATTTTGTGGGTATGCATATGTGCTGATGTACCTATGTGTCTATGTAGTTGAATTTATGTGTTTGCATTATTGAGTTCTGGTCACAAGATCGGTCAGACCAGTAAGTTTGCATTCTGAATTATAGTCCCTTTTAATTCACGAACAAGGTCTGAAGAAATTTTCTACTAAACTACATGTCAGATCCAAATGATTTTTCGCATGCATCAATGGAATATCTATGACGCTAAAAGATTGATATTATTTATTCTATAGATGTTAAGACATTTGCACATCAGCAAATTCTTTTATCTTTTAGGACCATTGCAAAGAAATGGTATTAAATTTAAGATTTTATAGTACGCACTTTAATTTCTGGTCGCATTTTGTTCATAGGCGTATCTCATTAATGTCTTGATAGATAAATTGATTATTGGTGTTGCCCGTTATGTACAATCATAAAAATGACATCAATATGGGACAGTTAGTACAGCCCTTCGATCATTCGTAGACCTCCCCCCCCCCCCCCTTCCCCCCAAGGTGGTATAAATTGCGCAGCTAATTTTATGTTGCTTTAAGCGATTTAATATTGAAAAGTATTTGTTGTCATTGTATGTACACTTAACTGTTTTGCTAATTCACCCAAGTCTGCTAATCAGTATGTCTACAAAAGATGATATTAATCATTACGAATCTGTCGATTCCAAGAGGTTTATAATTGTTACTGGCTGGACAACTTGTAATCCATCTCGCTGCTAGTAGTGTTCTTCTTCCTGGAGAAAATGCTCAACTCACTTCTTCCAGAACTGAATGTCTATTTTTGAAAGTTACTCACGTGTCAGCACTTGAACATCACTCGTTTCAAATGTCCTGTTCTGTTTGGCAGCTTGTCCTTTGACTTTAGCCCACACTAGCTCTGTAGGGTTTAGATGCGCCTGATAGGGAGGTAGTCGCAGAGAAGTGGGGCCGTACTCTTCAATTATGTTGTCAATATGATACATCTTTTTCTTATTTGTCTTCCTCACAAGCTGCAACAACCAGCATGAGGATGGTAAGGTGGAGGTATTCAGCTCATATCATGAGGATGGTAAGGTGGAGGTATTCAGCTCATATCATGAGGATGGTAAGGTGGAGGTATTCAGCTCATATCATGAGGATGGTAAGGTGGAGGTATTCATCTCATATCATGAGGATGGTAAGGTGGAGGTATTCAGCTCATATCATGAGGATGGTAAGGTGGAGGTATTCAGCTCATATCCTGAGGATGGTAAGGTGGAGGTATTCAGCTCATATCATGAGGATGGTAAGGTGGAGGTATTCAGCTCATATCATGAGGATGGTAAGGTGGAGGTATTCAGCTCATATCATGAGGATGGTAAGGTGGATGTATTCAGCTCATATCCTGAGGATGGTAAGGTGGAGGTATGCAGCTCATATCATGAGGATGGTAAGGTGGAGGTATTCAGCTCATATCCTGAGGATGGTAAGGTGGAGGTATTCAGCTCATATCCTGAGGATGGTAATGTGGAGGTATTCAGCTCATATCCTGAGGATGGTAAGGTGGAGGTATTCAGCTCATATCATGAGGATGGTAAGGTGGAGGTATTCAGCTCATTTGACAATGCTCCTGTACTATTTTGTCAATATGAAATATTTTCTTTTTGTGAGTAATATTGACAAGAGTCAAAGTTCTGGTTCTAAGTACATTTCACTGATATGGTTGTTTTCCCTTGCCAAGCCATGCCCTAATTAAATTGTTAGTACAGAAAGAGTTTGAAACATATTCTTCTAATGCTATTGCATTATGGTATGAAGCATTGGTCCATTATCAGATATGATAGTCTCGCGTAAATACCGCCTTCTAGAAACAAAAAGAATAGCATTCTCCTATACTAGTGTTCTTCCTCCTGCCTATTTCCGAAACAAGAAGTCAGCTCCGCGTAGTTGTCCACCATGTTGATTTCGAGACGTCGGTTTCGTTGTTTCCTCTTCCGCGACCTTGCAGCTTCCATAACATCAATTCGTCTTTGGAATCGAACATTTTAAGTTTGTAACCTCTTATAACTTTTATGTCGGATCTTTCTATTTTCTATTTCCTTTCTCTTTCTTTCGAGTTGCTTGTAAACGAGCTGTCATGCTCTGGAACTCAGCGCCAGAACAACGTTTCTACTGGTACCCTAACGTGCATTGTTCTTTTCTTTGAGTTTTTATATTGATGTGTAGGTGTGGATGTTTTTATATTGATGTGTAGGTGTGGATGTTTTTATATTGATGTGTAGGTGTGGATGTTTTTATATTGATGTGAAGGTGTGGATGTTTTTATATTGATGTGAAGGTGTGGATGTTTTTATATTGATGTGAAGGTCTGGATGTTTTTATATTGATGTGTAGGTGTGGATGTTTTTATATTGATGTGAAGGTGTGGATGTTTTTATATTGATGTGTAGGTGTGGATGTTTTTATATTGATGTGTAGGTCTGGATGTTTTTATATTGATGTGAAGGTGTGGATGTTTTTATATTGATGTGTAGGTGTGGATGTTTTTATATTGATGTGTAGGTCTGGATGTTTTTATATTGATGTGTAGGTCTGGATGTTTTTATATTGATGTGAAGGTGTGGATGTTTTTATATTGATGTGTAGGTGTGGATGTTTTTATATTGATGTGTAGGTCTGGATGTTTTTATATTGATGTGAAGGTGTGGATGTTTTTATATTGATGTGCAGCTGCTGATGTTTTTTATATTGATGTGTAGGTGTGGATGTTTTTATATTGATGTGTAGGTGTGGATGTTTTTATATTGATGTGTAAGTGGGGATGTTTTTATATTGATGTGTAGGTGTGGATGTTTTTATTTTGATGTGTAGGTTTTGATGTTTTTTTATTGATGTGTAGGTGTGGATGTTTTTATATCGATGGCGGGGGAGGGGAGGGGGGAGGAAGGGGAGATAGATGTTTTTATATTGATGTCTGTAATTTTTGTATGTAAATGAACGTATTTTGACATGCGTATTTATCGTGTGCATGTTGACTTGATTATTGAAGTGTGTATGTTTGCCTGTGTTTCTAAGTAGATGTATGTTGACCTGTCTATGTCTGTCTGTGTGTATAATAGCGGGTGAATGTTGAATTATGCATGTGAGCGGGATAATGTTGACCTGTCTATGTCTGCCTATGTGTATAATAGCGGGTGAATGTTGACCTGTCTGTGTCTGCCTGTGTGTATAATAGCAGGTGAATGTTGAAATGTGTATGTCTGCCTGTGTGTATAATAGCAGGTGAATGTTGACCTGTGTATGTAAGTGGGAGCATGTTGACCTGTGTTTGTCTGCCTGTGTGTATAATAGCGGGTAAATGTTGATATGTGTATGTCTGCATGTGTGTATAATAGCAGGTGAATGTTGATATGTGTATGTCTGCCTGTGTGTATAATATCGGGTGAATGTTGATCTGTCTGTGTCTGCCTGTGTGTATAATAGCGGGTTAATGTTGATCTGTCTGTGTCTGCCTGTGTGTATAACAGCTGGTGAATGTTGACCTGTCTATGTCTGCCTGTGTGTATAATAGCGGGTGAATGTTGACCTGTCTATGTCTGCCTGTGTGTATAATAGCGGGTGAATGTAAGTGGGAGCATGTTGACATGTGTATGTAAGTGGGAGAATGTTGACATGTGTATGTAAGTGGGAGATGTTGACATGTGTATGTAAATTGGAGCATGTTGACATGTGTATGTAAGTGGGAGATGTTGACATGTGTATGTAAATTGGAGCATGTTGACATGTGTATGTAAGTGGGAGATGTTGACATTTGTATGTAAGTGGGAGATGTTGACATTTGTATGTAAGTGGGAGATGTTGACGTGTGTATGTAAGTGGGAGAATGTTGACATATGTATGTAAGTGGGAGATGTTGACATTTGTATGTAAGTGGGAGATGTTGACATGTGTATGTAAGTTGGAGCATGTTGACATGTGTATGTAAGTGGATGTATGTTGACGTCTCTACATTAAACTCTCAAAGTTTCTGACTTGTCGCCTGTGTCCTCTTCTATATTCCCGTACATTTCTAGGAGGTCTGTGTTTGACCGGCCTCACAATTTACATGTTTAGTTCAACCCCAAGCGCCGCTTGTCTGTGAATCATTATAAATTTGAATCGAACATCAGACGAGAAAGGCTCTAATCAGTACTGTATCAGCAGCTGCCAGTATGGGGGAGGGAGGGAAGGGGGTTGGATGGCTCACCATCTTGTGGGATGGATGGCTCAACGTCTTGTGGGATGGATGGCTCAAGATCTTGTGGGATGAATGGCTCAACGTCTTGTGGGATGGATGGCTCAACATCTTGTGGGATGGATGGCTCAACATCTTGTGGGATGGATGGCTCAACATCTTGTGGGATGGATGGCTCAACATCTTGTGGGATGGATGGCTCAACATCTTGTGGGATGGATGGCTCAAAATCTTGTGGGGTGGATGGCTCAACATCTTGTGGGGTGGATGGCTCAACATCTTGTGGGATGGATGGCTCAACATCTTGTGGGATGGATGGCTCAACATCTTGTGGGATGGATGGCTCAACATCTTGTGGGATGGATGGCTCAACATCTTGTGGGATGGATGGCTCAACATCTTGTGGGATGGATGGCTCAACATCTTGTGGGATGAATGGCTCAACGTCTTGTGGGATGGATGGCTCAACATCTTGTGGGATGGATGGCTCAACATCTTGTGGGATGGATGGCTCAACATCTTGTGGGATGGATGGCTCAACATCTTGTGGGATGGATGGCTCAACATCTTGTGGGATGGATGGCTCAAAATCTTGTGGGGTGGATGGCTCAACATCTTGTGGGGTGGATGGCTCAACATCTTGTGGGATGGATGGCTCAACATCTTGTGGGATGGATGGCTCAACATCTTGTGGGATGGATGGCTCAACATCTTCTAGGGTTTGGGGTTGAGCGCACAATGGTGACCACCTGTACATTTCTAAGATCAGTCAAGACGTTTCCCTCGATATCTTCACTTCGGCATCAACCAGTTAGAAAGTTATGTACGACTACATATAGTTAGAAATGACTACACCAAACTATAACCGACCACACAGAGGTATAACTGATCGTACCATGCAATAACTGATCACACCAAGCTATAACTGACTACTTCAATTTATAACTTACTACACCAAACTGTAATTGGCTAGATCAAGCTATAACTGACTTCACCAAGCTATAACTGATCGTACCTTGCAATAACTGATCATACCAAGCTACAACTTACTACATCAAGCTATAACTGACTACATCAAGCTATAACAGAATACACCAAGCTATAACTGACTATATCAAGCTATAACGGAATACACCAAGCTACAACTTACGATATCAAGCTATAACTGACTACATCAAGCTATAACTGACTACATCAAGCTATAACTGACTACATCAAGCTATAACGGAATACACAAAGCTATAACTGACTACATCAAGCTATAACGGAATACACCAAGCTACAACTTACTACATCAAGCTATAACTGACTACATCAAGCTATAACTTACTACATCAAGCTATAACGGACTACATCAAGCTATAACTGACTACATCAAGCTATAACGGAATACACCAAGCTATAACTGACTATATCAAGCTATAACGGAATACACCAAGCTACAACTTACTACATCAAGCTATAACTGACTACATCAAGCTATTACTGACTACATCAAGCTATAACTGACTACATCAAGCTATAACGGAATACACCAAGCTACAACTTACTACATCAAGCTATAACTGACTACATCAAGCTATAACTTACTACATCAAGCTATAACTGACTACATCAAGCTATAACTGACTACATCAAATTATAACGGAATACACCAAGCTATAACTGACTACATCAAGCTATAACTGACTACATCAAGCTATAACTGACTACATCAAGCTATAACTGACTACATCAAGCTATAACGGAATACACCAAGCTATGACGAATACACCAAGCTAAATTTAATAGTCCAATCTATAACTGACTTATCCCAAGCTGTAACTGATTATCCCTACGTATAATAACTAATTACTTTAAGAAATGATAACTGACTATACCTACCCCCCTCTCACAATCCCCCCCCCCCCCCACTAACCCATCCGTTGTGTATAATCGTCGACCTTGATTATATGTGCTATCTTGCCTAGGTTTTGTTCGGCCATAGGGCGTCCAGACGTCCATAGGACAAACCTGTATTTGCATGTATTGTGCCGCCTCTGCTCCTGCACAGAGCGTCGTTAGGTCCTGTCTTGTGAAAGTTGTCCTTATTAAAAAGTTATTGCCCAACGCGACGCGATGTTGGCCCCAACATCAGACAGCTTTGTCTTAATAACGTGAAGTGCGCTGTATTTGGATCATAGTGAGAAATATTATAAGCTGGTAATCAATCTCACTATAATCCCCAGTACCTTGGATCAGTGGCAAGACTATTGGTCGAGACGACTGGGGGTAACTCAGGATGCAGGCACTCTGGTCTTACCTCCCGTGAGACCAGGAGTCGCTTGAAACTTGCCGGATTCGATCGCCCACCGTTCTTGTTCATCACTGTTTAACAGCGACCCCAATATTACTACGTCTTTCAACAATCGTGTTTACCTCTCCACCAGAATCCTGTTTACCTCTCCACCAGAATCGTGTTTACCTCTCCACCAGAATCCTGTTTGCTTTTGTTGCCTGTCATCTCACAAAAACATATGTACCCCAAAACAAAATACTAGTATCTGACATGACGTATTCAATGTGACGTACCCAGTGTGACGTATTCAATGTGACAGATAAAGTGTGTTGGTAGGAAAAAAGTGTTTGAGACTTCAGTATACTAAGCCATAGCTTGCGTGAGGTTAGATATCCAGTCCCCTGGCTTTTCATTCCCTAATCGTAAGTCAGGTACCAATTTGCAGCTTAGTTAACTAGGTCAAGATGGTCGCGGGAGTTAAACTCCATACTATGGCGACAAAATACAAATATCAATAGCAATTATCTTAATGGCTGGACTAATTAGGCAATGTGTGTCTGTTTGTGTCTGTATGTATGTGTGTGTCTGTCCGTGTGTATGCAACGCGTGTGTATGTATGGTGTTTATATGTCTGTGTGTCTATTTGTGTATTTGTATGTCTGTTTGTTCTGTACGTGTTTGTGTGTGACTCTGTATGTGTGTATGTATGCACGTGAGTGTGTGTGTCTGTATATGTTGGTGTGTGTGTGTGAGTGTGAATGTATGTCTCTATGTGTGTGTGTGTGTGTGTATGTGTGTGTGTCTGGTGAACTTAGTCGCCCATCTTCAATCCTGTGGTGTAGCGGCTTCCCAGATAGCACCCCATAATGTTCTAATTGTCCGCCTTCGTCCTGGACTGGTTCAGGTCTAGTTCTCATTCCTTCATAGACTGACCTGTATTGTCAGCAGTGGACTTTGTATCGTGCTGGGGGGTTTGAATCCTTTGCTCTTGGATTCCCTGGCAGCCGAATGTCGTTCACTCTCTGATTACTCGACCAAATCATCGTTAGAGATTGTTCCCCTTGAGTATAAAAATGGCTGCAGATCTTGACTATGTGTCTGATCGCTGCACTTGTTTACTTTAATATCCTATTTTAAC
Source organism: Ariolimax columbianus (assembly GCA_036924085.1). Lineage (NCBI taxonomy): Eukaryota > Metazoa > Mollusca > Gastropoda > Stylommatophora > Arionidae > Ariolimax > Ariolimax columbianus. Next base: position 99,933,343 of record JAVGWX010000007.1, on the reverse strand, counting down.
TATCTCTCAAAGAACACATTATGTCAAACAACACACTCTCTCCAACACACTCTCTCAAACACACTCTCTCAAACAACACACTCTCTCAAACAACACACTCTCTCAAACACACTCTCTCAAACAACACACTCTCTCAAACACAACACACTCTCTCAAACAACACACTCTCTCAAACACACCCTCTCAAACAACACACCCTCTCAAACACACTCTCTCAAACACACTCTCTCAAACAACACACTCTCTCGAACAACACACTCTCTCAAACAACACTCTCTCAAACTACACACTCTCTCAAACAACACACTCTCTCAAACACACTCTCTCAAACAACACGATCTCTCAAATACACTCTCTCAAACACACTCTCTCAAACAACACACTTTCTCAAACAACACACTCTCTCAAACACACTTTCTCAAACAACACACTCTCTCAAACAACACACTCTCTCAAACAACACGATCTCTCCAACAACACGATCTCCAAAAACACACTCTCTCAAACACACACTCTCTCAAACAACACACTCTCTCAAACAACACACTCTCTCAAACAACACACTCTTTCAAACAACACTCTCTCAAACAACACGCTCTCCAAACACACACTCTCTCAAACACACACACACTCTATCAAACAACACTCTCTCAAACAACACGATCTCTCAAACAACACACTCTCTCAAACAACACGCTCTCCAAACACACACCCTCTCAAACACACACTCTCTCAAACAAAAACACTTTCTCACGCACACACACTCTCTCAAACAACACTCTCTCAAACAACACGATCTCTAAAACAACACACTCTCTCAAACAACACTCTCTCAAACAACACGATCTCTCAAACAACACACTCTCTCAAACAACACGATCTCTCAAATAACACACTCTCTCAAACAACACTCTCTCAAACAACACGATCTCTCAAACAACACTCTCTCAAACAACACGATCTCTCAAACAACACACTCTCTCAAACAACACACTCTCTCAAACAACACACTCTCTCAAACAACACGATATCTCAAACAACACACTCTCTCACACACACTCTCTCAAATAACACACTCTCTCAAACAACACACTCTCTCGAACAACACACTCTCTCAAATAACACACTCTCTGAAACACACACTCTCTCAAACACACACACACTCTCGAACAACACACTCTCTCAAACAACACACTCAAACAACACGATCTCTCAAACAAGACACTCTCTCAAACAACACTCTCTCAAACAACACGATCTCTCAAACAACACACTCTCTCAAACAACACTCTCTCAAACAACACGATCTGTCAAACAACACACTCTCTCAAACAACCTTATCTCTCAAACAACACACTCTCTCAAACAACACACTCTCTCACACAACACACTCTCTCAAACAACACGATCTCTCAAACAACACACTCTCTCAAACAACACACTCTCGAACAACACACTCTCGAACAACACACTCTCTCAAACAACACACTTTCTCAAACAACACACTCTCTCAAACAACACACTCTCTCAAATAACACACTATCTCAAACACACACTCTCTCACACACACACACTCTCTCGAACAACACACTCTCTCAAACAACACACTCTCTCAAACAACACACTCTCAAACAACACACTCTCAAACAACACACTCTCTCAAACAACACACTCTCTCAAACATCACATTCTCTCAAACAACACACTCTCTCAAACAACACACTCTCTGAAACACACTCTCTCAAACAACACACTCTCTCAAACACACACTCTCTCAAACAACACTCTATCAAACAACACACTCTCTCAAACAACACGATCTCTCAAACACACACTCTCTCAAACAACACACTCTTTCAAACAACACACTATCTCAAACAACACACTCTCTCAAACAACACACACTCTCGAACAACACACTCTCTCAAACACACACTCTCATACAACACCAAATGTACTTCCTCCTCTCACGCTCTGCCATGACCATACACACCCCACCACCCTCTCCCCCTTTCATCAATCCAACCTCAAGTACTCAATGACCCGCCTATTCAAACAGTGAACAACATATATTATTGGTCTGTGAACGGAGAGCCAAACTACAGGCCTTCATGATAACATCAAGCCTTTATCTTCTAGCCGTGCTCTCCAGTTGAATCACCTGTCCCCTAACGACGCGTGGTGACTAAAGGCAGACTAAGCAGTTTACCTTCAGCTGAGCGTTCATTCATACCGGGCTATGAATGGGACCGGCAAGACGAGTCAGGCTCATGTGAACCGGAATATCGCGGTGACCGAGGTGATCTGGTTGCTGGGTTTCTGCTGTGTAAGGAAGGTGTTTAGCGACAGACCTAGCTTCAAGTGGATGACTAAAGCTGAAAGAACGCATGGTCGGCAAACTGAGGAAGCTATGAACACTGACTTCACAGCACTACGGGCAGACTCACATATGTTCAGTTACTCTCAGCAAATGTTCAGCCGTGCGGATTATAGAGGTACCTGCGTGTACACAGTCCTAGATCCGAACTAATCAATCATATCAGAAGCCATTCATTGATTTGCCTAGATCCGAACTAATCAATCATATCAGAAGCCCTTCATTGATCGTCCTGGTTCCTAATCAATCATGTCAGAAGCCATTCACTGTTTGTTCAAAGTTTGATTTTTAAACTTGTGCAAGTTTTTTTTTTTGCTGATTCGCCAATCGGGGTGTTATTGTCTACCTGAAGGTCAATAAATGATTTTATTACAGAACACCTTTCTATATCTCATACCCGACCCCCTTTCATTAGTATTTTAGAAGCCAACAGAAGAGCTTTTAATACGGATAATCCCAGTATATAGTCCACTCTATCTAACGTTACCTGTCTGACATTAAGACTAGATAACCTGTAGGTGTTTCTCTGACAGACCTCGGCCGGGGGGTAATCTCTGACCCCCTCGGTTACCACATCTAGGTTTATCGGTCTCAATAATGGTAACGTTTGGGTTTTTTCCCGACCACTGAATCTGATTGGTCTCGTGACACGCACCAATGGCAGAGAAAAGCCATCGAGACGGAATCCCTGGCACAATTGTTCTGGAGAGAAAGATCTGCCGTGACAATAGCCATATTTTAAGGATTAACCAGAGCATTGTCAAACACATACGTACTGGACGCAACGAGGTGCTGTCATAAAAGTTCCCGAGCACCTAAAGCGACCAAGATTTTAATTAGTCAATAGCAATAGAAGATTTAATCTATTTTTGCCAAATCTTGTGACTGAATAATACCATAATGTTACAGAACAAAGCCTTCCAAAGACCGGTAGTAGTACCCATACAGAGAAGAGTACCTCAAGGGGACCCTATCTCACCGAGTAGTACCCATACAGAGAAGAGTGCGTCAAGGAGACATCATCTCACCGAGTAGTACCCATACATAGAGGAGTGCGTTAAGGGGACCCCATCTCACCGACTAGTACCCATACATAGAGGAGTGCGTCAAGAGGACACTCCATCTCACCGAGCTTTTCTTTCGCATACCTGGGATCCGTCATCAGCAGGTGCGACTGTGATACCTATGGCATCAACATAAATGGCAGCTGCTAAATCACCTTCGCTTTGTAGATGATCTGGTACTTAACACGGAGGCAGCCACAGACAGATGATCTAGTACTTAACACGGAGGCAGCCACAGACAGATGATCTAGTACTTAACACGGAGGCAGCCACAGACAGATGATCTAGTACTTAACACGGAGGCAGCCACAGACAGATGATCTAGTACTTAACACGGAGGCAGCCACAGGCAGATGATCTAGTACTTAACACGGAGGCAGCCACAGACAGATGATCTAGTACTTAACACGGAGGCAGCCACAGACAGATGATCTAGTACTTAACACGGAGGCAGCCACAGACAGATGATCTAGTACTTAACACGGAGGCAGCCACAGACAGATGATCTAGTACTTAACACGGAGGCAGCCACAGACAGATGATCTAGTACTTAACACGGAGGCAGCCACAGGCAGATGATCTAGTACTTAACACGGAGGCAGCCACAGACAGATGATCTGGTACTTAACACGGAGGCAGCCACAGACAGATGATCTAGTACTTAACACGGAGGCAGCCACAGACAGATGATCTAGTACTTAACACGGAGGCAGCCACAGACAGATGATCTAGTACTTAACACGGAGACAGCCAGAGACAGATGATTTAGTACTTAACACGGAGGCAGCCACAGACAGATGATCTAGTACTTAACACGGAGGCAGCCACAGACAGATGATCTATTACTTAACACGGAGGCAGCCACAGACAGATGATCTAGTACTTAACACGGAGGCAGCCAGAGACAGATGATCTAGTACTTAACACGGAGGCAGCCACAGACAGATGATCTAGTACTTAACACGGAGGCAGCCAGAGACAGATGATCTAGTACTTAACACGGAGGCAGCCACAGACAGATGATCTAGTACTTAACACGGAGGCAGCTAGAGCCGTCAATGGAATTGCTAGCAGCACTCCACCGAGAGGGAAAGAAAGCGGAACTCGAAATAAACACGTCCAAGACGAAAATCATGCGCAATCGCTTCGCTTCCCGCGACCCAGTCTTCCTGAATGGAGAAAGACTGGACGACGTGGACGAGTACCTCTACCTTGGACGCCTGCTCAAGATGCAGAACGACTTGAGCCCAGAGTTGACAAGACGGCGTCGCTCGGGTTAGACGGCTTACTCTTCGATAAAGCCTGTACTGCATACCACCCACGACCAGAGCCTGCGCACCTATCTATTCAACTCCACAGTACTACCTTCAATATGCTATGCGGCGGAAACATGGTCACGCACAAAAGAGATGGAGTCCAAACTCAGAGTGACCCAAGCCTCCCCCGAGAGACGCTTGGTCGGCCTCACGCTTCATAGCCAGCGCACAAAAAGGCTTCATAACTCGGACATACGTCAATTGTCCCTGGTGGAAGATGCAGTTATTTATGCAGACAAGATTAAATATCGTTGGGGGAGGGGACAGGAGGAGTGGCGAGGGGGGTGTCACTTACTACGAAGAACGGACGATCGATGGAGAATAGCATCAGCAAAATGGTACCACAGAGACAAGAAGCGACCACGGGGACCACCACCAACACGTTGGTCCGGCTCCCTTGCATCCCGCAACAACATTCACGATGCCACAGATGGACGACACATTCTCCACTGGCCCACCGTGCACAGAGACCGTTGGAAGAGAAGTTTGGATACGCAACGGGGTAACCGCAGCTGAAGAACTAATCTTTGCCATTGAATTATTTTAATCTTGTAAAAGTTCCATTCGCGTTTCTAATTGATAACAGTTAAGTATTGAAATCATGTTCATGTTTTATTAGGCCAGATATAAGTGTGATATTGAGAGAAAACAAACCAGTTGGTAGGCATGGTGGGTTATCTCTCTCTCTCTCTCACTCTCTCTCCCTCTCGCTCTCTCACACACACACACCACACTGGAAGCAGCACAGCGCTTTATCTAGTTTGCTCAGTTTACCAGGGAATCCAAACCAACTCTAGACACTTTAGATGCGATATCAACAGCACTTAAAACAACAATATCAGCAGCATAGATGACAACAAAATAATAGATATTAGAAGATCCAAAGATAATAACAGCTCTTGAATAGGGGGAGTTAGGGGCGACCCTCCCAGCCCCTACTCTTCGCTAAGAAATTATGTTTCTTTAAATTTCAAGGCTTCTTTTGTATGCTAAATTGTCATGAAAAAATTCCATTAAAATAAGTTTCATTTGTCGTTTATGTCACTTTTATTTGCTATAAACAGAACCTATCAGGTTAATGTCAAGAGCAACTTATCAAGGGTGCCCAAGTACGGTGTAACTATAAACTTTGAGATGGTTGGCCTTAACTGTAGGCAAGCAGTGACCCTTGCTGGGTGACTAGAGCCAAGAATAGAAGGTCGTGGGAGAGGTTAGGTTGTCGGGTACATGTTACATGCGTTCATAACAGGTGAGACCAAAGACAAGCATGAGTACGGGCCCTTGAAGATGAAGGTCATGCAAGGACATATTTCAGGATGACTGCAGGTTAGGGATTGCCAGGTCTTTTCACTTCCGGGCACAATCAAAACCAAGAAATCATAATTGTGTCACTGAATTATATGTTACTAGAAAAATAAAAGAGTTGTTAAACAGGTATGTTTGTTAGGTATGTTTGACAGGTATGTTTGTTAGGTATGTTTGACAGGTATGTTTGGCTAGGTTCACAGCACACGTCAAGTGGGGCACATAGGGGCAGCGGTTTCTGTATGGGGACAAAATTCATGAAAAAAATATTTCAGTTGATTAACCAACATTTTAAAATGGGTATGGTCAGATACCGCACCGAGACGAGAACACAATCAAATCCTACGTTACGACCAATATGCCTTCATCAGGGACAACACATAACAACAATACTGAACTAGCAAAACAATGTATAAGGAACAAATGGTCTACATATCTGAAAGTAGACCCAGTCTGTCCCAGTCTGAACAGTTCTGTATGGTCTTCCTAGTTATACTTGTCGACTTCCCAAGAGCGCTTCATTACTATACAGGTAAATCGCTCACTTCTTAACGGCTGTTTTCAAGGCAGGCTGACTGAAGACTAAAAGTGAACAATACCAAGATGAAGTCAAGCATACCACAACTGCCTGGAGCACCCCGGTTCACCTTCATCAGCACTCTCCAGATGTGAGGAAAGCTACTGCAACCTGCCACTTAACGCCCTTTTCGAGGCGTACAGTCATATTGTCATTGTGGACACTCGACAACAGCACCACCAAAACGGTGCTGACACGATTTCCGTTATCAACACGCTCTTGTCGACCCAGATGAAATTGTTAACCTGGCTTACTATTTAGGAAAGGAATGACAGCGATTAAGTGAACTTGTTAGATAAAGAAGTCTATAACACTTGATCCCCCGTCTCTTGTTACCCTCGACAAACAACGTGTCCTGTTGCCTGAGTGAACTCGGTGTGGACAATGTTCCCAAGTTTGCAGATCCCTGTCGTGGTACGGATGACAAGTCTGCCAAGACATCCATGGGCACTTCTAACTCGTGTCTTCTCTAATGCATGCTTCTTATCACTACTACTCATTAGCACACTCATATATGGTCGATGTGTTCTTGATTCCACAGTTCAACTATCCCTACAATGTGCTGTGTGATAGACTCGTCTTGTTAGTTGATGTATTTGTCACGATAACTAGTTTACATAAACATGAGATAGAGCTTGGATTCCTTTCTGACTGCTATAAACATTGAACCATTTAGTACTTGACGTTACGACTTCAACAAAGAAAACACTAAAACGTATGTTAACCATAAAACAAGATAATTCTTCTTCTTCTTCTTCTTCGTACGCTAAACAAGATAATTCATTTATCTACAAGAGTATTTGTTACAACAATATCAAAACAAGAACTAACTCCACTAAACATGTCAAATACTATCTATCACAGAGGGTTAAGCGTGAGCTATTGATAGGTCCTCTGTAACTAATTAACCCCGGTTCTCAGTCCTATATCTGAACTAATGGGAATCCTAAACATCATCTAATACAATCTTCTTACTAAACATCATCTAATACAATCTTCTTACTAAACATCATCTAATACAATCTTCTTACTAAACATCATCTAATACAATCTTCTTACCAAACATCATCTAATACAATCTTCTTACTAAACATCATCTAATACAATCTTCTTACAAATTAATTGCTGACTGGCTAACTCGTCGTCTCTGTCGTTATCTCCGGGCTGTCGGTGTTGATGATGAATCTGCCGCTTTTTGGTTGACTGACTTAGGATGTAGAACAAAGCTGTAACACATGGGTTAGACTGAACTCACGCAGAGGGCGTCACATACAACTCACTCTTGGGCCAATTATCAATTCTTAAGCGTTTGGAACGTGTCACTCTGTTGTCCGTCTTACAACTGTTCTAAGCTCACCTGTTCTAAGCGAATGTGTTCTCTTAGGGTTCTTATGGTGCACGTTCTCTTTCGTACAAGCAGATTTTGGGGTTGTATCCCAGGATTTCACTAGAAACCTTTTTCGCACAAGGAGATTTTGGGTTTGCATCCCAGGATTTCACTAGAAACCTTTTTCGCACAAGCAGATTTTGGGTTTGCATCCCAGGATTTCACTAGAAACCTTTTTCGCACAAAGAGATTTTGGGTTTGCATCCCAGGATTTCACTAGAAACATTTTTCGTACAAGGAGATTTTGGGGTTGTATCCCAGGATTTTACTAGAAACCTTTTTCTCACAAGGAGATTTTGGGTTTGTATCCCAGGATCTCACTAGAAACCTTTTTCGTACAAAGAGATTTTGGGGTTGAATCCCAGGATTTTACCGGAACCCTTTTTCGTACAAGGAGATTTTGGGATTGTATCTACGGATTTCACTAAAACCCTTTGTCGTAACACGAGACTTTGCTTATTAGAGGGAGTCCACCATTAGCACCAGTGTGCAATAGTGCAATGCTCTAGTTGGATAGGGAGATAACCTCTCCGTAAAAGATCACAATGGATAGGGAGATAACCTTTCTGTAAAAGATCACAATGGATAGGGAGATAACCTTTCTGTAAAAGATCACAATGGATAGGGAGATAACCTTTCTGTAAAAGATTACGATGGATAGGGAGATAACGTCTCCGTAAAAGATTACGATGGATAGGGAGATAACCTATCCGTAAAAGATCACGATGGATAGGGAGATAACCTCTCCGTAAAAGATCACGATGGATAGGGCGATAACCTCTCCGTAAAAGATCACGATGGATAGGGAGATAACCTCTCCGTAAAAGATCACGATGGATAGGGAGATAACCTCTCCCTAAAAGCTCTGTTTCTCGAATCATCTCTCTATTTGGCTGTCTTAATTTTATAGACTCATTTTAGTCTCGACTAAACCAAGATGGCGGTAGTAAATAGATCCATTCTTCCTTTCTAGTTGACTGGTTAGCAGTCAATGTTGCGTAGGTACTCCCATTTTTGAATTATATTGACTCGTATGTCTACTTGTCACATTCTAAATATGACAGCCTGACGTGCGATTAATTGTCACCTAACCCCTCCACCTCTACTATGAACTCCAGATACTTCACCCAAAATAGCCAGACTAATGCCCCCCCCCCCCCACCATTTTGAAGTTCATCATTCCTTACGACACGCCCACTTGCTTACAGGAAACGACAGGAGTATACTCTATCTGATCTGTGCACGCTGAATGAGGCATTCTATCCTTGTCCTATCTAATTTTAGTTACAGCGAATAAGCTGCCGTCTCTTGATCGGTGGTGCTGTAACATACTGCTCCCTGACTCCTAACCCTGTTACAGTTACCACGTAAAAAAAACAAATTGCACAATGTATAAGGTCGCTAAAATCTAATGTGACATAATTTATGTATAATGTAGACCTGCCCCATCGTTAAACTTTGCACCCATTTTCACACTGGAAGCTTTTGCCTTGTATTCAGCACTCAACTCGGCCGCAACTTTACCTCTCACTATGACAAAAAAAAATCATATCCAGATTCCTCACTTCGGAGCATTATTTCATCGGTATATATAACAGCATCACCATCCAGAGTGTTATAGCTTATCAACTGTTCAACATGGACATCCACGTTCTCATTGCACCACAATGTCCTTTCCCTCCTATGGGTTCTAATGACTTAGAAGTGGTCTCTCACTTCATTGCTAGTGGAGATCGTGAAGTCCAGGCATGTGTCGCGTCTTCACATTGGCGGTATCCCTTGTGCGCATATGACCAGTCACAATCCTTCATTCTGGATTCGATCCAACCTTTCACACTGTGACCTTGACATTATGCGGATATCTAGTACTCCAATGGCTGCTATATTTGACACCGCTGGCAAAACTCTTACAAGAATATGTTGGACTAACAGTACTTTAAGACAGAGGACACTACTTATATCGATTATGCGTCGACACATTTCGTCAAACTACTCACTATCCCTCGACGAACATCGTAACAAAATGTTGGATCTCCCTCTGTGTTTATTATGTGACATGTGCACGACCCATAACTTCAATTTTCTAGAACAAGGCTCTTCAATCAGTAGCTCTCATACCCTCTCTCGTAAAGAAAGTTCAGAAGTCCCAAACGCAACCCCCCTCCCCCCCCTTTCCCAACTGGCAAGGATGTTCAGAGAGTAGTACATGTCCTCCGTTGGCAAGGATGTTCAATCGGAACACCTCCTCCAACCCCCACCCCATTAGTTCAGTCAGCCGTACGCACCAATTTCGCAAGTCTGCTCAATGAATCGTGCAGGTAGCTTTTCTCAGGACAAACTGAGAGCTTCGTCCTACAACGCTAAGAATCTGCTAATGATAGTATTGTTATTTACTTATTTTGAAACTGCCGTTCATAAAGAAAGGGTTTTAAATCATGATTCAGTGATGTTTATTTTCTCATCGTATCCAACAGCAAAGATATAAATTGTAAACAAATCAAAAGTGGTGTCTCAGAAGCCAAACAAAAACTGTTATTAAAAACACAAAATAAGTTTAAATTTCGGAGGCTGTAAGCAAGGTCGTGAGGAAGGAGTGCTACATCTGTGTCAGTCGCTGAGAGATATACAACCATTCAATCTAAGTGGCACTTAATGTAAGGATAAACTACAGGAAAATAGATAGCCCCAAATACATGGACAATACAATCCACTCCTGGACATGATTATGTGCCTAGATGTTTGGTTTACACTTAGTGCTAGGCTGAGGCAGGGTAGGAGGTGTGATGGAGGATTTAGGGAGTTTCTCAAACTGTTACCAGTTACTGCCAGGTCAGATTTCTCTCCCGCATGCGATACATGTTATTGTCACACAGGGCGTTATCACGCTTATAATGACGGCAAGGTGTGCCAACAGACAACGTAACATAGTTTTATAAATGGGCTGTCTAATACACAGTAGGCATTGAACCCGTGATCTGTAGTTACAGACTATTCAGTTGAGTTCACGTGGAACATCAAAGGCTGGTTGCAATGAATTCTTAACGGGTTTTGTCTATTGTATTGTTGAGACAATCTGCCATGTTTACCCTTTCCACATTGAGATGGCATCTTTCTTCTTAATCTTATTCTTCGTCTTCAAACTCCCGCTACCAAGCCCTGAACGTTCTCAATCACCCTTTACCAAGCCCTGAACGTTCTCAATCTCCCGTTACCAAGTCCTAAACGTTCTCAATCTCCCGTTACCAAGCCCTGAACGTTCTCAATCTCCCACTACCAAGCCCTGAACGTTCTCAATCTCCCACTACCAAGCCCTGAACGTTCTCAATCTCCCTTTACCAAGCCCTGAACGTTCTCAATCTCCCGCTACCAAGCCCTGAACGTTCTCAATCTCCCGCTACCAAGCCCTGAACGTTCTCAATCTCCCACTACCAAGCCCTGAACATTCTCAATCTCCCACTACCAAGCCCTGAACGTTCTCAACCTCCCGCTACCAAGCCCTGAACGTTCTCAATCTACCGCTACCAAGCCCTGACAATGGATTTACATTATCAAGGTTTCGTCCGGAGAGAGGAGTGAGTTGTGTCGCAGTTTACAGTATGACAGCAATATCTGCACCTTTCTGTCCGACACATCCGTCTTCAGCAGAATGGCATCTGATGAATGAGCTGACAGCAGCCATCGATTTACAATTGGCTGCTTGCGTCAGAGCAGGGAATCACAACTGACAAAGACCCATAGCTCCCACCAAGTGACAGTCCTGAAAACAGGCTGCATCAGTCGCCGCCTGCCCCTCCCATCACGTGACAGTCCTGGAAACAGGCTGCACCAGTCGCCGCCCGACCCTCCCATCACGTGACTGTCCTGGAAACAGGCTGCACTAGTCAATGCCCGCCCCTCCCATCACAAGGCAGTCCTGGAAACAGGCTGCACCAGTCGCTGCCCGCGCCTCCCATCACGTGACTGTCCTGAAAACAGGCTGCACTAGTCACTGGTGTAGTCTGACCAAGAGATACGGATCACGGTGAGAAGGCTAACAGGCTACTCTCAAAAGTCAGCTGAAATAAGATGTGTCGGTCCGAAAAGTCCAGATATCGCTGTCTCGCTGTAAGCTACAACATGGCGTCATAATGTCCTTGTCAGGACGAACACCGTAGAAGTTGCTTACCTCTGGCATGTCTTCCCTCTATTTTTCCTTCCAGTACTGTAGAAGTTGCTTACCTCTGGCCTGTCTGCCCCAGTTTCTTTCCAGTACTGTAGAAGTTGCTTACCTCTGGCATGTCTGCCCCAGTTTCCTTCCTGTACTGTAGAAGTTGTTTAGCTCTGGCATATCTGTCCCAGTTTCCTTCGTGTGCTGTAGAAGTTGTTTAGCTCTGGCATGTCTGCCCCAGTTTCCTTCCAGTACTGTAGAAGTTGCTTACCTCTGGCCTGTCTGCCCCAGTTTCCTTCCTGTACTGTAGAAGTTGTTTAGCTCTGGCATGTCTGCCCTAGTTTCCTTCCTGTACTGTAGAAGTTGTTTAGCTCTGGCATGTCTGCCCCAGTTTCCTTCCAGTACTGTAAAAGTTGCTTACCTCTGGCATGTCTGCCCCAGTTTCCTTCCTGTACTGTAGAAGTTGTTTAGCTCTGGCATGTCTGCCCCAGTTTCCTTCCAGTACTGTAAAAGTTGCTTACCTCTGGCATGTCTGCCCCAGTTTCCTTTCAGTACTGTAGAAGTTGCTTACCTCTGGCATGTCTGCCCCAGTTTCCTTTCAGTACTGTATAAATTGCTTACCTCTGGCATGTCTGCCCTCCATTTTACCTACAGTATTGTTTTCAACGAACTGTTACGTCCTTTTACGTAACAAAAATATATTAATAATCTGGCTCTAACTTCATTTATCAGTTGCCTTTGCGATCCTATTTTTGCTTCTTGCTCTGTTTTCTTTTCTTTCCACAAGGTTTGTTTCATTCTTCTACAAATCCAGATTTAGAAGGCATCATTTCCCTTCTCCAGCTATTTATTAATTGTCCATGTTCCTACGCCATACAGTAATGATGATTGTACGATGAACGTGATAACACATGATAGCTCTCATTTATAATTTGTGATTTATTTGTTTGGCCTGTAAGTGGCATTTTGTTCCCAGCATGAGTTGTTGAGTCTTCGTGAATCTATGTTTTCTAAACACGTAATCAGTCTCTCGTGCTGTCCTACTTGTAGTTCTTGCTGAAGATAATTTATGATTACTATGATAACTGAATAAACAATAAAACAAACTAAATTTATTGGGGGAAAAACGGGGACCAGGTAAACTTTGTGACAATGATACAAAATCGACGGTAAAATAAAACGCGGACAAAGATTTGAGATGACTATATACGCACCAAGCATCCCAGGTGTTTGGGCGCCGAAAGGACACTTTGTTTATAAAAACAATTTCCGGTTTTTGCTAGATTTACGATGGTAAAGGATATATTTTAAAGACAATTTGATCAAACGAACGCTTCTAAATTGATAGGATTGTATGAAAACCCTGGCTCACACAGGTCGTTCCGAGGCGCCAACAACCTGGCTGGAGAGGCAGAAGAAGCCTCGCTCCGAGTGAGGTCTGGAACCATGCTGCAGCGCAGTGGGTCATGGATGTGTGGGTCATGGATCTGGCCGACCGACGCAAAGGGCAGCAGTGGGTCATGAATCTGGCCGACCCACATAACGGCCTCGGACGCCTTATCGAAAATAATTAAGAAACCTATCTCAGTTTTGAGAAAAAAATTTATAATAAACAGTAACCAGTGGAACAGACATCTTTACGATCAACGACAAGCTTTACAAGGTGGTCTGTGGCTGTGAACTGTTGAAAGTCTAGCCAACATCACCAGACCAGAAACAAATCTTCTAACTACGGTAGATTTGTGGACCGAACTAAAGAGGATGAACGAACATGAAAGAGAAAGAATTGAGACCCTGGAAAGCATCATTACAAAAAAGGAGAGACATCATGTTTCAGAATTGGTCCCGGACATCAAATCGAATCAGCAGAAATAAAACAAAATAACTAATAAACTCTTGAATATATGTTTTAATTATAAGAGTGCTATCTCAATCGCTTAGTCAACACCACGGCACATGATGATGGTGTGAGCACGCAACACTATCAGGAGGGTCATATCTGAAGAACACGATACACCAATCCCCATCTAACTTGCAACCGTAAACAGTCCTACACAACAGTAACAACAACAACAATAACAACATCAATAAAACGAAACAAGTACTCAGAGAATAGAACAAATAGTGGGACAATCACTGGGGACAATCACGTTAGACAATCACTTGGAACAATCACTTGGGACAATCACTTGGGACAACCACGTTGCACAATCGCTTGGGACAATCACGTTGGACAATCATTTTGGACAACCACGTGGGACAATCTCTTGGTACAATCACGTGGGACAATCACTGGGGACATCACGTGAGACAATCGCTTGGGACAACCACGTTGCACAATCGCTTGGGACAATCACGTTGGACAATCACTTTGGACAACCACGTGGGACAATCTCTTGGGACAATCTCTTGGGACAATCACTTGGGACAATCACGTGGATGATATCTGGGACAAATCACTTGTGACAAATCCGTTTGTGCAAGAAGACAATTTGTCACGCCCTGGTGACGGACTCAGGTAGAAGAAGAAGAGTAACACAGCGAGTCTAGCCTATATTTAATTGAAGAAAGCAGCACCCGCAACAACAAAGGAGACAGAAGTCACATCCTGAAGCAAGAAAGACGCACAATCAGCTGCACTAGCTTAACTTAACGTCTTTATACTGGTTTAGAAGACTCTGCAGAGTCTGTATACAACCAGTTTCATTTACATTACCTTGCTCTAAAAGCTATGCGCATCCAATCTATTCTTAAATGCATTAATTGTCCCTCCGCCCACTTTCTCATGTGGCAATGCATTCCACGCATTCACCACGACTGTACTATCAAGACAACAGACCGAGTGAAGGAATCCTATGTCTTCGGAGTTACTCTCGTTTTCTGTTTGTTGTTGTTATTGTTGTTGTTATTGTTGTTGTTTTTGTTGTTGTTATTATTGTTGTTTAATGCTCACAATGAGTAGGGTCACTTTTTTGTGCGCACTGAAAAGGACGTATAGTGGTGGGTTGTAGTTTTACTAACATCCCGAGCGTGCTGGTGAAGGTGGACCGGAGTCCCCCAGGCGGTTATGCTGTCTTGGCTTCATCTTTGCGTCGCTCACTACTACTGGGATCACGTCGATCCCTCACCTCACGAGCCAGGCTGTCATGAAAACAACCCGTTTTCAGGGATGACTACGGGCAAGACTAGGTGACGGTCTAGGGCAGTATGTTCTACCTGACACTGACTAACATGTTTCATCAGTATGCTTTGTCTGACAAGACGTTAGTATCCCTCCCCATTTGCTGTTTTCGTTTTTGTTGTTCTTTGTTTCTAATGAATGTTTTTTGTTTGTTTGTCGAAACATAAATATCTTTTGTTCTTATTTCAAAGTGATACATGGGCCACACATATATGTGTATGTATGCTCCATACAGATGCAGCCGTTAACCCTCTGGCGACTACTTCTACAGCTTGAGCCTTAACTATATACCATGTCTGCTTCAGCTGTTGTATCAGGTCACTGTCTTCGGCCATTTTGAAAATTATTGCTAATCTAATCAGAACCAAATGAGCCAGTTAACTTGCTCATAATGATCTAGTACCATGGTGACAAGGGATTAAGTTAACCTGTCCCTCATTGAGACTTTCTAATGGTATTGTGTGTGTCTCCAGTTCTGACAGGTCAATACATCCGGAAGTCAATAATACTGTTAGGGTAGCTGGTTTGGGCTATGTCGATAGTCTTTATATTTCCCAATCAACTGACTAGGAATCGAGTAGAAACTTGGTTCTGTTGCAGTAATGACAGCCTCTGGTCGTCATTGTGGCACTCCTAACCTTGTCCACGTAAACCTGTTTATTGTTACTTTTTAATGTTTGCAATGTTCTTACCGGTCTAGCATTTATAACATTGTCCATATCAGCTTTTTTGAAACACATGGGGTACAGGCACTACATCTTTCAATTCCCAATGCTTGCTTCTACTCATGACTTATAGCCCTGTGTCTGTCATTCCCAATTAGCTTGCTTCTACTCATGACTTATAGCCCTGTGTCTGTCATTCCCAATTAGCTTGCTTCTACTCATGACTTAAAGCCCTGTGTCTGTCATTCCCAATTAGCGTGCTTCTACTCATGACGTATATCCCTGTGTCTGTCATTCCCAATTAGCTTGCTTCTACTCATGACTAATAGCCCTGTGTCTGTCATTCCGAATGCTAGCTTCTACTCATGACATATTCCTGTGTCTGTCATTCCGAATGCTAGCTTCTACTCAAGACGTATTCCTGTGTCTGTCATTCCGAATGCATGCCCACTACCTCAAAAACAGAACAGCCAGAATTCAAGTACAAGGGCAGAGGAGCAAAAAGGTGACACTTGAGGAGGGAGTACACCAAGGGGGAGTACTGTCACTCACACTCTTCCTGGTGTATGTAAATAACATCACAGAGAATATACAAAGAAGAGTCCACAGCTCCATGTTTGCAGACGATCTGGCTATGTGGACCTCTGAAAAGATTCTCACCATAGCAAGTAATCGGATGCAGCAGGCCCTAACATCGTTGGAGGAGTGGGCGAACTCATAACTGATAAAAATAAATGAGAAAAAAACAAACCCCAAACAAACCCCAAAACACCAAAATAAGTCTTAACGGCAAATACATGCGGCAAAACGACAACCCAAACTACCTGGGAGTCACATTTGATCGGCACATGACATAGAAAAGTCAGATCGAGAGAAACCGAATGAGAGCCAGAGAAAGAATGACAATCACGAGGAAACTTGCTAGCACAAGCTGGGGAGCAGACGAAAGTATACTAAAGAAATTGTACACTGGAAGAGTGAGACCAGTTCTTGAGTATGGCATTGCGGCATGGACAACAGCAGCAAAGGCGAACTTTGATAAAATTAGCAAACTACAAAACCAAGCCATGAGAGTTATAACAGGAGGCATGAAGTCAACGCCAATTGTAGAACTTGAAAAGATTACAAATCTGCAATCCATGACCGACAGAAGATACTGCAGAGCCCAGCAGCAAGCAGAGAAACTCAGAAGACTGTCAGACCATCCAATGCATCAGAGACTAAATAATTTTGGAAATGGATAACTAAAGCGGAGAAACTTTGCAGAAATAGCCAAAGCAAAGATGAGCGAAGATCCTACGAACGCATTAACAATACCAAAGCCCATCCCTACTGTACGCAAACCTACCTGGAGGCAGCATATATTTCCAGAGGTGGTAGAAAATATATCAGGTATTGGAAACAAGAACAGCCAGACTGAAAAAGAAAGAAGAGACATAACCCTGAGGTACTTAACGAAAAACTACCCAAGCATAGACTGGACCCATGTATACACCGACGGTTCTGTAACAAACACAACACAGAACGGAGGGGCAGGGGTATTCCTGAGCCTACCAAATGGTAGAAAAATAACACTGTCAGTGGCAACTGGAAAATGCTCAAGCAATTTCAGATCGGAGGCAGAGGCACTGAGGGCTGCAGTAGAAGTAATGGTGACAGACAAAAGAAATGAAAGCCATATAGTCCTGTTTACAGATGCCCTGGCCATAGTCACAGCACTAAAAAGCCAGAAAAATACTGAACTAAATGATTTAAGAGCAGTACTCTGTCAACTATGCCAGCAGTCCGCACCAAAAAGAGTAGTGGTACAGTGGGTCCCATCCCACTGTAACATCCAAGGCAACGAGGAAGTAAACAGACTGGCAAAAGAAGGTGCAAGACTACCACAACCAGACAATAGTGTGACCTACGAAGAGTCAAAAAGGCTTATTAAAGCTAGGCACATGACCAAATGGGAAACAGAACATACTGGCTACACAAAACACGATGCCTATTACCAGTTGAACAGAAGAGAGCAGGTCGTGGTCTTCAGACTTCGCACTGGCCACAATAGACTGAGGTACCACCTATTCAATAAATTGAAGATAGGTGGCACTGACGAATGCCCGTGTGGTACCGGGAAAATGACCGCTGAACATTTGCTGCAAAACTGCCCGACATACGAGGACCAGAGAAAGCAGATGTGGCCATCACCAGTGGCAACACTAGACAAATTCTATGGCAGTGTCGACAGCCTCAGGATGACCGCTGCTTTTTTCGAAAAAATTCAGGTTGACGTCTGACAGCGTACGAAGAAGAAGAAAAATATTCCGAATGCTAGCTTCAACTCATGACATATTCCTGTGTCTGTCATTCCGAATGCTAGCTTCCACTCATGACATATAGTCCTGTAACTGCCATTTCTATTATCTGTAGGACTGTCATCGCGCCTCCTATTGGTGCATCATGCAGTAGTTAATGGGAGATGCCTCCAACAGTGAAAGTTACTCTCTGTTACACCAGAGTTGTCTGCAGGTACAATGAAGAGGATGAAAAGAAGTTGTTACCCCCCCCCCCCTCCACCTAAGCGTACAATCAAGTGTTAACACTCAACAAGGGTGTCAGCGATGGGACTACATTGAACTCCTTTTTTTTTTATATCTACGGCGAATACTTAAACTCAACAATATGTTACCACTCCACATTGACAGATGGCAACCTTCACTCAACAATATGTTACCACTCCACATTGACAGATGGCAACCTTCACTCAACAATATGTTGCCACTCATCTTGACAGATGACAGCGTTCACTCAACAATATGTTACGACTCCATTTTGACAGATGACAGCGTTCACTAAACAATTTGTTGCCACTACACCTAGACAGATGACAGCGTTCCTTCTCAACACTGCTGGTTAATTACACAGGAGTGATGTAGGTGACCTTACTTCTACGTGCCAGCTGCATGACGGACTAGTCGATCAGAGACCATGTATTAAAAACCTATCATTAACTGAAACAACAGGAAACTCTAGAATGTCCACTTGACCTAAACAAAGGTCAGATTATGTCAGATAAAGATTAATAAAAGTGTCACAACTCTAAACCTGGCCTCCGTACGGAACTACAACAGCTTGACACTGTCTCACACCCTCCCCCCCCTCTCTCGCTCTCTCTCTCTCGCTCTCTCTCTCTCTCTAACATATTCAATCTCTCAATTCACACTATCTAGTGCTGAGAGTAATCCGAGACCAAATACAAATTTACAATCTGTGCTATTTCCAGTCATCTCAACTGACCACGTCATGTCTCTGAATCATGGTAGCTCGGAGTGTCTAGGTCTTGAGTATTTAGACCTTGGGTATCTAGACATTGAGCATCTAGACCTTGAGTGTCTAGACCTTGAGTATCTAGACCTTGAGTATCTAGATCATGGGTATCTAGACCTTGGGTATCTAGACCTTGAGTATCTAGACCTTGAGTATCTAGACCTTGAGTGTCTAGACCTTGGGTATCTCGACCTTGAGTATCTAGACCTTGTTTATCTAGATCTTTAGTGTCTAGACCTTGAGTATCTAGACCTTGAGTGTCTAGGCCTTGAGTATCTAGACCTTGGGTATCTACACCTTAGGTATCTAGACCTTGAGTATCATGAGGATTCAGTACATATTTGACGTCGGGGCCTTAGACTGGAGACTTGGACCAATTCAATATAGATACTGGCTAGTTTTTTAAAGGATACTCTTGATGTGGCTTTTAAGGACAGATCCGATGAATACATCCAGTCATGTTAAACATAGGGATCTAAAAAATATAGAGACCTGCAGGGTACTGCGATATTTATATATATTATCTAGTAACATGAACAAATTAACTCATTTCCTTCTGGCCGTTGATAAATGAAAGCTACAGCGCAGTAATCTCACCTGTAGCCTTGATGTACCAGTCGGTGTGATTGCTGTATAGATTCTGGGTGTCAGAGCTATTGTCTAGGATATTTTTCAGTCGATTGTTAAAGAAGATAAGTTTGTTGAGGTGACCCCGAACTGATTAATGACCACAGCCACGGAAATTGTGTTATTATATAGATGAACGAGTCCACATACCATCTACCTTGGTATTACAAAGGTGTGAGACTGCACGAATATTGTGTTCCTACACACCGCAGAAGGATCTGCAATTGATGGAATCAGTATATATATATATATATATATATATATATATATATATATATATATATATATATATACATCTGGTGGCACAGACACATGAGATCACATCTTGTAGGAAAGTCACATGAGATCACATCTAGTAGCACATACACATGAGATCACATCTTGTAGGAAAGTCACATGAGATCGCATCTAGTAGGAAAGCCACATGAGATCACATCTAGTAGGAAAGCCACATGAGATCACATCTAGTAGCTCAGACACATGAGATCACATCTTGTAGGAAAGTCACATGAGATCACATCTTGTTGGAAAGTCACATGAGATCACATCTAGTAGGAAAGCCACATGAGATCACATCTAGTAGCACAGACATATGAGATCACATCTTGTAGGAAAGTCACATGAGATCACATCTAGTAGGAAAGTCACATGAGATCACATCTGGTAGCACAGACACATCAGATCACATCTTGTAGGAAAGTCACATGAGATCACATCTGGTAGGAAAGCCACATGAGATCACATCTGGTAGCACAGACACATGAGATTACATCTTGTAGGAAAGCCACATGAGATCACATCTGGTAGGAAAGTCACATGAGATCACATCTGGTAGCACAGACACATGAGATTACATCTTGTAGGAAAGTCACATGAGATCACATCTGGTAGGAAAGTCACATGAGATCACATCTGGTAGCACAGACACATGAGATTACATCTTGTAGGAAAGCCACATGAGATCACATCTGGTAGGAAAGCCACATGAGATCACATCTTGTAGGAAAGCCACATGAGATCACATCTGGTAGCACAGACACATCAGATCACATCTTGTAGGAAAGTCACATGAGATCACATCTGGTAGGAAAGCCACATGAGATACCATCGTGTAGGAAAGCCACATGAGATCACATCTGGTAGCACAGACACATGAGATTACATCTTGTGGGAAAGTCACATGAGATCACATCTGGTAGGAAAGCCACATGAGATCACATCTGGTAGCACAGACACATGAGATTACATCTTGTAGGAAAGCCACATGAGATCACATCTGGTAGGAAAGCCACATGAGATCACATCTGGTAGCACAGACACATGAGATTACATCTTGTAGGAAAGCCACATGAGATCACATCTGGTAGCACAGACACATGAGATTACATCTTGTAGGAAAGCCACATGAGATCACATCTGGTAGGAAAGCCACATGAGATCACATCTGGTAGCACTTACACATGAGATTACATCTTGTAGGAAAGCCACATGAGATCACATCTTGTAGGAAAGCCACATGAGATCACATCTTGTAGGAAAGCCACATGAGATCACAGATAGGAGAACATATCTGATGCTGTCCCCATCTATTACTATTATCGTAAAATACTTGAGTTGACAATACAATGTAGTTGAACCTCTGCTAAGTAAAACAATTCACCAAACTAATTCGATATATTGATGTATAATTTACCTAAGACAATTAAGCAAAAGAACAACAGGTTATAACAAGCGTGCAAGCATATCTTTTATTGGTCAGGAGAATTGATTTTTGATAGAGCTCATATGAATAAACTCTGGACAATATTATAGGGTTTTGGGGCACAATGAGAACTGTTTAACAACGTGAGAGAATTCTACCATATGGATAAAACATGTAGTAAGGAAAACTGATGTAATCACATATGCTCTTGAAATAGCCAACGGAGTTCGCTAGGGGTGTGTGCTATACTCTTTGCTGTTCAACATTTACAAGGGCAATGTATGAACAAAGGCCAGCCCATGAACAAAGGCCAGCCCATGAACAAAGGCCAGCCCATGAACAAAGGCCAGCCCAATTGCGACACTAGAAGTATACCCCAACTAAAGTCATGAACTACTCTTTGCAGATGCCCAAAGTTTCATGAACAAAGATGGAGATAGACTGTAAGATAACGTGACAGCGCTTTCTTCAGCCTATGAAAGATATCAAAAGAAGATTTGCACATCGAAGAGAGAAAATGTGAAGGTTATAAGAACACCAGGTCCATTCAACATAAATGAAAGCAGTATCCACGTAAACAATATCCATATAAACAATATTCATGAAAACAAAATCCCCGAAATCAATATTCGCGTTAGCAGTAACCAACTAATAAGGACATAGAAGTTCAATTATGTGAGAAGCATTTGGTCTTAAAGGCTATCATTTTGTAACTAGTTTTGCCAGAATTATTTTTTCTATGAAAGAACTCTCTTCATACAATTCATCTTCAGCTTCAGATTCAGTAGGCTGAGTAGGTTGAATAATATTATATTCTGTCTAATTCCGGACAACATGAGAAAAATGTGAATGCTCATCACTAAATTCATCTAGTGTACACAACTCCCTAGCCTTTTCTACATATAAAAACAACATACTCTTAGATAATCTTGAAGTGCTAGGTTTGCTGCACATTACTGTGATAAGCTTACTTGAACGATGACAAACGTTTTCCAACTTTGATTTTCCTCACTATGCACGTGGCTGCTTTTACAATTGAAACGCAAATATAAGAGTTACTTCCCTTATCATGCAATGTCAGTTAATATTTAGAAAAACTGAAGACACGAAACAAGTTTCCTTCAATGTACTGTTAACGATATGATCGTTTTTCTGGCATCAAGCGGACACTAGGAAGAACGCTGACAGCGATGGTCTTTAAGAGATACAGAGCAACATTACTCTCTAAACAGCTAACAAGCTGACTGTAGCTCATATCATTTTTCATTTTCATCTCCATCTTCACACCTTCGGGTTTCCAGGCCTAAATCCCAGATCATTCTTTGAAATCTTCAAGGTGGTTTTGGAATACATGAGCAGAACCATTTCTTTATCAATTTGAGAATTATAAAGGATGACCTCATCGGGCCATCTGAGACTCAACAAATGGGCAAACGTGATGACCTTTGACCAGTGACGTCACTTTCAAGTATAGTCATGGCCCATTCGTGTCCATTCATGACCTACAGATGGCCCTGGCCCATTCGTGCCGGTTGTCGACCAAAGCGTTAATTATCAACGTGTGTCGCTGTGTGTGGTCAGAATGGCGCTGATCAGTGAAAGGCTGAGATAACAAGTACTCTGGAGTGTGTATTAAACAAGTGATACACCGACGGATGGACTGGTAGCTGTGCTCCACGCATTGCTTTGTGGGATAGCACTGGAGTGCATACGGCTAAGGGAGAAAACCCCGACAAAAAATCCCCGCTGCCTCGTGGGATAGTACGGGAGTGCGCAAGGATAAGGGAGAAAACCCCGGCCGAAAATCAGGAGGGAGGGACCCTAAGGCAGGAGACGACGCGATAGAGCCATCTTCTGGCATCCCCAGCAACCCTGCTGTTCCTAAGCGTATCGACTGTGTCCTCTTGGATGCCATCAGCTGGGACGTGAGGGGATAGTGAAATATGCGCAAGACACTTCTCGATATCGCCTACAAAACGGCTGCCAAGGCAAGATAGGTATTTTTTTAAAAACAGATGCAGCCACCGTCATCTCTACAACAGACCAGCTTACTGTCCGTTTATCAAGACTTAAAACATCACAACTAACCAAAATTTGTACAGAAGACAGTAACCGGATTATAGGAATGAAAACCAGCTGCCATAAAACCTATACTGCAACTCATCAAATGACACTTCAACTTCAACATCCGAACTTTGGCTCAGCAAGGAACCAACTACTAATTACCACTATAGCTATCATAGCTATGTCTGGGTGATACCAATGTTAAATTTGATCCTTATCCAAGACATTTGAGATGAAAGTGACAACGTGTGTAATGTCATTTCTAGGAAAAGTGGCAGATATGCAGAGGAGATAGAACGATGATGTTATCGATAGGGTGATAACAAGCCCTTGTGTTGAATAGATTATTAGACAGAAAGTGCGATCATTCGGTCATATCAAGAGAATGTAGCCTGATCGACTACCATTGCACTCTAGAACACAAGAAGATCTGGATTCAAGGCACGAGTAAAGCTGCGTGGCAGTTGGGTAGAAAATATAAGAGAAATTCTACAACAACGGTTACAACACGGTCCAAGGTTGGCAGCTTCGGTTCCCTACGGAATAGGCCATGTATATGGAACAGTCAGTCAATATGTAACTTAATAGGACAAATGGATAGGACACTCAATCAATATGTAACGGATGACCGCGTCTTTGTGGCTGCGCTCTCGACTCTATCCCACGTTTGTGTCGAGTTTTCGGATGAAAGGTGATTCCTGTTCGGATTATGTTTCACACCTCCTTCACCAGATGGTATCAGGGACTTTATTCTGTGGAATTGATGTGCTTTCGATCGGTTATCCTGTTTGTTATGGCTGCATTTCACTGCATTTCATGCCTGGCTCAAGTCGTAGGAGACCAGTCCATGACGGAGTTCAACGTTCCGCTTAACTGTACACCAGAATTCAGTCCAGGTTATCACTACTCAAGGACATTTCTGCTTGGACTAACGCCGACATCTCTCTTCCCGCTTCTCCCTCCACCGGAGGTTGCATGATACCTCTCCCAACCTCGTATTCTCAGCACAGCAAAGGTTACGCTGACCAACAGGTAGACACAATCAGAAACCTCGGTGGCAGGACACGTAAAAACAAGAAGTTTGACACTGACAGACACGGAGGGCTTGACACAAACATTGGTCTAACACACTCCTCGCGGACCTCATCCCAAATGCGGAGTACACAGGTCCACCTGGGGAGTCTGTAGGAATTTCGGTCGCCACGCTACGTATGAACACATCCTCAGCAGTTGGGCATGGTAGTTGTAGATCGACACAACGGGCCTTTGACGCCCACGCGAGCATTATCATTATGGGATAGTCGGTCAATATGTAACTTAACAGGACAAATAGATAGGACAGTCAGTCAAATCGTAACTTAACAGGACAAGTGGATAGGACAGTCAGTCAATTCGTAACTTAACAGGACAAGTGGATAGGACAGTCAGTCAATTCGTAACTTAACAGGACAAATAGATAGGACAGTCAGTCAATTCGTAACTTAACAGGACAAGTGGATAGGACAGTCAGTCAATTCGTAACTTAACAGGACAAGTGGATAGGACAGTCAGTCAATTCGTAACTTAACAGGATAAGTGGATAGGACAGTCAGTCAATTCGTAACTTAACAGGACAAGTGGATAGGACAGTCGTTCAATATGTGACTTAACAGGACAAGTGTACAGGATAGTCGTTCAATATGTAACAACATGACAAGTGTATAGGACAGTCGTTCAATATGTAACTTAACAGTACAAGTGTACAGGGCAGTCGTTCAATATGTGACAAGTACAAAAGATGAACATAATTAAAATAGTCTAAAGGCAACCAAGCAGAAGAGAATGACGAAGATTGTTGTCTGTAGCCCTTTTATCATGTGTCCCAATGAACAGACCTCAAACCGGCACGAACTGTTTAATAAGTTGTGGCGGTATCAACCAAGGATGAGACCAACACCAATCAAAGTCACGTGTGTATTAAATAAGCTTACACCATATGTCTAATCAGCAGAGACTATGTTTTCATTGGTGGCAACTGTGACTCACCTGAATAACGTGTCCCAGGTAGCAAAGTAAGGGGAGGTTATTTAGTTGAACTAAGTAATGTAAAGAGACACATCGACCTGGCACGACGATAAAAGCAAAGTCGCGTGATTTACAATGCTTACTTAACCTGGACCGTAATGTTTGGTACGGAAGTTTAACATAATAACAGTTACGAACGTTCTTAATAGTCAAAAAATGGGTCACCTGTTACAGATTTTCGTCTCTCAAAAGCAAATGAGCTTGGTTAAGTTAGCGGACACTTATTCGGCTTCGTTCACCATCAGACATCCACATCAATAACTAACAAGAGCAGTAGTCAACTCAAGGCATCATATACTGCCATACAGCTTCTCATTCAGAGATTATATGTCTGGAGACGTAATCTTCTTCCCCCACTGAATATTGGACTGAAAATGAATGCGATGTTTTTGAGACCTTCTGGAGACGTACTAGGTACAGTTGATTATGGGCATGGCGTGTTCTTCAAAACCTTCCCCCGATCTTGAAGATATATTCACGGGGATTATAGGTTCTAGCTGATTCGATATCGAAGACACTCAAATATTATCTGTTAGAATATGATACTGTAATAAAAGAACCAACGATCCCCAGTCGTGAGACTTAGCAATCAATCCTTGGTCGGGCAAGGATTAACGGGGATCACCAAAACCAGAACAGGATTGTCCATAATGTGGGGCACTATGGTCCAGGGTACGGTACTTCCGTTAGCTCACAGTGCTGTCGGGGATAACACATGTTGTCTCATATTTTTTATTAGGTGGGATGATAGATCCCTTCCTCTATGTCTCTCCTTCCATAACAGTAAGCTAGGTATCTAATTACAGCCAGGTCTTCTGGGCTGGTAGCGAACCGTGTACCTTTTCCGAAGGAGACGAGCGCTCTACCACACTGCCACTCACTCGCTCAAATACTAGCTAACACACTGTTGAACGACGAGCACACGTGAATCTGCCCGGAGTCAGGTGTTGTCGGATCTGAAAACTGTAGACAGAAGTGAGTTGAGAAGAGGACAATCAATTATCCTTGAACACAGCGAGTCTTTCAGTGTTGCTTTCTCATGTCTGCTAAATATCTTTTTTCTGTTTCCAACAAATTAAAGGCATCAAAGGTAATACAAAATAAACACATGATCTACACTACCTGCCAACAGATGATATGGGATGTGTCATGTACGACAGTTTATGTACAAGTGTGTCTGTGTGAGTGTATATGTGTACGTATATGCGTATATGTGTGTGTGTGTGATGTACGTGCATATGTGGTGTGCTGTGAATCTTGTCCCAGTAGAAAAACAGATTATACGTGTCTGTCTGTAAACAAGAGATAAAACTGTGCCGTCTCGCGCTTGTATCTGCACAGATGATAAGTCTCTGTCTGTAAACCAGCTTTCATAAAACTGTGCCCGTCATCATGGACAGACTCCAAGGTTGGCAACATTTATTGGATGGACAGGAACTTCAGAGTCGGACTTGTTTGGTCTACTCTATTTTTGTCACGCCCCTGGGAGCTGGAACTTAAGGTGAATTAAAACATGATTTATCGCCGTATTTCTATTGAGGATTCCCAGACATGTACAACGAGGGCCCTTTAATAAACAGAAGATGCATGAATAAATGTGGTTGTATATCCGGACCTGCAGTGACACATCTGAAACAGGTCATAGTTACTGTTAGCAAGTAACGATACATTTACTTTGCAAGATGTTCTTGTTATTACTTTTATTTCTTTATCTTCTTCTTCCTCTTCTTCTTCTTCTCCGCGTTCGTCCTGAACAGGACGTTTAGGGCATTGGTTCGTAGTTTACAGCCACACCGCGATATCTTCCTCTTTCAGCCGGACACCTTCGATTTCAGAACATTTTTGGAACTTGCTTTTCCTCCCTTTTCGATCTATAATCTCTAAGCCAGTCTGCAGAATTGCAGTCTTTTTTCAGGGTCGTCACTTGGAGGCAGTAAAGGGTGTTAGTCAGTTATGGGTCACTGACCAAGATGCAAGCCCCTGGCTGTCAGCTCACACGCTGCTCTATCTCTGGACCTGTTATTATTGTTAGTGATTCACGCTGCTAGTTTTGACTTCCTATTTGGTATCTGGTTCCAGCTGCTCTTCTTGTTTCCCTTATGGCTCAGTTACCGTTCCGAAATATAGAGAAAACAACGAAACCCACGCTGCGGTCACAACTTGTTTTTGACCTCCAGGACCGCCGTTGATTGGATCTAGTAAGAGTATTGTACATCAACTACTATCTGTCTCTACGTCCATGGCTACAGCATGCTTCTTTCTCGTGTGACTAATGCGCCAAGTTGTTCTTGTGACCTGTAAAGTGTTATTATTTGTGTTGATCTTTGCATGAGACGATGACTTTGTGACCGTAACTTCCCCTTCATTGTGTTTCTGTTCTGGTACTAAAACTCAGCCAATCTGTATTATGGTGTTTTTATTTTTCAAATGAACGTTTTACCTTCAGCACCACCACAGTTTAAATTTATTGGTATATTATTATTTATATCCAGAAGTGTACTGAATAGGTTTGACTTTAGCTCTCCTAGTTGTAGTGTACAGTAAGGCTTCTCATTAGACTCACCCCTATGGGGATCACTGTGTCGATACCCACATCACTGGCCAGGAAGCTGTAACTCAGCCTATTTTGAGGACCATGTGAAGACAGATGGTATGGCTTCTGTCAGTATGTTTCACCTGACATTGACCTTATCTTGGCTACCAAAATATGTCAGACAGGAAAGACATCATTCAGGATCATTAACAGCAACTGTCTAGGTGGGAATATGCTTGGAGGATCAGACACGACAGCTGGTCAGTGCTGTGGTGGTGTCTTGGGGCACAACTCAAACAGCAAGTGTCTAGGTGGGAATATGCTTGGAGGATCAGACACGACAGCTGGTCAGTGCTGGGGTGGTGTCTTGGGGCACAACTCAAACAGCAAGTGTCTAGATGGGAATATGCTTGGAGGATCAGACACGACAGCTGGTCAGTGCTGGGGTGGTGTCTTGGGGCACAACTCAAACAGCAAGTGTCTAGATGGGAATATGCTTGGAGGATCAGACACGACAGCTGGTCAGTGCTGTGGTGGTGTCTTGGGGCACAACTCAAACAGCAAGTGTCTAGATGGGAATATGCTTGGAGGAATGGAGGATCAGACACGACAGCTGGTCAGTGCTGTGGTGGTGTCTTGGGGCACAACTCAAACAGCAAGTGTCTAGGTGGGAATATGCTTGGAGGATCAGACACGACAGCTGGTCAGTGCTGTGGTGGTGTCTTGGGGCACAACTCAAACAGCAAGTGTCTAGATGGGAATATGCTTGGAGGATCAGACACGACAGCTGGTCAGTGCTGTGGTGGTGTCTTGGGGCACAACTCAAACAGCAAGTGTTTCAAACTACATATACCTCACACTACAACTACCTCACACTACAACTACCTCACACTACAACTTCATCCCTACATTTGGCTTATTGAACACCTGCATCACACAACAAGAACATAATAGAGATTCAGTTTTCAGATTGTATAGCCTCTTTATAACTGTCGCTTTCACTAGACAAATATCTGTTATTATTGATTGGGCTTTTCGAAAAATAAATCTGTTTTTGTCCATATTAGAACTTTTCGAAACATAAATCTGTTTTTGTCCATATTAGAACTTTTCGAAACATAAATCTGTTTTTGTCCATATTACAACTTTTCGAAACATAAATCTGTTTTTGTCCATATTATAACTTTTCGAAACATAAATCTGTTTTTGTCCATATTAGAACTTTTCGAAACATAAATCTGTTTTTGTCCATATTAGAACTTTTCGAAACATAAATCTGTTTTTGTCCATATTAGAACTTTTCGAAACATAAATCTGTTTTTGTCCATATTAGAACTTTTCGAAACATAAATCTGTTTTTGTCCATAATACAACTTTTCGAAACATAAATCTCTTATTGTTCATATTAGAACTTTTCGAAACATAAATCTGTTTTTGTCCATATTAGAACTTTTCGAAACATAAATCTCTTATTGTTCATAGTAGGATATATCCGGACATAAGTCTCTGATTTTCCATATGTCTCTTCTAAAAATTAAACCCATCTTGTCCATATTAGAACTTTCCAAAACATAGATCTCGTATTATCTAAATTAAAACGTTTATAAACATAGATCCCTTATTATCAAATCAGGACTTTTCTGGACATAGATCTCATATGGTGCATTTTAGGACTTTTCTAGACATAGATATATTGTTTTCACATTAGGACTTTTCTAGACATAGATGTATTTTGTTCGCATTAGGACTTTTCTAGATTTATATGTATTTTTTTGCATTAGAACTTTAATAGACATATATCTCTTATTGTTCCATATGACTTTTCTAAACATAAATCTCTTATTGTCTATATTATAACTTTTCTAGACATAGATCTCCTATTCTTGTGAATCTTGTAGATCTTAGTTTGTGATTATTAGACTGTTTCCCAATCACTGATTGCACTAGAGCCTACATATAAGATATGTGTTGTGA
The DNA here is from genome assembly GCA_036924085.1 of Ariolimax columbianus. Classification (NCBI taxonomy): domain Eukaryota; kingdom Metazoa; phylum Mollusca; class Gastropoda; order Stylommatophora; family Arionidae; genus Ariolimax; species Ariolimax columbianus. Next base: position 99,903,048 of record JAVGWX010000007.1, on the reverse strand, counting down.
GTGTAACCTCTAATCAAACCGAAAGTTGTGAATTATCAAGTATGCCGACCAACATAAAACCACGTTTTAAAGAAGAGATTGTAAGAGATATCGTTGCCAGGGCCAACAAAAACAAGAATAGCGTAAAAAAAGCGAGCTCATTGACTGAAGAAGAAATGCCAGACAAAACGGCAAAATCATCGAAGTTAATTATGTATTTGTAATTAGAAACTCGAAATTAGGAAATTAAATTTAGAAATGAAAAAATAAGCAATATCTGATGGATAATAAACCGAACGATAATGGTAAAAAAGTGAGTTAGCGCACAGCTCAAGTGACGTGGTACACATATAGCTAGACTACATAGCTCAAGTGACGTGGTACACATATAGCTAGACTACATGGCTCAAGTGACGTGGTACACATATAGCTAGACTACATAGCTCAAGTGATGTGGTACACATATAGCTAGACTACATGGCTCAAGTGACGTGGTACACATATATCTAGACTACATGGCTCAAGTGACGTGGTACACATATAGCTAAAATACATGGCTCAAGTGACGTGGTGCACATATAGCTAGACTACGTGACTCAAGTGAAGTAGCGCACATATAGCTAGACTACATGGTTCAAGTGTTTTTAGTTCTTATTCGTCACCTGTCAGCAGACTGAAATTGTTCAAGGTTGTTCGGGGCTCTTTTAGTTCTCTCTCAGGGCGAGCATTGAGAGACATCCTGATAATGAAGGCGTCAAACAATCACTTCTATAAGCAATATAAGATCAAGAAAAAGAAGGAGATAAATGAAAGGGAAACGCGACTAATAACAGAAATAATGAAAGAGAACATTGACAAAAACTAAAATACTTCCACTTTAGAGATCATCTTTCTTTCTTCTTCTTTTTTTCATAATCCCAGGCGACTGTCACTTATTGACTGACATGGACAAAACAACGCTTATCTGTTAAATCAAATGCAATATTGCGAAATGTACGCTGAGTTCAACCAGACTAACACCAAATAATCTACCAGAAACAAATGAAGAGATTGGTGCCAGTATTGATTTATTGATTTACAAGGAGTATACGTAATGGACTGATGCAACGAACATAATAATGACAGTACTTCTTGGGGAAATAAAAGATCAAATCAACAAATGCTAGTTATAAAATAACAACATGATTCTTATATACAAATAAAACAGCGTATGTATACGGATAGACAAACACTTAAAGTCGAGTAAACAGGTCTCATCAAGACAGTGAGATAAGTGAACATGGGGTAGACGGAAGGCCGTGAGATAAGTGAACATGGGGTGTCGGAAATTCGTGAGAAAAGTGAACATGGGGTAGACGGAAGGTTGTTTGTGAACTGTGCATTTTACATCTACACAACATAACAGTCAATAAGGAATATCGGGCACAGCCAGATACATCTCTCACGCAGACAAACACACCAGACACAGCCAGGCATATCACACGCAGCCAGGCATATCACACGCAGCCAGGCATATCACACGCAGCCAGGCATATCACACACATCCAGGCATATCACACACAGCCAGGCATATCACACGCAGCCAGATACATCCCTCACGCAGACAAACACACCAGACATAGCTATGCAAATCACATACAGCCAGGCAAATCACACGCAACGAGGCATATAACACACAGCCACATATATTACACACAGACAGGCATATCATACACAGCCAGGCATATCAAATAGCCAGGCATGTCACACACAGCCAGGCATGTCACATACAGCCAGGCATGTCACACACAGCCACACGTATCACACACTGCCACACATTCCCAACTAGACACATCACACATCCAGACACATCACCCAACCAGTCACATCACCCAACCAGACACATCACCCAACTAGACACATCACCCAACCAAACACATCAAACAAATCAGACATATCACTCATTTAGACACATCAAACACATACGACATGTCATCCAATCTGACACTTCCCCCAACCAGACACATCACCTAACCAGACACATCACACAACCAGACATATCATCCAAACTAACACTTCCACCAACCAAACACATCACACAACCAGACACATCACACAACCAGACACATCACACAACAAGACACATCACACACCCAGACACATCACCCAACCAGACACATCATCCAACCAGACATATCATCCAACCAGGCACATCACACAACCAGCTACATCACCCAACCAGACACATCATCCAACCAGACATATCATCCAACCAGACACATCACCCAACCAGACACATCACATAACCAGACACATCACACAACCAGACACATCACACAACAATACACATCACACACCCAGACACATCACCCAACCAGACACATCATCCAACCAGACATATCATCCAACCAGGCACATCACCCAACCAGACATATCACCCAACCAGACATATCATCCAACCAGACACATCACCCAACCAGCCACATCACCCAACCAGACACATCACATAACCAGACACATCACACAACCAGACACATCACACAACAAGACACATCACACACCCAGACACATCACCCATCCAGACACATCCTCCAACCAGACATATCACCCAACCAGACATATCACCCAACCAGACATATCATCCAACAAGACACATCACACACTCAGACACATCACCCAACCAGACACATCATCCAACCAGACGTATCATCCAACCAGACACATCACCCAACCAGACATATCATCCAATCAGACACAGCCGGACTTGGACCTCAAGGCCCCACTTCATGTAATGCTGTCAATGTTATATTTCCTTCAAATTTTTCTTTAAACATTACAATTAGCATAAGGTGGCGACAAGTTGCTTTACAATTACGTTGTGCCACTTTTCGTATTATTAATGGGCGGAGGGCGAGACATGTAAATACAAAACGTGACAGCTGACTGACACGGAAAAAAATATCAATAAAATGTATAATGACACAGAAGAAGTACGTATGAACTAGACATATGATTGTATAGTACGGGTGTTTTGAATGGACGTCACGTCTGGCGGACACAGAAGGCAGATTCAACTCTCCTGAAGGAGGTAGATTAGCCAACGGTCTAACTTCACGGGCAGACATAATTCATTTTTAATATGATTACGTCATGAGTATTCAGGTAGTGCCTTTCAATCGGAAACTGACCTGGTTAAATATTCTTTCCCCAAAATTTAAGTTTGCCACTCTTGTATCATGATTGATAGGCGGGACAGGCACAAGTATCAGCTGGATCTCATTGCGTAATGATCGCATGTGTCAGGTAGAGACTACATCTAATCACACATCAGTGTATGATAGCATAATGTGTCAGGTAGAGACTTCATAACCTGATATATCACTGTTTATAAAGCTACACGTAGAAGTAACATCTTTCGTATATCAATATGTGATAATTACATGTGTCAGGTAGAACATAGATTGTGTCACGTGTCGGTGTGTAATAGCTACACATATTAGATGCAACACATATGCACCAACACATTTCTCATTTATCGGTGCAACGGACCAACAACACACACACACATACACACTCACACATTCTTATTTTTTAGTGCGGCATACGTACAACACACACACACACACACACACACACACACACATGACACACTTTCTCATTTTTCAGTGCAGCAGATCTACAACACAAACACTCACACATTATCAGTTATCAATGCGACAGACCTACAACATATACACATGCACACACATATTAACATGTACCAGTGCGACAGAGCTGCTTCTACTTCTACTTCTACTACTACTATTACTACTACTATTATTACTACTACTACTACTACTACTACTACTACTACTATTACTACTACTATTATTACTACTACTACTACTACTACTACTACTACTATTACTACTACTACTACTACTACTATTACTACTACTATTATTACTACTACTACTACTACTACTACTACTACTACTACTATTACTACTACTATTACTACTACTATTATTACTACTACTACTACTACTACTACTACTACTACTACTACTACTATTACTACTACTACTACTACTAATATTATTACTACTGCTGCTACTACTACTGCTACTACTTCTACTGCTGCTACTACAACTACTCGTACTACTCTCGATATTACTACTACTATCAATACTACTATTACTACTACAGATACTATAAACTACCACTACTACTACTGCTACTACAACTATTATTATACCACTACCAATGCTGCTACTATTAATACTACACACACACACACACACACACACACACACACACATCTGCTCATGGTTATCATTGTCTTTCTTCTTTTTTTGTGTTGTCCTCTCGCTCGTGCCATGAGGAGTCGTAGAGAGGCGGGATGTTCTACTGCTCGTGCCATGAGGAGTCGTAGAGAGGCGGGATGTTCTACTGCTCGGGCCATGAAGAGTCGTAGAGAGGCGGGATGTTCTACTGCTGGTGCCATGAGGAGTCGTATAGAGGCGGGATGTTCTACTACTCGGGCCATGAGGAGTCGCAGAGAGGCGGGATGTTCTACTGCTCGTGCCATTAGACGGTGCCTGTGGAAACTGTTGAGGATTAGATGGCAGGACGCGATGCCAAATACAGATGTGTTAGTGTGATCGGGCATGTCCAGTATACACATCATGATATGTGCAGCTGAAATGGGCTGACCATGTGGTACGCATGTCGCATCAACGCCTAGCAACAGAGCTCACCTTTGGTGATTCCAAAGTGCCGAGAGAACAAGCGGTGGGCAACGGAAAATGGTACAAGGACACACTAAAGAGATCACTGATGCAGTGCGGTATTAACCACGATGACTGGGAAAGAATCGTCACCAATCGCAGACTGGCGCAGAACTATTGCTGAGACTGTTCAGACACATGAGGCCTCAAGAATAGATGAGGCCATCCAGAGACATGAGGCCTCAAGAATAGATGAGGCCATCCAGAGACATTAGGCCTCAAGAATAGATGAGGCCATCCAGAGACGATTGCGCCGCAAGTCAACTCACATCAACCCTTTATCAACACCGGTGGAAGAAGGTATCTTCCTTCCCTGTACAAAGTGCAGCAGACAATTCAAGGCTCAGATTGGCTTATTTAGCCATCTTAGAACCCATGAGAATTCTAGTTGATCGTGAATGCTGAGATGAGAACAGTTGACAGTGAATGCTGACATGAGAACAGTTGACAGTGAATGCTGACAAAGTGGTCCTCGACGATTACAATGAACGAACAACAGACGTTGCAGAGTGACGGAATGTGTACACTTTTTGGTATCGCCTGGTGAGAGGCTTGGGCTGTTGTTAGGTAGAACGTCCTGAGTGTGTCAGAGAAACCTTCCATCCGTCGAGGTCGGCCTCTTGCTCGCTGACCAGAGACCTGCGTATGCTGGACTCTCTCTGTAAGCCGGTCATATTGCATTCTCACTAAATGACCAAACCATTTGTTGGTTATAATCAATGTAGACACTTACTGGGTCTGTCCCCACTATCTTTCTCAGAGTGGTGTTGCTGATTCGGTCACGGCTTGTATTTGTGGCTGCACTTCTCACACAGCGCATCTCGCGGCTCTAGATCATACTCTTATGTGTTCTAGTAAGGACCAAGATTGACATTGGTAACATAATGTAGGAATAAACAGTGCACTAATCAGTGTTTCAAAATAGGTGCAATTTGACAGTGGACACTGTTCACCTGTTGAATACTATGTGTGATTTTGTTTGTCCACTTTGCCGTCATCAGTAACGTACTACTTAGGTATTTTATCTCTCTGTCAACTCTGCCGTCATCAGTGAACATATTACCTAGGTATTTTATCTCTCTGTCAACTCTGCCGTCATCAGTGAACATATTACCTAGGTATTTTATCTCTCTGTCAACTCTGCCGTCATCAGTGAACATATTACCTAGGTATTTTATCTCTCTGTCAACTCTGCCGTCATCAGTGAACATATTACCTAGGTATTTTATCTCTCTGTCAACTCTGCCGTCATCAGTGAACATATTACCTAGGTATTTGATGTCAGGCACTCGCTCGACCCCCAAGTCAAAGCGTGTTCACGTGATATCCTCATATTCTGTCTTGTCTGTGTTGATCTTCATGTCATATTCCTTTCAAGCGAATTTGAGATAGGTTAGGTGGTGTTGTAGATCTTCTCAATTTAGTAAAAGATGACCTGATCATCAGCAAACAACAGTTCATTTAGGGACTCCACATAGGGGTTAGCCAACTGTGTCATTGTATCCAGGTAGATTATGAACATAAAGGAGAAAAAACACACCCCTGTCGTACCGTACTCAGCACTGTAAACCAATTTGTCATACCTGCATTCGTTCGCACTGCACCTTCGATGTTGACGTACAATGCAAAAATGCCATCCAGTAATTGCCCCTCCACATTATATTCCTGTACTACCTGCCATAGCTAACATCGGATTACCCGGTCAAATGCCTTTTCTTGATCAATGAAGGCCACGTTACGTTTCTGATTGTGTTCTATGTATTTCAATTGGACTCACCCAGCTTAAATATATCATCAGTACATCTACTGCTTTTCCGGAATCCTGATAGTAAATCACAGAGCAGGTGCTCCCCAGTAGGAGCGCCGGTGTGAGCTGCAATCCTTTCTGCTGCCCTTGTTTATTTTCAAATACGTACCACCACTGCTCTTTGCCAATCACCAGGTACCTTCCCTTCAATCCATGTCTGATTAAAGATCTTTGTGAATCACCTTACCGCTACATCGTGACAAGCTTTTATGGCATCTACCGATATGGTGTCTCCAACTGTGGCCTTGTAGTTAGGGCTTCTTCTATTTGCCTCTACTTGTTTCTTGGTCGAGTATTAATTAATCTGTCGTTATGCGCAATGTATTTTGGGATTTGTACCGTCCTCTGCTTGCGCTGCTGGGACAAGTAAGTCTGTGAAATACTCCTCCCATCTGTCTCTTATCCTTTCAGGTTCACAGAGTGGTTGCCCCTCTTTAGTATTGACCACTGTGGAAGGACTGTATTGTTCCTTTCTCAACAGCAGAGCATTAATTTCTCTGTACAAATCTCTGGGAAATGTTGAGCTCATTCAGTACCTCCCTATACTTCTGTCAAGCATTTTCTCTCTCCTGCTTTACGATCACCCTGGCTTTAAGTCTAGCCGCCTTATAAGTTATACCGTTTGGTTATTTTTGTCTGAGATCGCTCTCAATTTTTAAAAGATATTTTCTTGTCTTTGACTGCGCCTTGACACACGCGTTCATGATGTCAATGGCTGATACACGATAAATATATGCCAGCATGTCATCGCATGTTTGACGTCCAAGCTGCAACAAAAACACATTCTCAATACGTCAATCCTCTTCTTCTTCATCTCGCTGGCCACGATTTTTAATGACGTTAACACGGGAGGACCAGTCCTCTGAAATAAGGATGCTGTAGTGAAGAGTTCTTCGGGATTTCAAAACAGCTCTAGGGACCAGGGCTCAGTAAGCAATTTGCTAAACATATAACAGTCTTGCATGTAGACATGGGATGTATAGCCAATTTCAGCTGGTGTACGAGAAGTCCCTACCTGGACATCATGTGTCCCAAGCGGGACATACAAAGTACCCATATAGATGCGCAACATCCATTTCTAGCGTATGTTCTAGGGTTAGACAATTTAGGCATAAAGTACCTCCGTGCAGTGCATGACTGCAAACAGAGTCTTCAAGAACTAGAATTGATTGACCAACACGCAGGGATGGAGCTACTAACTATCACGAGTCACCTTATGGCGTAGCATGTTGAGTATCCAGGATTGCACATTTTGCGTGGGTGAGCAACGTCAGATCCGATCTTATCCCAAATATTATCACAAATGGATGCACTAACTTAACAACGTCTTTATATTGGCTTAGAACACTCTGCAGAGTATGTATGCAACCAGTTTCTTTTACATTCACGATATAAAATACCTTTGCGCATCCAATCTATTCTTGAGTACATTACTTAACCCTGCCCCCACTATTTTTATTTCACATGATCCTGCCCTAAAATACACTGAATGTCGACATTCTTTTATTAATTCACAATATATAAGATCCAGCGCTCCTAATGAAACCAGTCTTTTGAAGTTATTACCCCTTTCATAATGGGAAGTATTTTTGAAAATAATGTTACCCATTATTTACGAAATCTGTTCAGTTTCAATCCAAAGCGCATGGGTTTTGAACAGATACGTCAGCCTTCGGTGTGTTCCATATGAAGCTAAACGTTGTGTGAGCAAGTACATAGGTGTAACAGACCAGGCCGGTGACGTATTTTCTGGGGCCTAAAATGTAGTGGAGAGGTATTGGTGATGGTGGATAAAGTTAGGATCAACACAACGCCATCGTCAGATCTCTCTCTCTCTCTCTATATATATATATATATATATATTGGGCATCATCATCATCAGTCTCGTAACCTAGAACATCCTTTAAGGACCGTTATTGCAGTTTCTTGAACCCACCATACGACTCGATTTTTTGCCAGGGTATTAGTTTCAGCTATATATCTACCCGTCCACTTTTTTATATTGTCCTCCCATCTCTTTATTTGGTCTACCTCTCTCACGCTTCCCATGCACAGTGCTTTACAGGATGGACATGGTCAGCCCCACTGATCGTGACATATGTCCATAGCATGTCAATTTGCGTGTCTTTATTACAGTCAATACACTTATATTGACCTAACTGCTTCCTGTCAATTTCAAGAACACTCTCGTTTGTAACGCGATCCAAATATGAAATGCCAAACATTTTCTCGCAAGCATGTCATTTCTATTGCGCACGTTTTACGTTTTAGTGCAGCCGTCAGAGTTCGCCTCACACTCGTAGAGGAATACTGAGGAGTATTGTATACATTAAAGTCAGCTTCGATTTAAGGCTAACGTTCTTGTCTTTGTAGATTATTGCCAGGGTGACCATGGCCATCGCTTATCTTGACTAAATCTCTGCTCTAGACACATCCACATTTTTATCTTCACGAATATACTTATTTGAACCCAGCAACACTTTTCAGATGTTCACCTTTGACTAAATCGATTTTTAAATTCCCTCTGGATTGTTGACCATAATCTTACTTTTTCCTATATATATATATATATATATATATATATATATATATATATACATTAAAGGACAATATATTTCATATAAACAAGTTGATCCAAGAGCATGGTCATATGTGTTTGAGATTGTTACCTTACCATTCACACTTAAACCCGTTTGGGCAAAAGTTAAGTGGGAATGGCCACCTAAAATCTGCTCAAAATGCGTTTTGTTCGGTACATTGAATTTTGTTGGGCTGTTGGGAAAGTATAATCAATATTCTTTCAAATACAACTGGAATTTAATGTCTAGCATCAGAAGTTTCTAGAATATAGACTGTCAAACAAGCTTAAGGTCAGTCCCAACAATTTTAACAAAATTCAAAATTGCTGCGAGTTACTTGTTTCAAATTATTACTCCGCTAGAAATTAATTATCACAACAAACAATGAGTGTTTTCAAGCTCCCTTAAAGAAAATAATGTTATGAGTACTTCCAAATTAATGTATATGGCAGCATATGTTAGTCCCAGTTTTAGCTCATACAAATTGTAATTTTCAAAGAAGAACGGTTGTGTGGGAAATTTGTTAAATAAAATCATGTGACGCTAAGATACGAAATAAAGTTAATAGGAAACCTAAGTTCTATTGTGATAGGTCTACTAAAGGAGCAGGTGCCGAACTATGTGACAATTTAATAAGTGCACTGTAGGTTAGGCCTGTTTTTTTTCTTCTTCATCTTCTGCGTTCGTTCTCAATCTCCCGCTACGAATCTCTAAACAGGGCTTTGCAAGTAGCAGGATGTAGTCCGGAGAATGGAATGCGTTGTGTCACGTGATTACGTTCTGGTAAACTTAACAACATCAAGATTGCATCTTTTACAAGTTCACTGATGGTTACAGAACTTGTATGTCACTTCTGTTATTCCAATGCACAATTGCTAGAGACAAAGAGGAAGGATCTAGGCAGTGAGTTTGAGTTTTATTGTAGTAGAAACAATTATAATATACATCACTGTCTTCATATAATCAAATACAAATATATATCAATTATGTGTGAATTCAATAAACAGGTGGGCTGTATTAGCATTGAGATGTTTTGGATCGGGCTTGCAGACCTGTAGATGTTCTGTGGTGTTATGAACTTGCCACTACCAAATTAGAAAAACAGCCACAACAAATGACGTCCATATAGAAAGCTGTAGCAGATGAAACTGTTCATACGGGGACGGCGTGGGCTAGTGGTTAAGTGACACGGCTCACAACCAGAAGGTGCTGGGTTCGATCCCCATCACAGCACCGGCCGCTACCCCGGGGAAGCAAACGCTTAGAAATTGTAGGAAGACACAGGCCCTTTCTTAACATGCATGATGAAGTCGGGTGCACTGGGCCAGAGGCGCAAAATAAAAACCACAGTGCAACGCACACCGCCTTGGCGATTATAGAAATGAGGCGAACAACAACAAAACTGTTCATACAAACACACCAGTAACCTACCTGCTGTTATTATAGCTAACATAAAACCATTATTTTAGGACCATGACAGGAATGAACTATTAAAAAGGTGTCTTGAATGAAATACACAAAATGTCAATGATCGACTGAACAGTGCTATCTTGAAATTATGTCCCACGAATTTGAATCATGGTCTAACTATTGTCAAAGCTATTGTTGCTATTGTAGTGTCTGTTTATAATGATGGGACAAAATCTATGTTTATAATGATGGGACAAAATCTCTGTTTATAATGATGGGACAAAATCTCTGTTTATAATGATGGGACAAAATCTCTGTTTATAATGATGGGACAAAATCTATGTTTATAAGGATGGGACAAAATCTCTGTTTATAATGATTTTTTTTTTTTGTTGCTTAAATGTTTGCCTCACTAGTTTCTACTGGCGGAGGCGCGCCATTTTCCACCCCAGACCGTAGTCAATTGGCCGATACCAGTGCTTGGATGCATGTGTGCATCTGTATGTACCTATGCTAGGTTTGTGCGCCCTCAGAAGCTAGCCCAACCAAAGTGCAATGGAAGGGCTTTACCACGAGGGCGCGTGTGAAAGTTGTGCAAGGGTGTGACTGTGGGACAGAGTCAAATGAAACAGAGTGAGGTGAGAAGAGAGAGAAGAGTTGCCCCCAGGGTGAGGTAGGATCCAAAAAGAATATGTTTATAATGATGGGACAAAATCTCTGTTTATAATGATGGGACAAAATCTCTGTTTATAATGATGGGACAAAATCTATGTTTATAACGATGGGACAAAATCTCTGTTTATAATGATGGGACAAAATCTCTGTTTATAATGATGGGACAAAATCTATGTTTATAACGATGGGACAAAATCTCTGTTTATAATGATGGGACAAAATCTCTGTTTATAATGATGGGACAAAATCTCTGTTTATAATGATGGGACAAAATCTCTGTTTATAATGATGGGACAAAGTCTCTGTTTATAATGATGGGACAAAATCTCTGTTTATAATGAAGGGACAAAATCTCTGTTTATAATGATGGGACAAAATCTCTGTTTATAATGATGGGACAAAATCTCTGTTTATAATGATGGGACAAAATCTCTGTTTATAATGATGGGACAACGTCTCTGTTTATAATGATGGGACAAAATCTCTGTTTATAATGATGGGACAAAGTCTCTGTTTATAATGATGGGACAAAGTCTCTGTTTATAATGATGGGACAAAGTCTCTGTTTATAATGATGAGACAAAGTCCCTGTTGGTAAGGGAGGAAATGGAATGACATACTTGCAGGTATCTGAGAGAGAGGCTGCGTGGCCTAGGGGTGAAACTCGCTCGGTTTTCACAATCTCAACGTTCCCGGTTCGATTCCCACTTGTGTCCAGTTTGGCAGACACCGGGTTTTTTTCTCGGGCGAATGCTCTTCCACGTACGGAAAGTAATGGCAACCTACCGTACTGCACACTTGCCAAGAAACTTATAACAGCCAAATAGGTGGCGGTTGTAAGAAGCTACGTTCTGTAAAAGGACATGCGACTTACTAGGTATCTGAGAAAGTCTTTTGAACACAATCACACTTTGTCGCAAAAAAGTAACTTTGTACTGGATGATTGGCAGGCAGTTACTGAAGGGTTTATATATCAGTTTGGAGGTCATTGATAAGAATCAAGTTATTTAATCATAAGAAAATGGGAAAATATTGTTTCCTAAACATTTTGCTGAAAACTGAAATCGGCAGAGGGTTTGCGTGATAACTTGTGTGTTTAAAAAGGATTTGTCGTTCAACTTTGCACATGTATTCTAGAAAATCATGAATTAGTTGCGAATTATGGAAATCAAGCTATCTTACAATGTGTAAGAATTATTATAATTTGGAGTATCATTTTTTGGACAAAATTGAGTAAATATTTGAATTTATATAAATACACAACAGTAAAAGATGTAACTTTGGCTGTATTTTATAATGAATGAATAATCTTGAACATCATTATAAGAAAATATGAAGAGTGTATGACCAATGACACAGTAAAATTTACATGCAGAGTTTTGCCATTTTTTTCGGATATAAATTTTCAGTAATACGTTTACAAAATTTTAAATAAACATACGAAATGCTACATTAGATTAATGATATTATGATGTAGGGTGATCATCTTTAGAGCACCTGTCCAACCTTTATATAGATATATCGATTTTTAATATAGTTACAACAATTATAAAAATAATACCTCTCACTAGGTAGTACTCCTTAAAGGACAAGTAGCAGCTGAAAATAGAACTTTCAAACTATGCTATATGAAAGAACTAAAGTATGCTGCCTTTTCAAATATAGACAAATATTCTTAGGCGAAACGTGAGGACCATGTCCTGAAAGAAGAAGAAAGCTATTGAAAAAAAACGTGCACTGTCATTCTTTCTTCCCAGAGCAGTAATCAATGTCTTGGAATCATCCAACTATGACTGAGTAAAAAAATTAACCTACATGTTTGCTTTCTGAGAAATAAACGTTTCTATCATCTTGGCAAAACGGTCCTATTCAGGGTCACCCCAATCAGCTAGAAGATGGATCTCAGAACTGAATTATAACCATTTATTATTTGCTCCAGTATCTATTTATAAAACTGAACCAATCCATCTGAAGTATGTAATTTATATGTTCTATCGTGTGCTTTTACATTTTCACTTTTTTTTTCAACGAAATGCCCAATTACTTCTTACGGCTCCTAAAACACATGAACTACATTACAACAGGGCACTATTTAGAACCTAATGTAGAACATTTAATTCAAATTCAAGAGACGCCTTTGCCTAAAAATAGACATTACAAAAATGTACAGTCAATTATTTTCTTAAGGGACAAAATAATTCCTTTGCTAAAATATATCAAAAGAACTAGCCACTTTAAGAAAATGGCACTACCTGACACAATATAAATTATTAAGTCATTGGGACATTGAAAATATAAGTTGACGTGCAAATGCTCGTGCATATCGGTGTAAAAATTATTCAGATATTAGGCTGCAATTGACGGCAACCATTGTAAAAAGGACAATAGTTGATACATGACATTTTTTATCATTCATTCGTCAGTCGTTCAGGGTTTTCCAATGAGTCCGTAGGCCTTCTAAACTACAGATGACCATGGCTAGCCCCACGTACAAACTTCTTTAGCAGCATTTTAGAACATGCTTAACAGGTTACAGTAAACCTGTTCATTCAACCCGGACAATACTCAAGTGAAACTTTGGTACATAGTTGGCGGGAAACCGTTACGTGAGCTAGTGTCATGCACACTGCGATTAGGGCACTTCAGAGTACAACCTAGACAGCGTCACTTTCTGGTAGTCCGCTCAAATGACGAAGTTTAATTTAATGTCCGTAGGAAAATTGAAGCAGTGGGCTAAAGAATTTGAAGCCAATTGTTTTCAATGCCTTGTTAAGTGAACAATTCAATCAACTAACTGTATTTATGAGCACCAATTCAATAATCCAAGCATTAATTCCAGTATGGGAGAGGCTTAAGCCTTTTTGATGTCGCTTTCTGGGAGATGCTCCGAACCGTTCAGTCTGGCTCCCTGCTATAACACACGTCGCTCGCATTTTTGTTAGAAGATAATCGTAATTGAGGGGCATACCATACAATGTGAGCAGATAGGAAGACGGCCCAATTACTAACTCTATCAACGTGTGCCCGTCCTGCATTTGAGATGTTCGCTCTGAGATCGGATTTCACAGTCATATGCGGTCATGTCTGAATTTATATTTATGACGCTGCCTACATCTTCGCTTGCGATGAGCAACTATTATTAATCCTAATAAGCACCTAAGACTATAGAGCGCCTAGCTGCTGCTCGTCTTGGCACTCTTGCAGTTAGTCTGTTCATCGCGACAGAAGAGAAACAGCTCTTAAATTGAACTGTTTAATACCCATTGGACAAGTTCCTTAAAACACACGTTTGGCTTCTAGGAATTACATCGAATCAAAATGGTCTAAATGTTGACAATTTAGAAGTTATCTTGCTATCAATAATGATAAATGTATAGCGTTGTGAAATTTGCAAGGTCCGCGCATGAATTTGGTTCTATCAAATTCGTTTCACTTGGACTTTCAAGTTGGGCACACGCTTAAATCATACACTTTGCGCACGTTCATATATTCTCACACACATAGTCCATACAAGTGCACCGACTTACACTCAAACAGCTAATGCACATGTACATACAGACACGTTTAACGTCGGCTTAGACAAAGAATTGCCGAAGTGAGCCTAAAGGAAACATCTCGTCTAATGCAGGTCACCTGGTGCAGGAGAAAGGCTCGTCTGTTCTAAGTGAATCTTCAGTCGCCTTCCTGTTGATCTTGTCACTCGTGACGTGCCATGGGAAAACCGGATATATTCTTCTTACCTTTAAATATATTTGTTTGACAAATAATTCTTTTCATCAGCTCCATTCATGTGTTGGCGGGTAGGCTGTGAATCAGTACTCTTGTCAGCTGCTAGCGGGGTCACCGTTACCTGGCTGAGGAGTGTGTTATCTGTCGTCTACTTCCAGTGGTGGAAAACGTTTTAATGTTTGTGGACACCATTCATTTAGCTGTAAATCTAATGAGACAGCATTCGATTAAATGCCCCTTCAAAATGTACATTATTTTGTAACAATCGAACTATGTACTAGCTAACTAACTACCATGCACTAACTAACGAACGTTAGTTAGTACATAATAGTTCACTAGTTAGTATATATTAGTTAGTAATTAGTTCATAGCATGATGCTACAACCATATCTTCGGAGCATGTCGGATTATTCGCCTGACTGTGCAATCGACAAGCAAACATCCAGAACCAATAGAAAACGTGCGGCTGTTAGTGGTTGAAAATCATCGAAAAAACAATTACGGAGAATGAGATTGAAGTGACCTTGTCAGACTGTCCAGTGTAATCTATTGTCACTGACGCATTGTAATATGGAAGGCACTATAATACTGGGAGAGTGGCAGCTGGCAGGTACGTCTTGACCATATTCTAACCCACAAATCCCACCTCATCCATGAATAGTTGCTGAAATACAGCATTGGAGATTTTCGGCACTCCACCTACTCGCTAGACATGGCTCCCTGCAACTTTTAGCGCTTTTTCAAGAACCTAGGAACAGTAGAACATCATTGGATGGGTAAGAGAAGCCGAGGAACAGTAGAACATCATTGCATGGGTAAGAGAAGCCGAGGAACATTTAAACATAATGGCGTAGGTAAGAGAAGCCGAGGAACATTTAAACATAATGGCGTGGGTAAGAGAAGCCGAGGAACATTTAAACATAATGGCGTGGGTAAGAGAAGCCGAGGAACATTTAAACATAATGGCGTGGGTAAGAGAAGCCGAGGAACATTTAAACATAATGGCGTGGGTAAGAGAAGCCGAGGAACATTTAAACATAATGGCGTGGGTAAGAGAAGCCGAGGAAGATTTAAACATAATGGCGTAGGTAAGAGTCGACAAAAGTGTAGATACAAATCATTGTAAATAGAAAATTGGGGTGAAACAAAGTTGACCTAGAATAGGTCTCATAGTGTATTATGAAGAGTAAGCATATATAAGTTGGTTCATGATACAAGAGACGTGTTGCTTTGGGGACAATGCGTTAGCAATCCTTTAGAGCATAACACTTCAGGCATGTGAGATGGCAGCCGTGCTCATGGATAGCACACTATACGCCACGATAACATGGCATATGTGCGAGATGCCAGCCGTACTGATGGATAGCACACTACACGACAGAATAACACGACAGATGTGCGAGATGCCAGCCGTACTGCTGGATAGCACACTACACGACAGAATAACACGACAGATGTGCGAGATGCCAGCCGTACTGCTGGATAGCACACTACACGACAGAATAACACGACAGATGTGCGAGATGCCAGCCGTACTGATGGATAGCACACTACACGACAGAATAACACGACAGATGTGCTAGATTCCAGCCATGCTCACGGTTGGCACTCCAGGCCACTTGATAACAGGCCAGACGTGCGAGCTAACAGCGCAGCCTTTCAATCATAAGTGTCAAATAGTGTCAGAAAACAAACATCGAAATTCGTGTCCTTATCTCGGCCTTCTCCGTCAGAAGCTAAATCTGAGATCACGGTGACTGCTTTAGGGCAGAGTTCTTTATCTTCTGTTCTGAACGTGACCTACGGACTGAGGTCAGCACTTTCAGCCTTGGTATTGTGAGTTCAGCGTGACATTGACATAATCAGTATCTGGCGTGTCATTGCTTCGAAGTACAGGTGGTTTATTATTCGCAATTGACAAATCGTCGTTAAAAACATCCAACGTTAAAAAATGACAAGGCTTTAGCAAACTGATCGCACTTATAGAAATCTGAAACAAGAAATTCAAAAGGAATAACGAAGGTTTCGCCAAGGAACAAAACCAGCAGTTACAATCTGCAACATGTTTGCTGTGACAACAGTATTACCAGCCGTCCTGCTCAGCGATTGTCGAAAAGTGCCACAATATACACTAATACAGAGCTTGATCAGTTTGTCTGTCTTGGAAACATCCCCTACCGCTTGCTTAAAATTATATATAACATGAGAATATGTCTGCCAGCCACTCAGAACGTACGCATTAGTAGCTTGCACACGACTATCGAATTATATGTAGTAGGATTGTGTCCTCTATGAGGACAATACACATCACACTCTATGAGGACAAAACACATCACACTCTATGAGGACAAGGCACATCACACTCTATAAGGACAAGACACGTCACACTCTATGAGGACAAGGCACATCACACTCTATAAGGACAAGACACGTCACACTCTATGAGGACAAGACACATTACCCTCTATGAAGACAAAACACATCACACTCTATGAGGACAAGGCACGTCACACTCTATGAGGACAAAACACATCACACTCTATGAGGACAAGGCACATCACACTCTATGAGGACAAGGCACGTCACACTCTATGAGGACAAGGCACGTCACACTCTATGAGTACAAGGCACATCACACTCTATACACAAGACATAACATTATATAAAACAAGGCAGATTACACTATATATACACAAGGCACATCACACTCTATATACACAAATATATATCAATATAGTATATACTCTAAATGTGCAAACCACATCATGCTCTATATGCACAAGACATATCACACGCTAAATGCACAAGGCACATCGGACTCTAAATATACAAAACACATCACACTCTACATGTACTTTGAGGCGTTCAGATATACCATGTAAGAATTATACATTTTGTCAGTACATCAAGACGTGTTTCATTGTTTATCATAGGGGAATGAGTTGATTGTTATTTCTTATAAATCTACAGTAAGGGTTGTTTATATTGTCTAGATTACCGGTACGAGCTGTATGATAACAAACAAAGATAGTGCTTGTTTGTTTTTTGTGTGCCAGTGTTCACCAAAAACAAAAAAAATTATGTTCAAAGTTTCAAATCGTGTTTAAACATGTACTATTTAACGTCATATTTGCATTCAATTCGCATATACGTAAAATGTACTCAACGAATTCAGATTCAGATAACCGTATAATGTACTCAACGTATTCAGACAACTCAAAGAGATAGACGACTGTTCTCAGCTGAATGAATTTCATACCACTTTTCTGCCAACAACCATCTAACACAGGACATGCATTGCTCTTTTCTATTGGTTGGAAATACGATGTAAAGGACTCATATGTTTAGCCTCTTGGGAGAAATATATAGATACTATTTTTGCTATGTTTTTTTAGTGTAACGAATTTAACTTTCGCCGCCATCCAAACAATAAAGACAATGTATATCTCTCTTTCGTGCCTTCACAAATTGAAAAGAACTACATTAAAGACACAGTACCCTAAATTTGGGGATCATCTCGATATAATCAGCCAGCGCTTACGATTTTCAAAGAAAAATACGAAGTTCATTTCCCATACATTGCATGGCTTACTGTAAAACTCTTAAAATGCTGTCCAGCGAAGACATGCATTTGAAAAATGTATTCAAAATAAGCTAAATTCATCCAACTTAATTTACGTAACTCAAAATATATTCAATAACCTCGATCTTACAATAACTACAAATGTGTATTTTCATCAATCGATATCTCAAAACTTCTGTGTCATAGCATTTTATGTACGGAACACATTTCTGAACGCACACCAGATACGCTGCACTCTCCACCAAGCACCCTCCCCCCCCCCCCCTCTCCTCACATCTGCTAGACTCATGCACAGGCTGCACATCCCTCAAATGTACAAGACACATGTGCAAGAAACATGTACAAAACACATATCACCTCACATGTACAAGACACGTACAAGACATGTACAAGAGAGATGTAGAAGAGACTTGCACAAGACATAAGTACAAGCGACATATACAAGAGACACGTACAAGACACATGTACAAGACACGGTATACCTTACACTGTTTAATCACGTGCACAAACGAGGTCAGAACCTGTTAACCTAAGGAAACACGTCCGTCCTCGACCAATTTCAAGCAAACAGGAAGTCAATCAGATATCACCGGTTATGAGTTTATCTAAGACTGTTAAACAGTTTATATATCGCTACGTCTGAGGAAAAGGTAATGAAGTGTGACAATACCTGAAAAACATGAATATAGAAAATGTTCCTGACTTGATCAATGCTAAGAGAAACATTTCTTTTGTTCCCATTAAATGTATGCGAAATTACTGCAAACGAAACATTGCGCAATGTCTAGGGGAGTCAAGTTTGTGAAAGGCGACACTGTCTACAGATGAGTTATTGTGGTTGTATTAGTTCATTAATGGCTTCGTTTCTGAGTTATCAGCTTGACAGGCATTTTATATCTCAAAGTTCATTATGAAATGATGGTTCTGGTAAGCCAATGACATGGCTTTCCGTCCTAGTTAGCGGCTGGGGCAGTACTTTCAACTGTTTAAATGCGAGAACAACGTTAACTCATAATCTGAAGATTATTTGTTGATAAGATTATTTGTTGCTTAGATAATTTGTAGCTAAGATAATTTGTAGCTAAGCTAATTTGTAGCTAAGATAATTTGTAGCTAAGCTAATTTGTAGCTAAGATAATTTGTAGCTAAGATAATTTGTAGCTAAGATTAATTGTTGCTAAGATTATTTGTTGCTAAGATTATTTGTAGCTAAGATTATTTGTTGCTAAGATTATTTGTAGCTAAGATTATTTTTTGCTAAGATTATTTGTTGATAAGATTATTTGTTGATAAGATTATTTGTTGATAAGATTATTTGTTGATAAGATTATTTGTAGCTAAGATTATTTGTTGATAAGATTATTTGTTGATAAGAACACATTATATTTGAGAAGATTGTGTTGCTGTGCTCAAACTAGTGACCTTACCTCAGTCGGAGAAGATTAAAATGATTACTGGGAGCGCAGTAAATTACTTTCCCCGTCAGTTTTGGGGGTCAAATGTCAGAATGGACTGAAAATTACAAAGATATGTTTTGTTTGAGCACGATTCATAAACATATAGAATGTATGGCAAACTAGGCTCCCGTGTCTACATGTTGTCTGACCAGGACAACACGATTCAGACGGGAACTTAACGCAACGTATTTGTGGTGACAACTCTTGCGGCACAAGAACGTTAGCATCACTTTCTATCAACGTTTATCAAAGGCTGTCAAAGTTCAGATCCGTCTTGCTCACGTGAGTAGATAAAGTTCAATCAGGAACTCGGCGTGAGTCATGTCTCGAACTTTCGGGAGGGGACAGGACCACTCAAATATCTCAGTTTCTGGTTCGCGTGCAGATATGAGATTCTACAAATAAGTCTTAGGTATAATAGACAGCGGTGTCTCAAACCTGGAACGAACATTTTCCATTTTACTCTTGTCCGTCCTCTCATATATTTTACACACACGCACACATACACGCACACACACAGACATACATACATAAAAACGCACGCACACACAAAACACATACACACGCACACAGACACACACGATATCTGATAAGAAAACATATTTCCCAAGTATTTCAAGGCCATCGGTAATTTTTTTCGGTCAAGTTGGATAACTATGATTGTTCATAATCAACACACACACACGATTGGGTGATTCGTCTTTCTACATCAAGTAACTTATAGGCGCTCCGTGTGCACTTCAAGGCGGTCGGATGCCAAGGCGCGCCTTCATGACAATATGAGCTATGTATATACACGGAAAGTTGTGCCCATGGTTGACTCATACAAACCCACCGTATCACCAAGAGAGATGCCAGACTAAAAGTTGGTACCTGTCCTCGAGGTTTGGGCAAAGAGGGAGGGTGAGGGATAGGTGTTGGATTGGGTTGGGATGGGCAAAGAGGGGGGTGAGGGATAAGTGTTGGATTGGGTTGGGATGGGTAACGAGGGGGTGAGGGATAGGTGTTGGATTGGGTTGGGATGGGCAACGAGGGGGTGAGGGATAGGTGTTGGATTGGGTTCGGATGGGCAAAGAGGGGGGTGAGGGATAGGTGTTGGATTGGGTTGGGATGGGCAAAGAGAGGGGTGAGGGATAGGTGTTGGATTGGGTTGGGATGGGCAAAGAGGGGGGTGAGGGATAAGTGTTGGATTGGGTTGGGATGGGCAACGAGGGGGGTGAGGGATAGGTGTTGGATTGGGTTCGGATGGGCAAAGAGGGGGGTGAGGGATAGGTGTTGGATTGGGTTGGGATGGGCAACGAGGGGGTGAGGGATAGGTGTTGGATTGGGTTCGGATGGGCAAAGAGGGGGGTGAGGGATAGGTGTTGGATTGGGTTGGGATGGGTAACGAGGGGATGAGGGATAGGTGTTGGATTGGGTTGGGATGGGCAACGAGGGGGTGAGGGATAGGTGTTGGATTGGGTTGGGATGGGCAACCCAGATCCCGAAATCTATCTTAAGGAAACTGCAACAATTGTTCAGTGCACTAGTACCAGTACTGGCCTAGTTCTCGATAATCTCTCACAACCGAGGAATACGACCATGGCGTGACATGATCAAAGCCAGTTACCAGTTACTGGAAGGCAGGTCGCCGACAAATCTTGATTCGGATGACAGCAAACTCCAGCACACGGTCCAGGAACATCAGAGACATGTACGCAGTAGAAAATGCAGATGAAGTTGCTAATTAAAGAGAACGTTACTAGTTGTTGTTGTATTTGGTGTTGGTGTTGTTGTTGGTATTGTTGTATTTGTTGTTGGTGTTGTTATTGGTATTGTTGTTGTTGTTGTTGGTGTTGTTCTTGATGTTGCTGTTGGTATTGTTGTATTTGTTGTTGGTGTTGTTGTTGTTGTTGATGTTGTTGTTTGTATTGGTGTTGTTGGTGTTGGTGTTGGTGTTGGTGTTGTTGTTGGCAGTGTTGTTGTTGGCGTTGTTGTTGTTGTTGGTGTTGTTGTTGTTGTTGGTGTTGTTGTTGGTTCTGTTGTTGGTGTTTATGTTGTTGGTGTTGTTGTTGTTTGTGTACGTGTTGTTGATATTGGTGTTGTTATTGGTGTTGTTGTTGGTGTTGTTATTGGCGTTATTGTTGGTGTTGTTGTTGGTGTTGTTGTTAGTGTTGTTGTTGGTGTTGTTGTTGGTGTTGTTGTAGTTGGTATTCTTTTTGTTGGTGTTGTTGTTGTAGTTGGTATTCTTGTTGTTGGTGTTGTTGTTGTAGTTGGTATTCTTGTTGTTGGTGTTGTTGTTGTAGTTGGTATTCTTGTTGTTGGTGTTGTTGTTGTTGATATTGGTGTTGTTTTTAGTGCTGTTGTTGGTGTTGTTGTTGGTGTTGTTATTGTTGGTGTTGTTGTTGGTGTTGTTGGTGTTATTGTTGGTGTTGTTGTTGTTGGTTCTGTTGTTGGTGTTGCTGTTTGTGGTGTAGTTTTTGTTGATATTGGTGATGTTGTTGTTGGTGTTGTTGTTGGTGTTGTTGTTGGTGATGTTGTTGTTGGTGTTGTTGTTGGTATTGTTTGTGTTGTTGAATGTCTACGACGAGTATGACTACCATTTTCTGGGCCATGAAAAAAGCGTTAGGTTGCGGATTGAAGTAGTGTTCCTCCCATCCCGAGCGTGCTGGTTAAGGTGTGCCGGGGTCCTCCAGGGAGTTGGGCTATATTTGGTTTCATCTTCATGCAGCTCATTACCACAGGGATCACGGCTACTCTCCACCTCATCAGCCAGACTAGTGAAACTGCTTTTTCTCAGGGAGAACTGCGTGGAAGTAAGGTGGTGGTCGTTGTCTGTAACGTTGTCCGATCAGTATGTTCTGTATCATCAGAAGTTAATCTGCTCTCCCCTGACCAGACGATAGGCTCATCTCTCCAGATCAGATGTTAATCTGCTCTCCCCTGACCAGGCGATAGTGTACTCTCTCCTGACCAAACGATAGTCTCATCTTCCCAGATCAGACGATAATCTCCTCTTCCATGACCAGACGTTACTGTCTTCTCCCTTGGCCAGACAATAATCTCTTCTCCCCGTACCAGACGCTAGTCTCTTCTCCCTTGGCCAGACAATAATCTCTTCTCCCCGTACCAGACGCTAGTCTCCTCTCCCCTGGCCAGACGATAATCTCTTCTCCCTGCACCAGACGCTAGTCTCCTCTCCCTTGGCCAGACGATAATCTCCTCTCCCCGCAGCAGACGCTAGTCTACTCTCCCCTGGCCAGACGATAATCTCCTCTCCCCGTACCAGACGTTAGCCACCTCTTCCCCCCGTTTATAGCCTTGGTCTTGCAGAATAAGACTGATTTATTGCTGCAAACATTCCCCTGAGCACAGGAGAAAACATGATATATTTACGACACAAAGACCACTCACACATAAATGTGGTCGCATTCATACCACAAAAAGGAAGACCACTCCCACATAAATGTGGTCGCATTCATACCACACAAAAAAAGACCACTCACACATAAATGTGGTTGCATTCATACCACACAAAAAAAGACCACTCACACATAAATGTGGTCGCATCCATGCCACAAAAAGGAAGACAACTCACACGTAGATGTGGTCGCATGCATGATGTCAACAGAACAGAGGAAGTCATTTTTGACTGGGCACTAACATCACATTTGATAATAGCATAAATATATAACTTCAAATGAAGAAACATCCCATCACCTGTCAACAGTCAATGCTGATGAAAATACCAAACAAGAATTCTAAGACAAGCTCCCAGGAATCCTAGATAAAGATGACCTCGAGGACATCAAGCTGATAATTGTATGAGCTAAATGCAAAAGTTATAATAGATAACAGCAAATATGAATTGATAATGGACAAGATTGACATGTGAAATATAATTAAGGAGAGTTCGGTTAGCTTCAGCGGCTTCAATTATCTTTATGGGAGTTCCCACACAGAAGTATCTCTTCTCCGGCTTTAATGACCTTTATGGGAGTTCCCACACAGAAGTCTCTCTTCTCCGGCTTCAATGACCTCTATGGGAGTTCCCACACAGAAGTCTCTCTTCTCCGGCTTCAATGACCTCGATGGGAGTTCCCACACAAAAAGTCTCTCTTCTCCGGCTTCAATGACCTCTATGGGAGTTCCCACACAGAAGTCTCTCTTCTCCGGCTTCAATGACCTCTATGGGAGTTCCCACACAAAAAGTCTCTCTTCTCCGGCTTCAATGACCTCTATGAGAGTTCCCAAACAGAAGTGTATCACTCGACGTTCTCTATCTAACTAGGCAAGGTGAAAACCATACCAGCAATTTCACGAACAATCGGAAATATTGGCGGCGCTTACATCATGTGAGGGTAGAGAAGAACAACGGAGGTTCGAACCATCACTTGTTCTTAGCGACTTCAATAACACAACTGAGGGTTCTCAAAGACTGAACAGTTCAAACATGTCACATTTATAGACAACACAAACTCCCAAACAAATTTACAATATATACTAAATATGATGAACAGATTTCACATGCTTGAGAACCTCAAATACGAAACCACAGACATCCATTGGTACAGGCTTGAGGAACTATCCGGCTCCCACATGACAAGGTTCTTTTTTGGAAAGAGAAGTAAGTATCAAAAGACATTCTCACATAAAACACATGAAACTTGATAGAAGAAGAAAGAAATATGAGGCAGAAAATCAGTGTATGTTGAGAACGAACAGAAATTACTAGATTGCGTACATACTACTCTAGTTAAACACGAAAGTGGCAGAGATTACCAGATATGATAAAGAACAGAACGTAGATAAAATGGCTAAGCAGGTTGAAAATACAGCAAAACAGGGAGATCTATAGATATTATTTAAAATGGCTAGATTACCACGAAATAAAAAGGCAGGAGTAGCGCACCATTGAAAGATAAACAACGACAGATTATCTGTAACCAATAGAAACAGCCAAACAGATTGGCGGATTGTTTAGCAAACAAGAACCACCAAGGGATTCTCTAAGTATCAACACAAATTCACAAGAAAAGACGTTATGCAAGCGCCCGAACCACTACACGTATATCTACACTAGCTATTCAAGAATGGATGGGAACAGGATGCAATGCTGAGCTACCTTGATCCAGTGGCAAAACGTGGTAGTCGAGACGACTAGAGATAGAACGGCATGTACATTTATTTTTCTCAATTTTAATCCCAGATGTACTAGAGATTGGGTAGGTGGGCTTAATTTGGTAGATGGGCTTATTTGGTAGGTGGGCATATTGGGTAGGAGGGCTTATTGGGTAGGTAGGCTTATTGGTGTAGGTGGGCTTAATTGGAAGTTGGCGTATTGGGTAGGTGGGCATATGGGTAGATGGGCTTATTGGGTAGATGGACGTAATGAGTAGGGGGCGTGTTGGATATGTGGGCATAATTTGAACGGAGGCATAATCAGTAGGTGGACATAATGACCAAGTGGGCATACTGTGTAGATGGGCATAACGGGTAGGTAGCGTCTGCGGTAGGTGGGCTGATGGATAGCTGGAGTATTAAACTGTTGCTTATTAAGTAGGTGGTATTTTAGTTAGGTGGACATAATTACTATGTAATGTATTGGGTAGTGGCGTATTGGGTAGGTGGGCATAATGGCTCTGTAGCGTATTGGGTAGGTGGGCATAATGGCTCTGTAGTGTATTGGTTAGGTAGGTGGGCATAATGGCTCTGTAGTGTATTGGTTAGGTGGGCATAATGGCTCTATAGCGTATTGGTTAGGTGGGCATAATGGCTCTGTAGTGTATTGGTTAGGTGGGCATAATGGCTCTATGGTGTATTGGTTAGGTGGGCATAATGGCTCTATAGTGTATTGGTTAGGTGGGCATAATGGCTCTATAGCGTATTGGTTAGGTGGGCATAATGGCTCTGTAGTGTATTGGTTAGGTGGGCATACTTGCTAGAGCCAACGTATTGGTTAGGTGGGCATAATGGCTCTGTAGTGTCTTGGTTAGGTGGGCATAATGGCTCTGTAGTGTATTGGTTAGGTGGGCATAATGGCTCTATAGTGTATTGGTTAGGTGGGCATAATGGCTCTATAGCGCATTGGTTAGGTGGGCATAATGGCTCTGTAGCGTACCGGGTAGCTTGCGCATTTTGTAGGTGGCCTATTGAACAGGAATTTAAATATTTTTAGAATTTTGCTAGGACAGCGACTAGCACAGCTTGCTCTTTGATAGTTTCAACTGAGAATTGTACAGGAGACCTCCGAGTTGTTAGGTCTTACTCCGAGAGGACCAGGCACTTTGTCTCATCGCCTGTGAAGACCAGGAAGCGCTGGGATTCAAACACCCTATCGTTCCGTGCACTTGTTTGCTCGTAGCCTGAGACACGAGAGGCTGACCTCTCAGTTAAATCAACCTCCTTCCTTCTTGACACACGAGAGACTAACCTCTCAGTTACAGCAAGAACCCCCCTCCTCCTCTTTGTGACACGAGAGACTAACCTCTCAGTTACAGCAAGAACCCCTCCTTTTTGTGACACGAGAGACTAACCTCTCAGTTACAGCAAGAACCCCTCCTTTTTGAGACACGAGAGACTAACCTCTCAGTTACAGCAAGAACCCCTCCTTTTTGAGACACGAGAGACTAACCTCTCAGTTACAGCAAGACCCCCCCCCCTCCTTTTTGTGACACGAGAGACTAACCTCTCAGTTACAGCAAGAACCCCTCCTTTTTGTGACACGAGAGACTAACCTCTCAGTTACAGCAAGAACCCCTCCTTTTTGTGACACGAGAGACTAACCTCTCAGTTACAGCAAGAACCCCTCCTTTTTGAGACACGAGAGACTAACCTCTCAGTTACAGCAAGAACCCCTCCTTTTTGTGACACGAGAGACTAACCTCTCAGTTACAGCAAGAACCCCTCCTTTTTGTGACACGAGAGACTAACCTCTCAGTTACAGCAAGACCCCCTCCTTTTTGAGACACGAGAGACTAACCTCTCAGTTACAGCAAGAACCCCTCCTTTTTGTGACACGAGAGACTAACCTCTCAGTTACAGCAAGAACCCCTCCTTTTTGAGACACGAGAGACTAACCTCTCAGTTACAGCAAGAACCCCTCCTTTTTGTGACACGAGAGACTAACCTCTCAGTTACAGCAAGAACCCCTCCTTTTTGTGACACGAGAGACTAACCTCTCAGTTACAGCAAGAACCCCTCCTTTTTGTGACACGAGAGACTAACCTCTCAGTTGCAGCAAGACCCCCTCCTTTTTCTTTCTCATCCCCTCTCCCCTATTTATGAAAATCAAATTTGGAAATGGTGAGAAAGGCAGATATGTTTCTGATCAGATAGATCTGGCAAGTATCAAATTGCAGCGCTTCCTATTTTTATAGAGCAATCAAGGGAGTGGCTGACATCTTTAAATTGTTAATATGAACTTAATACATTTTGAATTGGTAATTGATAGTATATACGGCATAGTGATCTATAAATACTCAAACATTAAGAGACACCAGAAAATTGTTTAAGAATTATATATGATTTCTACGAAGAGGCCAGCTGTGTGGTTACGCAGAGGTTGAGAGGTAAGGCGCTGGTCGCTCAAACCGATGAACGGAAACTGCGTTTGTTCGAGCCCCGCAGGTTTCAAGCAACCCCTGGTCTCAAAGAGGTGGGACCAGAATGCCTGCATCCTAAATTCTCTCCAGTGGTCTTGACTTATGACTTGCCACTGGTCCAAGGTAGTAGGGGACCAGAGAGTAAGGTTTATGACCAACACTGCTTCTTTCCCACTATAATCTAAATACAGCGCACGTTACCTCATCAAAGACAAAAACTATCTGATGGTGTTGCCATCCACACTTGCGATGAGCAATCAATAATACGCTTAGGCGAAAATGGCCCGTCGCGCAGAATGATGATGTTTATGACCACCTCCGAGGTGGCCTGCAGTTCTGTTGGGGAGGTGGCGATTGGTTTCAAACAGGTGTTACGAGGGCGGCCACGAGGACGTCTCCAGGATGAGCATGGTTTCTTCCAGTCACTCACCGCTACAGCCTGTGGGAGCATCTCGTGGGCTAGGACTTCCCGGGACAGGTGAGCAGCGTGACCGAAGAGGGAGAGACGACTGCGATCCATCGTTGAGACAATGCCTGCAAGTTGAGTACGTCCAACTACTTCACTGTTGGAAATCATGTCATGTCAGACGATCCCAAGGATGCGGCTTTGGTTGCGCAGGTGGAAGGCCTCAAGACGATGCCGGTCCTGCTGTAGTAGTGTCCAGGACTCGGAGACTTACAGGAGAATTGGGGCAATGCAGGAGGAGTAAATACGAAGCCTGGTCTCCATGGAGACCCTTCACTGGGACCAGACTCTGCCTAGCGAGTGCATGGAAGAAGTCGCTAAACCCATCCTACGGGTGATGTCGTGGCTGCTGCGTGCGTTAGAGAACTGTTTGTTGCTGAGATAGACAATGTCCTCGGTGGCTGCAACAGGATTGTCGTTCACGGTGATCCAGAGAGGCCCCTGCTAAGGTTTTTTTTATTTTCGTCTTCGTCCAGGAAATGTGCAAGCCTAGGTGGGTAGCGGATCGGCCAAGTGCCTTTAGGGCAATCGCAGAATGAGAATCGTGAACCGGTATGATGACGTCATCGGTGTAAACGAGATTGGTTACCGAGGAGTCGCCGACGAGGATCCCTTGCTTGTGACCTAGGAGTCACCGACGAGGATCCCTTGCTTGTGACCCAGAAGTCGCCGACGAGGATCCCTGGGTTGTGACCCAGGAGTCGCCGACGACGGTCCCTGGATTGTGACCCAGAAGTCGCCGACGAGGATCTCTGGGTTGTTACCCAGGAGTCGCCGACGAGGACTCCTGTGTTG
The DNA here is from genome assembly GCA_036924085.1 of Ariolimax columbianus. Lineage (NCBI taxonomy): Eukaryota > Metazoa > Mollusca > Gastropoda > Stylommatophora > Arionidae > Ariolimax > Ariolimax columbianus. The sequence goes on along the minus strand of JAVGWX010000007.1, from coordinate 99,874,237 downwards.
TGTGCAGAAGCCTGTGCGAGGATCCAGTCCATGGTGCAGTAGAAAAGTGCAAGGGGGCGTGGACGCACTCCTCTCGAACACCGACAAAACGAACTTGTTTTATGGAATGGGTGATACTAAAATCAACCAAGGGTAGGACAACGGAAATACAATGTACATTTGATATTCTCCGGGAGACCTCGATATTTGAAATTCATATATGTCTGCTGTCACATACGCAGCAGGACAAAGAAGGAAGGGTAGACAGACTAAAACAGTTCAAGCAATAAAGATGGGATCGTCGTTCAGCGTGATCGTAATAAAGAAAAATAATTATTAAGCAACAAGCTCCAGTATCAATAGTCTGAATGTCTAGGATGTGCAAAGTTGTACCTTTATGGCAAGCCATTACGACACAGATCGTGAAACACCAAGAAATTCAGATTTACTCTCAAGTATTTTTGGCAAATATGGAACTCGCTGGTATTCTGCATGGAAAATAAGATTAGGCTTTTTAGTACAAATGTAATGTCAGCTCTGCTATTTGGTTCTCAGACTAGAATCATCATATCCAAACTGTAGACCTTCACAAAACATATCTTCACTGCATGCTTCACACTAGATAGCAAGTAGTCACGGAAATCACAGACCTATGGGAGAGAACTGGGCAACAATTAATACATCAGGACATTGGGAAGATAAATTGTAGATGAATAGAGCGTACCCTCAGAGGAAGCTGGGCAGTACAACCAACATGCCCTGGAGTCGAATCCATGGGAAAAACATGAGCGAAGTGACCGAAAGACACCTGGTGAAGCACCTTCGAAGATGAAGCCATTTCAGTGGGAGGTCTCGTGGGCAGAACTCACAACGAGGGCATACAATGCGACGGCCTGTAATGACCCTATGCTACAAAGGGAACCAGACGGTACATGATGATAGCATTATAGAGCCACTGCTAAAACTGACCCCAATCAGGAAGTATGTATACACGCCTTGTATTAGTTTGAACGGTGGTAATGGTTTTACACCGTGAGGTTGTTTATTATATTTACAACCTGCGGTAGTTGCTCGTTGCAGCTGTGGTCCTAATTCGTTCAGTTCAAGTCCTACATGGTCTGACAGCCAGGAGGACTAGGGGCCAACTTCATCAGCATGCATATGGATGTAATAAGAGCTAAAAACTGCAACCATAGAGAGTTGAACTCGGACAACATGCAACCAGATATCGTTGAACTAGGACAACCTGCAACCAGAGATAGTTGAACCATGATACCTGCAACCAGAGATAGTTGAACCAGGACAACCTGCAACCAGAGATAGTTGAACCAGGACAACATGCAACCAGAGATAGTTTAAAAGTATAGCCTGCAGTGAGAGATTATTGACCACAAGTCAATAACTCAGAACATGTGGCTTTGGACAACAGTCGAATATGATAGAAAAATCAAAGAGAGGCATACATCCATAGGAAGATATTCTCCATAAGAAGGTGAAACAGGTGTCAATGATCCATACATCCATAGGAAGACATTCTCCATAAGCAGGTGAAACAGGTGTCAAAGATCCATACATCCATAGGAAGATATTCTCCATAAGCAGGTGAAATAAGGTGTCAAAGATTCATACATCCATAGGAAGACATTCTCCATAAGGAGGTGAAATAATGTGTCAAAGATTCATACATCCATAGGAAGACATTCTCCATAAGCAGGTGAAATAATGTGTCAAAGATTCATACATCCATAGGAAGACATTCTCCATAAGCAGGTGAAATAATGTGTCAAAGATTCATACATCCATAGGAAGACATTCTCCATAAGCAGGTGAAATAATGTGTCAAAGATTCATACATCCATAGGAAGACATTCTCCATAAGCAGGTGAAATAATGTGTCAAAGATTCATACATCCATAGGAAGACATTCTCCATAAGCAGGTGAAATAATGTGTCAAAGATTCATACATCCATAGGAAGACTTACTCCATAAGCAGGTGAAATAATGTGTCAAAGATTCATACATCCATAGGAAGACATTCTCCATAAGCAGGTGAAATAATGTGTCAAAGATTCATACATCCATAGGAAGACTTACTCCATAAGGAGGTGAAATAATGTGTCAAAGATTCATACATCCATAGGAAGACTTACTCCATAAGCAGGTGAAATAATGTGTCAAAGATTCATACATCCATAGGCAGACATTCTCCATAAGCAGGTGAAATAATGTGTCAAAGATTCATACATCCATAGGAAGACATTCTCCATAAGCAGGTGAAATAATGTGTCAAAGATTCATACATCCATAGGAAGACATTCTCCATAAGCAGGTGAAACAGGTGTCAAAGATTCATACATCCATAGGCAGACATTCTCCATAAGCAGGTGAAATAATGTGTCAAAGATTCATACATCCATAGGAAGACATTCTCCATAAGCAGGTGAAACAGGTGTCAAAGATTCATACATCCATAGGAAGACATTCTCCATAAGCAGGTGATTGACTTAGACGACGCATATGAAAAGAATTGTTTTTTAAACACGTGAGGAGCGCATTGATACAGTAAGATATGTAAGTGAGTGAGCAAGTTCAGGTAGCAGTGAAAAAAGCACATGCAATGTTAGGTATAATAAAAATAAATATTAAACATAGGAGCACGGATATGATAGTCAAACTGTATAAAGCATTAGTTAGACCTAGAATGGAGTACTGCGTACAGGTGTGGAGTCCTTTAGTTAGAGCTAGAATGGAGTACTGCGTACAGGTGTGGAGTCCTTTAGTTAGACCTAGAATGGAGTACTGCGTACAGGTGTGGAGTCCTTTAGTTAGACCTAGAATGGAGTACTGCGTACAGGTGTGGAGTCCTTTAGTTAGACCTAGAATGGAGAACTGTGTACAGGTGTGGAGTCCTTTAGTTAGACCTAGATTGGAGTACTGTGTACAGGTGTGGAGTCCTTTAGTTAGACCTAGAATGGAGTACTGCGTACAGGTGTGGAGTCCTTTAGTTAGACCTAGAATGGAGTACTGCGTACAGGTGTGGAGTCCTTTAGTTAGACCTAGATTGGAGTACTGCGTACAGGTGTGGTGTCCATTAGTTAGACCTAGAATGGAGTACTGCGTACAGGTGTGGAGTCCTTTAGTTAGACCTAGAATGGAGTACTGCGTACAGGTGTGGAGTCCTTTAGTTAGACCTAGAATGGAGTACTGCGTACAGGTGTGGAGTCCTTTAGTTAGACCTAGATTGGAGTACTGCGTACAGGTGTGTTGTCCATTAGTTAGACCTAGTATGGAGTACTGCGTACAGGTGTGGAGTCCTTTAGTTAGACCTAGAATGGAGTACTGCGTACATGTGTGGAGTCCTTTAGTTAGACCTAGAATGGAGTACTGCGTACAGGTGTGGAGTCCTTATCATTAAGGAGATATAAACATGCTGGAAAAGATTTTTAAAAAGCGACAAAGCTGACAGTAGGATTCCAGAATTACAGTTGTGAGGAAAGACTCAGAAAAATGGGCCTACAGATTCTAGAAAAGAGAAGAATTCGAGAAGACAATATAGGTTTATATGATAATCCAAGAAAAGGATGAATTAGACTAGAATACGTTTTTTTTCTTCTAAATACAACCACCTACAAGAACAAGAGGGGAAATCTACAAATTAACTAAAGATAGGTCCAGATTATATATTAGGAAATATATTTTTAGTCAGAGAGTGGTGAATGATTGGAATGCATTGCCACATAAAGTAGTGGAGGTAGGAACAATTAATGCAATTAAGAACAATTGGATGCGCATAGCCTTTAGAGAAAGGAAATTTAAATGATGAAGCTGGTTGCATACATACTCTGCAGTCTTAAGTTAAGTTAAGTTAAGTTAAGTTAAGTTAAGTTAAGTGGTACAAGATAAAAGCTGCACTTACCGGCACCGCCTAACGACATAAGTGAACATAGGCGATGAGATGAGATCAAAGACTTGCTAACTCGTTTTCCCGGGAATCAGAAGACTGTGTAAATGAAAGTTTTGATAATATAAATGCCATTAGTAATGTCTCTGTCGTGTATGCATTCGAGATGTCATTAATGGCCAATTTCTTGTTGTCTTCAACTTCTCATTCGACAGATGATATGATAGATACGTGACTGATACAGGCTAGTGGTTGTGGGATAAGCTTCAGACAGAATGGCCGAGAGTTCATTGGTTAAAGTTACGAGTATGAATTAGACTTAAATAGTTGATATGTATTAGCGGTTGATGACGTAACTCGCAAGTGTTGCTGTCACCTTTGTTCCAAAGTTTCACACATTGCACACCTCCACTATCATTCTACTAACTGTTCCTATTGAGCTGCTCTTTTACCTGTTCCTGGTGATCTTCTCTTTTACCTGTTCCTAGTGATCTTCTCTTTTACCTGTTCATATTGAGCTGCTCTTTTACCTGTTCCAATTGAGCTGCTATTTTACCTGTTCCCATGGAGCTGCTCTTTTACCTGTTCCTGGTGATCTGCTCTTTTACCTGTTCCTGGTGATCTTCTCTTTTACCTGTTACGTGTGGTCTGCTCTTTTACCTGTTCCTGGTGATCTGCTCTTTTACCTGTTCCTGGTGATCTTCTCTTTTACCTGTTACGTGTGGTCTGCTCTTTTACATGTTCCTGGTAATCTTCTCTTTTACCTGTTCCATGTGTTCTGCTCTTTTACCTGTTCCGTACGATCTGTTTTTTTACCAGCTCCTGGTGACCTCCTCGCTCCACACATTCTATCTAGCAGTCTCACCTGTTTTTGCATGCTCCAGTGGTCTGTCCCTGCTGTCGTGGATATGCAGTTCGGATCTGCCACTATATCCTCCTTCCAATGATTGTAAGAATTCACTCGCCGTGTGTGGTCTTGCAACGGTTAACTGCCTTACTGATTGTTAAATAATCTTTCTGTACTGGATTGTGGGACGCAGTTCATCTCATTTATTTAATCTTCTTCAATTGTATTACTTATATTTACTTTTGATATTTTTAATCGTTGATGTTCGTGTCTTTCTTGCATCTTCTTGATTGTGACATACAAGAAATATTAGATGTGACATGGTATGTATGTACTCTTTCCCGTCAGTTTTGTCTCACGTTTAGATTTTATTGTTTTGTTATGAAATATTGTATTGTTTTCTTGTGCATTTCTGTTTGGTCATGTATGCTTTGTATTATTATTTGTAAGTACATTTCTATTGCTCTTGTTCTTCGAAGTTTTTCGTGTTGAGTTGGGTTAGCAATTGACGTTTCTTTGATAGACGGTTACAGTGACTCTTCTACATCCCAAGCCGTACCCTAGAAGGTGGACCGGGCTCCTTCTGATAATAGCGCAATTCGTGGCTCCTCTGTAAGCTCATCATTATTTGGACTACAGTGTTGATCCCCCACCTCGTTGACCAGGCTACTATGATATAGTCCTGTTTCTAGGGAGACCGGCGGGGTCGTGAAGTGGGGTCTTGATCAGTCTGTGTCACCTGATAAATTGTCGTATTAGTCGTTTCTCCCCAAAGCACTTTGATATATACATGTACTATAATGTTTCGTGTATGGCTTATTTCTTTGCTTCCTTTAGTCAAGCTAATCGTGAGTTATGGTTCTTGACGCACCTTCTTTACATTCTTCAGATTTACTAATATTTTCACGTTAGCCGCCGATCTTAACAGTTTCATTCCTTTCTTGAATTGTGTACACATATCAAACCATTTCTTGAATTATGTACACACATCAAACCATTTCTTGAATTGTGTACACATATCAAACCATTTCTTGGTGCTAATATGTCATCAGCTTGAAGATAGTTTCCTGGAATATTCTACGCCCTACGGAACATAACTGAGATATACATTTATAAAAAGATTGAATCTGTGCTACATGAAAACCAATTTGGTTTCTGGAAAGATAAACACGAGAGACGCAGTTGGAACACTGATGTTTCTTGCAGAGAGAATTATAGAACACGGATCAGCGCTCTTTCCCAATGCTGGAACAATTTAAGGTGGAAAAAGAATGATTAATTCTGAACTTATTTGAATACCAAACGGCGTATATAGCATTCAAGGATGGGGTAACTAGACCACAGTCACAATCAAGAAAGACTGAGACAGGAATGATCATTATCACTGGTCTGTTTAATGCTTATTCGGAGGGTATGGCGGAAAAAACACCCCAAATAAACAAAACCGTCGTACGACTTTATTTGCATTGCTGGGGTAGAGGGAGTTGTTTTTTTAAGGCTGAGGACTACAGTCCGCTTAGCCAGAGCTGCCGCCAAGTCTTGTGCTAGTTGTGTTTGTTTATTCCCCCCCCCCCCTCCCACTAGAAAAAGAAGATGTGCCATACCTGGGATTCGATCCGCTGCCCTCTTGGCATGGAAACCATTCAGCTAGGCGCTACTTCACACATGGAGAGAGAGAATGAGTGGGCAAGTGGACTGTGGGGACGATCAGGTCAGTGGCAAACGAATATGTGCATTAAATTAACAGAATAATCCTTACAATAACTGCTTAACAAGGCAATTGCACTGAAGATAAATGCTACTAAAATAACAGCTATGACTATTCAACCAAACACAAACAATACATAGTATAGGTGACAGACCAGAGTATAGGTTCACAGGTAGAGTGGCAGACCATAGAATTGGTTCACAGGTAGAGAGCAGACCATAGAACATACTCACAGGTAGAGGGCAGATCATAGAACATACTCACAGGTAGAGGGGCAGACCATAGAACATACTCACAGGTAGAGTGGCATACCATAGAACATACTCACAGGTAGAGGGGCAGATCATAGAACATACTCACAGGTAGAGTGGCATACCATAGAACATACTCACAGGTAGAGGGGCAGACCATAGAACATACTCACAGGTAGAGTGGCAGACCATAGAACATACTCACAGGTAGAGTGGCAGACCATAGAATTGGTTCACAGGTAGAGTGGCAGACCATAGAACATACTCACAGGCAGAGTGGCAGACCATAGAACATACTCACAGGTAGAGTGGCAGACCATACAATTGGTTCACAGGTAGAGTGGCAGACCATAGAACATACTCACAGGTAGAGTGGCAGACCATAGAACATACTCACAGGTAGAGTGGCAGACCATACAATTGGTTCACAGGTAGAGTGGCAGACCATAGAACATACTCACAGCTAGAGTGGCAGACCATAGAACATACTCACAGGTAGAGGGGCAGACCATAGAACATACTCACAGGTAGAGGGGCAGACCATAGAACATACTCACAGGTAGAGGGGCAGACCATAGAACATACCCACAGGTAGAGTGGCAGACCATAGAACATACTCACAGGTAGAGTGGCAGACCATAGAATTGGTTCACAGGTAGAGTGGCAGACCATAGAACATACTCACAGGTAGAGTGGCATACCATAGAACATACTCACAGGTAGAGTGGCAGACCATAGAACATACTCACAGGTAGAGTGGTCGACCATATAATTGGTTCACAGGTAGAGTGGCAGACCATAGAACATACTCACAGGTAGAGTGGCAGACCATAGAACATACTCACAGGTAGAGGGGCAGACCATAGAACATACTCACAGGTAGAGGGGAAGACCATAGAACAAGTTCACAGGTAGAGGGGCAGACCATAGAACATACTTACAGGTAGAGAGGAAGACCATAGAACAAGTTCACAGGAAGAGTGATAGATCACAGAACAGGTTCTGAGGCTCGTAGCATTGTATAGCTCTGAAACACGGACTTTAAACCCAAAAGTGTGAAAAGACTTGACACGTTTTTGAGATCTGGCGCTATCGCAGGATGCAGAACGTGAGCTAGAGAGAACAAAGGTAAGACAGGCAAGTTTATCGCAGCATCGGGGCACAAGGACAACATGAAAAGTGTTCACAAAGGCAGATTGTCTTGACTTGTATGAGACAGAAGGGCTTATCTCTTGAAGATACTGGACGACAGACTTCAGGGGGAAGGAAGAAGTTGGCGTCAAGGAAACAAGTGCACCCTGCATACGTGCAAGAACACTGTGGATTGGACAGAGGATAGGTGAGTGACTCGATCAGGCGACTTCAACACAAGTCTCCGGACTGACTAACAGAGGATAATCTAGTGACATGATCAGGCGACTTCAACACAAGTCTCCGGACTGACTAACAGAGGATAATCTAGTGACATGATCAGGCGACTTCAACACAAGTCTCCGGACTGACTAACAGAGGATAATCTAGTCACATGATCAGGCGACTTCAACACAAGTCTCCGGACTGACTAACAGAGGATAATCTAGTGACATGATCAGAAGACTTCAACACAAGTCTCCGGACTGACTAACAGAGGATAATCTAGTCACATGATCAGAAGACTTCAACACAAGTCTCCGGACTGACTAACAGAGGATAATCTAGTGACATGATCAGAAGACTTCAACACAAGTCTCCGGACTGACTAACAGAGGATAATCTAGTGACATGATCAGAAGACTTCAACACAAGTCTCCGGACTGACTAACAGAGGATAATCTAGTCACATGATCAGGCGACTTCAACACAAGTCTCCAGACTGACTAACAGAGGATAATCTAGTGACATGATCAGAAGACTTTAACACAAGTCTCCGGACTGACTAACAGAGGATAATCTAGTGACATGATCAGAAGACTTTAACACAAGTCTCCGGACTGACTAACAGAGGATAATCTAGTGACATGATCAGGCGACTTCAACACAAGTCTCCAGACTGACTAACAGAGGATAATCTAATGACATGATCAGGCGACTTCAACACAAGTCTCCAGACTGACTAACAGAGGATAATCTAGTGACATGATCAGGCGACTTCAATACAAGTCTCCAGACTGACTAACAGAGGATAATCTAGTGACATGATCAGAAGACTTTAACACCAGTCTGCGGACTGACTACGGACAGTAGAGTGACATGACCTGACGGCTTTAACACATTCTCCGGACTAAGGACAGCAGAGTGACATGACCTGACGGCTTCAAGACGGTCTCCGGACTAAGGACAGCAGAGTGACATGACCTGACGGCTTCAACACAGTCTCCGGACTAAGGACAGCAGAGTGACATGACCTGACGGCTTCAACACAGCCTCCGGACTAAGGACAGCAGAGTGACACGACCTGACGGCTTCCAGACAGTCTCCGGACTAAGGACAGCAGAGTGACATGACCTGACCGCTTCAACACAGTCTCCGGACTACGGACAGCAGAGTGACATGATCTGACGGCTTCAACACAGTCTCCAGACAAACGACACCAGAGTGATATGACCTGACGGCTTCAAGACAGTCTCCGGACTAAGGACAGCAGAGTGATATGACCTGACGGCTTCAAAACTGTCTTCGGACTAAGGACAGCAGAGTGACATTACCTGACGGCTTCAAGACAGTCTCCGGACGAATTTATGACATTGGGGATGACGTAATCAGCCGTCAATTGTCTTTGCTGTCTTTTATTTTGGACTTCTATTTTGCTATTATCTATTGTTGGTGCTTTCCTTGTTACGGACTAGGAATGTACAACTCTGAGAGGTCCATCTTCCAGACTTTTCCCTATTGACATTTAGCATACCAAATCGCATGGCGTCTGTCCTCTGCCTTTGTTGTTGTTGGTGACAATAAGTCACTGAGAATTCCCCACCATCACCCTTAGAAGGTAAGTCATTTTGTTCACTACCAACTCATGCAGTGAACTCTTCAAGTACAACAACCCCTTCTGATCTCATGCACGGCTGGGTCAGCAGTTTCTACACACAGTTCATCTCTATATCTAGAGATCGTTCCACTAACAGTGACTCAGTGGGCTCTCCAGGTAATGTACCTTCTCTTTCTAACACGAGTATTAGATTACTAAAACATATTAATCTTACGTTATATTGTATAATGTTCTTGGTAATTTGACACAGCTCTTTTGAAGAAGCATCAAAGGTTTGAACTAATGGTCACTGAAACCCTGATTAGACTTTCGACTACCTGCCCGGCACAGACTTGTTGTGTGGTATCTTCGACACGGATCATTTGCTTCAAAGACAGTCTCCGACGAGAAGACAGATGAGTGTTAAATAGTTTAGTCACAGATCGAGTCCAGGTCACGAGGGTTCAAGCCATAATTTAACCTCAACTGGGATGAATTTTCTCACGAAACTTTGAAAGGCCTGTTACCCTCCAAATCCTTGACGGCATTGTATGATTCATTTGAAAAGACGACAAAAAAATGACCTTCACCCTGGCCACGGTGAAGGTTTTTGTCGAGTAAGCGAGTCCTAAGCAAGGGGAATAAGCGAGACAGAGAGAGAGAGAGAGAGAGAGAGAGAAAGAGAGAGAGAGCTGTAGCCTGGTGTTTGCCAAGGTTATTAACCTTTTCAGAAGCGCTGACCCCTTCAACTTTTCTTGTTAATCTGAGACACCACCATACCCACCTCTCTCCGCAGAATGTCGTCAGCAACTAAAATAGAAATACCTAGAAGCTAAGTCGTTCTTACAAGCCTTCGAACTCAAACTGGCAAGTAAAAACATAATCAAGCGAAAATATGATCAAGCACTAATCAAGCTTGCTCACTTACAACTTTTTCAACCATAGGATATCAATCAGTGATAGCCACAACACTTAAGCCGTATTACGATCCAATAACCCCTCTTGTTTCAACCATAGGATATCAATCAGTGATAGCCACAACACTTAAGCCGTATTACGATCTAATAACCCCTCTTGTTTTAACCATTGGATATCAATCAGTGATAGTCACAAATCTTAAGTCAACGATCAAAGAACCCCTCTTTTTTCAACCATAGGATATCAATCAGTGATAACCACAACACGTAAGCAAACGACCCAAGAACCCCTCTTGGTTGGACCACAGGATATCAAGGAGAGCTGCAGTTCGTGTCCTCATCAAGTGGTAGAATGGAAACATGACAAAGAAGCAACAACTATCGTCCATAATCAATTCAACTCAACATGGTAGAAACATATGCATTTGAGCAATAAACCTGCTTACAGATGCCCTGGCCGTAGCCACAGCACTAAAAAGCCAGATAGTCCTGCTTACAGATGCCCTGGTCGTAGCCACAACACTAAAAAGCCAGAAAAATACAGAACTAAATGATTTAAGAGCAGTACTCTGTCAACTATGCCAGCAGTCCGCACCAAAAAGAGTAGTGGTACAGTGGGTTCCATCCCACTGTAACATCCAAGGCAACGAGGAGGTAGACAGACTGGCAAAAGAAGGTGCAACACTACCACAACCAGATACTAGTGGGGCATACGAAGATTCAAAAAGGCTTATTAGAGCTAGATACATGACCAAATGGGAAACAGACCATACTGGCTACACAAAAAATGATGCCTATTACCAGTTGAACAGAAGAGAGCAGGTCGTGGTCTTCAGACTCCGCACAGGCCACAACAGACTGAGGTACCACCTATTCAATAAACTGAAGAAAGGTGGCACTGACGAATGCACTTGTGGTACCGGGAAAATAACCGCTGAACTTCTGCTGCAAAACTGGCCGACATACGAGGACCAGAGAAAGCAGATGTGGCCATCACCAGTGGCAACACTAGACAAGCTCTATGGCAGTGTCGACAGCCTCAGGATGACCGCTGCTTTCTTCGAGCAAATAAACGTTGACTTTTCACAGCGTACGAAGAAGAAGAAGAGGAAGAAGAGCAATAAACCAAACACCAGCTTCCCAGACACCAACAAACCACCATATTCGCACGAGAACAGACCACAGCAGACTACTGGGCCACCATATGACGTTATTGTCCGTCGGGAAGCGATGATGGCCCCAACATCACACGGGTTTTGGGGATCAAGATGCTGCAGCGGTCAGCGACCCATAGCTGACTGCTAGCATCGGGGCCAGCGAACCATAGCTGCAAAGACCCTTCTACACCTCCACGTGGTGATCCTGGATAACAGGCTGCAGCAGGGCAGACTGGCTAAGGAAAAGGGATCAAAGAGGGAATGCTAACCCGGTACTCAAAAAATGCTTGCTGAAGTCGGATGTGTTGGACCGAAAGGTGCAAATATCGCAGCCAAGCTGTAAACTACGGCACAACGCATACCGTTCTCTGGACTACATTCTGCTACTTAAGCCCTTTCAGGGCTTGGTAGTGGGAGATTGAGAACGAACGAAGAAGAAGAAAAAGACGGGGTTTGTCTTAATACTGTGATATGCGCTGTATGTGGATTATAGTGAGGAAGAATATGCGCTGATCATCACTGTGAGAGGCGAGTGCCTAAACCTCTTGACTACAGCGACTCCTGGCTATCATATACCGGTTCAAGATATCACACACAAGTGACTGTTCATGTGACACCGGGGTTCAGACCCCCGAATACATCTTACAAGACTGTCCAGCATACAGAAAACCTACGCACACACAAACATCCACACATATCCACATACACACAACCACACACACACCTACACACCCACATGCACAGACACACATCCACACACACATCCACACACCCACATCCACACACACATCCACATATACACACATCCACACACACATCTACACACCCCCACACATATCCATACACACACACATCCACATATACACACATCCACACATCTACACACCCCCACACACATCCACACACACACACATCCACACATTAGCCGATACGCCATTGATGTACCCTAAAAGACCGTCTGAAAGTTGACAGTTATCTGAGTTGAAAGTGCGTACACCCCCTCCACCCCTACTGCATTACGCAGACATGTTTCTCTCCCTTCCTCCCTGTTAGTTCATCTACTCCTATATGTGCTTACACATACTAACATATACCCACATGTGTGTGTGTGTTTGTGTGTGTATGCTCACTTCCTCTCCTCCTTCCTACCCCTTATTCACTCCAGCCGGAGTATAGGACCATAATAACAATTGTTGGTCACCCCTTAACAAGCCTGCACCAAAACACTTTGACGTACTTTAGCACTGATAGTTACTGTAGCACTTTGCTTAACACGATGATGTTTCTTGCCCCATGCACAACTCTCTTTAGTTGCCTTTTACAACATGCGTGGATGTACAGTGGTGCTATGCTCTCCTCTTCAGTAAGGGGTACTGGTATCAACTTGGTGTACATGAAACCACTCTCCATATAAATAATAACTAACATGCTGTCATACACACTTCAGAATTCGCAGCTCAACTCTCTAACGCCGCACAACGTACCTCACACGCACACCCACAATCGTCTAGATGTGGCGTTCCATCTGAGAAATTGTATCCGGCAGGAAGAGTGCTGGGCCATATGCCTCGAAGAGGCCCACCCACGGTTACTGGTGGCCACCCTGATCTGCCCCGAGGAACCAAGAAGACGGAAGACTAGGAACATATTAATGGCCAGAACCCCGACACAGTGAAACTTTTAAATATTCTTCAATTTCTGGTATTTTGATGGCAGGGTTAGTTGAGTTGTTTTTTTTGTATTGTCTCCTCTACCCGCTTTTAGATGTGGTTCTTGTGTGATTTAAATTCTGGCCAAAGACTTTCCGCTGTACTTGTTTAGCTTTTGTTCTCATTTTCGCTATTGTTTTTCTTGTTGTTTTATATTTGTTTAGGCTATCGTCTGTTTATTTTTCCTGTATTTTTATGTCTTCAAGTCTTAACATAACGTCGTTAGACTGGTTTAGAAAACTGCAGAGTCTGTATACAACAGGGCTTTTTTTTACATTCACTTGATCTAAAAATACATATACGCATCTGATCTATTCTTGAATGCATTAATTGACCCTGCTTCCACTATTTCCTGTGGTAATGTATTTCAAGCACGCACCACTCTCTGACTAAACAAATATTTCTTGGTATCTAATCTGAACCCTTCTTAAATCAATTTGTTGATATGGCCTCTCTACTTGTGGAAGCAGCACTTTGAAAAAAAACTTGTTATAGTCTAATTTATCCTTTCCATTATCGTGTTACGTCACTTCGAATTCTTCTCTTTCTCTAGACAATGTAGGCCAGTTTTTCTGAGTCTTTCCTCAATAACTATGTCGTCAATCCCACTGTCAGTTTTGTTACTCTTCTGTACATCCTTTCCAGCATGTTTATATCTCCTCTACCATAAGGACTCATCTTCTTTATATGTGTTCAGTGCATTTATCTGCCCATTATGGAACTGTCATTCTGTGGGCTCTTTGTTTGTTTTTAGTGTTGTCTGTTTTTTAGATTAGAATTGATAACATGGGTTATGTGTTATAGCCTCTTTAGAATAATGTTTCCCCATTTTTCAGCAAAACTCATCTTCGTTGTCCATGTGTACGTGCTCTTTATCGGCACTGATTAGTTCTAGTACAAAGACCGCTCAAATGAATGTGTTATAGTTGAATGTTGATCTAATGCTTCTAGTTGTAATAATATAAATTTTTTTGGAAAATGTAAAATTCTATGGATAGATGGTCCGAGCCTGTGTTGACTATTATCTGCCATTTTGTGACAGCTAAGTCAAGAATGATTCTACTCAAGTCGGAGACTGAGCTTCGTTAGTTTGGTTATTGATTCTCCTTATTGAGCCATCATTAAGTATAATTAGGTTATTATTTTCACGGAAATCCAGAAGGACTTTATCTGTGTCACCTCTGATTCCCGCCTATGCACTTCGGTGTACATTCAATGTCCTACCATCAGTGTCCTACAATCAGTGTCCTACCATCAGTGTCCTCTTGCCATTGTTTCACTTAAAAAGGTCATGTTTTTGGTGTGTAGTTTGGTTTATTACATTTATTGTTTGTACTCATTAGTTCAGTAACTGTTGTTATAGATGTGCCCTCTAGGGTTCCTATTGACAACTTTCCTCAGTCAATTACTGTCAATACCTCACCCGTTATGAACACTTCTCCTTCTATTTTTCCTCTCTGTCATTATTTCTAATAATCGAGCAACCTGGCAAGCTGTGTTTTGGTTTGACAAGTGTTTCCTGTATGCGCACATTATTTTGGAATCACTGTACAATTCTATTTCAACAGAAATATTGTTCTTGGCACTTCTGGCACTCCCTTGAACAATTAGTATATTTAGTACACCCATTATTGGTTGTGCAACTTGCTGAACTGAGCTACTGTTTCTCGGGCCGCACGGGTCAAATGTTCTTCGGGCCGCATGTGTTTACTATTCGTGTATGCTCAGTTGACCACGTTCTTGTAACGCTATTTATAGACGTGACTCATCACACTACCCACGAAACGTGCCATCACTTCTCTCACAATTTCTTGTTACTTGTGCCATGTCCATGCTTAGGCCCCAAGTTCCATGTTTGGGATCGTTCACATAATACGTCACGCAGTAAGAGACAAGAGGGAGGGGCAGAGTTTATGACGAGGAAAGAGGGAGGGATGTTAAAACAATGTGACGTCAGACAATCAATATCGTAATGGCCTTTCTATTTGTCAAGTATTGCTAGTCTAGCCCGTTATTCAATTGTCTTTTCTGGTCGTGGCTGCCAATGTAAGACTTTGTCGTTATTGAAGATACAGGAGAGGTAAATGAGATAGTGTGAAGTGAAAAGTCTGAGAACAGTCCTCAATGTCACCGGGAGAGATGGAATGAACCGGGAGAGATAGAATGAACCAGGAGAGATAGAATGAGCCGCGAGAGATAAAATGAGGTCATGCTAAATAGTGTCAGAACTACTCATTATCTGAGGGGAAGGAGAGAGAGAGAGAAGTAGACACGGGGAAGACTGGAGTGACAGGAGAGACGTGGGAGATATGAGAGACAAGAGAGACAGGAAAAACTGAAGAGACTGGAGAGGTGGGAGAGACAGGAGAGACGAGACAGGAAAAGCTGAAGAGACTGGAGAGACGCGGGAGACAGGACACACAAGAGATACAGGAAAAGCGGAAGAGACTGGAAGGACACAAGAGCGCCAAAGACAGTAGGAATAAGATAGACCTGAGAGCCATGAAAGGCAGGGGAGACAGGAGAGGCAGAAGATAGAAGAGGGACACCAGACACAGGAGAGACAAGAGTGACAGGGGAGAGACAGTGGAGACGGGAGAGATAGGAGATACAGAAGAGAATGGACAGGAGTGAACAACTACCATGTAATACAGAATGGTCCGTCTGCAAGGCACGACGAAGGATATGTAGCAGATGGATATCATAACACAAAATCTACAGTTATACAACACGGAGTTATAACCACCGACGCAATACATTTGACATTAGACACGAAACATACGCTCCCCACGCCGCTTAACAACGTAACTGTACATAAAAAGACACGCATATTACCCACCCATTCATTTTAAGTGTGGAATACGTTCATCAAAACTATTTCAGAACAATATCCATTTTGCTTGCACTAAATTTTTTTACTGTTGTCTCAGATGAAAGATTTGGGTGGTCCATGAGACTGTTAATTAGTTGGCTGTTGTTGTTGTTGGTGTGATCGATGAGGCTGTTAACTAGTTGGCTGTTGTTGTTGTTGGTGTGATCGATGAGGCTGTTAATTAGTTGGTTGTTGTTGTTGTTGGTGTGATCGATGAGGCTGTTAATTAGTTGGTTGTTGTTGATGGTGTAATCGATGAGGCTGTTAACTAGTTGGTTGTTGTTGTTGTTGGTGTGATCGATGAGGCTGTTAACTAGTTGGTTGTTGTTGTTGTTGGTGTGATCGATGAGGCTGTTAAGTAGTTGGCTGTTGTTGTTGGTGTGATCGATGAGGCTGTTAACTAGTTGATTGTTGTTGTTGGTGTGAGCGATGAGGCTGTTAACTAGTTGGTTGTTGTTGTTGTTGGTGTGATCGATGAGGCTGTTAACTAGTTGGTTGATGTTGTTGGTGTGAGCGATGACGCTGTTAAATAGTTGGTTGTTCTGTTAGTGTGAGCGATGAGGCTGTTAACTTGTTGGTTGTTGTTGTTGTTGGTGTGATCGTTGAGGCTGTTAAGTAGTTGGCTGTTGTTGTTGGATTTATAGATGAGGCTGTTAACTAGTTTGTTGTTGTTGTTGTGATCGATGAGGATGTAAACTAGGTTGTTGTTGTTGTTGTTGTTGGTGTGATCGATGAGGCTGTTTGCTAGTTGGTTGTTGTTGTTTTTATTGGTGTATTTGATGAGACTGTTAACTATTTGGTTGTTGTTGTTGTTGGTGTGATCAATGAGGCTGTTAACTATTTGGTTGTTGATGTTGTTGTTGGTGTGATCGATGAGGCTGTTAACTAGTTGGTTGTTGTTGTTGTTGGTGTGATCGATCAATCTGTTAACTAGTTGGTTGTTGTTGTTGTTGATGTGATCGATGAGGCTGTTAACTAATTGGTTGTTGTTGTGATCGATGAGGCTGTTAACTAGTTGGTTGTTTTTGTTGTGATCGATGCGGATGTTAACTAGTTGGTTAGTGTTATTGTTGTGTGATCGATGAGGATGTTAACTAGTTGGTTGTTGTTGTTGTTGGTCTGATCGATGAGGATGTTAACTAGTTGGTTGTTGTTGTTGTGATCGATGAAGATGTTAACTAGTTGGTTGTTGTTGTTGGTGTTGTGATCGATTAGGATGTTAACTAGTTGGTTGTTGTTGTGATCGATGAGGCTGTTAACTAGTCGGTTGTTGATGTTGTTGGTGTGATCGATGAGGATGTTAACTAGTTGGTTGTTGTTGGTGT
Organism: Ariolimax columbianus; assembly: GCA_036924085.1. Classification (NCBI taxonomy): domain Eukaryota; kingdom Metazoa; phylum Mollusca; class Gastropoda; order Stylommatophora; family Arionidae; genus Ariolimax; species Ariolimax columbianus. The sequence goes on along the minus strand of JAVGWX010000007.1, from coordinate 99,856,623 downwards.
GAGCGATGAGGCTGTTAACTAGTTGGTTATTGTTGTTGTTGATGTGATTGATGAGGATGATGACTAGTTGGTTGTTGTTGGTGCGATCGATGAGGCTGTTAACTAGTTGGTTCTTGTTCTTGTTGGTGTAATCGATTAGGCTGTCAACTAGTTGGTTGTTGTTGTTGGTGTGATCGATGAGGATGTTAACTAGTTGGTTGTTGTTGTTGTTGGTGTGATCGATGAGGCTGTTAACTAGTCGGTTGTTGTTGTTGGTGTGATCGATGAGGATGTTAACTAGTTGGTTGTTGTTGGTTTTGGTGTGATCGATGAGGCTGTTAACTAGTTGGTTGTTATTATTGGTGTGATCGATGAGGCTGTTAACTAGTTGGTTGTTGTTGTTGGTGTGATCGATGAGGCTGTTAACTAGTTGGTTGTTGTTGTTGGTGTGATCGATGAGGATGTTAACTAGTTGGTTGTTGTTGTTGTTGGTGTGATCGATGAGGCTGTTAACTAGTTGGTTGTTGTTGTTGTTAGTATGATCGATGAGGATGTTAACTAGTTGGTTGTTGTTGTTGTTGGTGTGATCGATTAGGCTGTTAACTAGTTTGTTGTTGTTGTTGGTGTGATCGATGAGGCTGTTAACTAGTTGGTTGTTGTTGTTGGTGTGATCGATGAGGATGTTAACTAGTTGGTTGTTGTTGTTGTTGGTGTGATCGATGAGGCTGTTAACTAGTTGGTTGTTGTTGTTGTTAGTATGATCGATCAATCTGTTAACTAGTTGGTTGTTGTTGTTGTTGATGTGATCGATGAGGCTGTTAACTAATTGGTTGTTGTTGTGATCGATGAGGCTGTTAACTAGTTGGTTGTTTTTGTTGTGATCGATGAGGATGTTAACTAGTTGGTTAGTGTTATTGTTGTGTGATCGATGAGGATGTTAACTAGTTGGTTGTTGTTGTTGTTGGTTTGATCGATGAGGATGTTAACTAGTTGGTTGTTGTTGTTGTGATCGATGAAGATGTTAATTAGTTGGTTGTTGTTGTTGGTGTTGTGATCGATTAGGATGTTAACTAGTTGGTTGTCGTTGTGATCGATGAGGCTGTTAACTAGTCGGTTGTTGATGTTGTTGGTGTGATCGATGAGGATGTTAACTAGTTGGTTGTTGTTGGTGTGAGCGATGAGGCTGTTAACTAGTTGGTTATTGTTGTTGTTGATGTGATTGATGAGGATGATGACTAGTTGGTTGTTGTTGGTGTGATCGATGAGGCTGTTAACTAGTTGGTTCTTGTTCTTGTTGGTGTAATCGATTAGGCTGTCAACTAGTTGGTTGTTGTTGTTGGTGTGATCGATGAGGATGTTAACTAGTTGGTTGTTGTTGTTGTTGGTGTGATCGTGAGGCTGTTAACTAGTCGGTTGTTGTTGTTGGTGTGATCGATGAGGATGTTAACTAGTTGGTTGTTGTTGGTTTTGGTGTGATCGACGAGGCTGTTAACTAGTTGGTTGTTATTATTGGTGTGATCGATGAGGCTGTTAACTAGTTGGTTGTTGTTGTTGGTGTGATCGATGAGGCTGTTAACTAGTTGGTTGTTGTTGTTGGTGTGATCGATGAGGATGTTAACTAGTTGGTTGTTGTTGTTGTTGGTGTGATCGATGAGGCTGTTAACTAGTTGGTTGTTGTTGTTGTTAGTATGATCGATGAGGATGTTAACTAGTTGGTTGTTGTTGTTGTTGGTGTGATCGATTAGGCTGTTAACTAGTTTGTTGTTGTTGTTGGTGTGATCGATGAGGCTGTTAACTAGTTGGTTGTTGTTGTTGGTGTGATCGATGAGGATGTTAACTAGTTGGTTGTTGTTGTTGTTGGTGTGATCGATGAGGCTGTTAACTAGTTGGTTGTTGTTGTTGTTAGTATGATCGATCAATCTGTTAACTAGTTGGTTGTTGTTGTTGTTGATGTGATCGATGAGGCTGTTAACTAATTGGTTGTTGTTGTGATCGATGAGGCTGTTAACTAGTTGGTTGTTTTTGTTGTGATCGATGAGGATGTTAACTAGTTGGTTAGTGTTATTGTTGTGTGATCGATGAGGATGTTAACTAGTTGGTTGTTGTTGTTGTTGGTTTGATCGATGAGGATGTTAACTAGTTGGTTGTTGTTGTTGTGATCGATGAAGATGTTAACTAGTTGGTTGTTGTTGTTGGTGTTGTGATCGATTAGGATGTTAACTAGTTGGTTGTCGTTGTGATCGATGAGGCTGTTAACTAGTCGGTTGTTGATGTTGTTGGTGTGATCGATGAGGATGTTAACTAGTTGGTTGTTGTTGGTGTGAGCGATGAGGCTGTTAACTAGTTGGTTATTGTTGTTGTTGATGTGATTGATGAGGATGATGACTAGTTGGTTGTTGTTGGTGTGATCGATGAGGCTGTTAACTAGTTGGTTCTTGTTCTTGTTGGTGTAATCGATTAGGCTGTCAACTAGTTGGTTGTTGTTGTTGGTGTGATCGATGAGGATGTTAACTAGTTGGTTGTTGTTGTTGTTGGTGTGATCGATGAGGCTGTTAACTAGTCGGTTGTTGTTGTTGGTGTGATCGATGAGGATGTTAACTAGTTGGTTGTTGTTGGTTTTGGTGTGATCGACGAGGCTGTTAACTAGTTGGTTGTTATTATTGGTGTGATCGATGAGGCTGTTAACTAGTTGGTTGTTGTTGTTGGTGTGATCGATGAGGCTGTTAACTAGTTGGTTGTTGTTGTTGGTGTGATCGATGAGGATGTTAACTAGTTGGTTGTTGTTGTTGTTGGTGTGATCGATGAGGCTGTTAACTAGTTGGTTGTTGTTGTTGTTAGTATGATCGATGAGGATGTTAACTAGTTGGTTGTTGTTGTTGTTGGTGTGATCGATGAGGATGTTAACTAGTTTGTTGTTGTTGATGTTGGTGTTTTTGGTTAAATAATTTTATTATATAAACATAATGGGGACTATATCAACTGCAAAGTCCGAATTTTGGCAGTGTCCGAAGGGTAAGGAAAGAAAAATACAACTGAAGGTGTAAACGCGGTCTTGAGAGGGTTGGGCATCGGGCCAGCAAATTCCTTCTGTAGACATTGTAGGTCACACAAAATACAATAAATATGAACAAGTCACTTAAAAGAAATATATAGCGCAACCATTTAAATCATTCGAGGGTTCTCTGTTGCAGAGAAAGTCGCTAAGAACCAGCTTGACTAACCTACCTGTGTGACTAACCTACCTGTTTGACTAACCTACCTGTATGACCAACCTATCTGTGTGACTAACCTACCTGTGTAACTAACCTACCTGTGTGACTAACCTACCTGTGTGACCAACCTACCTGTGTGACTAACCTACCTGTTTCAGTCTATGAAAATGACCAGATTATTTGTAGCTGGAATGTTTATATAATGTACGAACAAGGGGTAGCCAGCACAGTTAGCAGCAACAACGAGGGACTACAAACTTTTTTCCTTGAACCGGCGAACAGCAAAAGGGAGAAAGACGTTGAGAATTTGAAACTGATCAAATTGAAAATGATGCAGCCCTCGGGGCACGCTGAAGAAGGCCCACACAATAGTTATGCCCTAATGCTATGTAATGTGGCACAACATACACTTATTAAATTTATGGCATTTATGATATAGACTAATAGTAAATATGTCCAAAACTGTAAAAGGAAGCTAAAGATGAACATCATCCAATGTTATGCAATACTCAGTGATTGAAGCAATTCACACCAGACTTCGAGATAATGTGGGTACGAGAAACATGAAAGGCAATGGGAATTTGATGGGAAACCAAAAGCAAAAATCGGAATAGCTTATTATCAGTTTTGATCTGAGCATTAACAAACATGGAAACTGGAGTTAGAATGAACAATGACCTGTTACTTGTGGACTGGTGTTCTCTAAATCAACTTCTGGTTGATGACGTCATGGTTTCACATGAGAGAGTACACTAGGCAACATGGCGTGACCAAACCGCAGAACACTAGGTTCCCCATATATGTAGTAACAGAAAGTTTAGATCATCATTACTAGACGTAGTAGGTCAGGGAGGTAGATCAGATCATCATTACCAGACGTTGTAGGTCAAGGAGGAAGATCAGATCATCATTACCAGACGTTATAGGTCAAGGAGGAAGATCAGATCATCATTACCAGAAGTAGTAGGTCAAGGATGAGGATCAGATCATCATTACCAGGCGTAGTAGGTCAAGGTATAGACGTAGCATGAGACCATCATCTTGTGGGAGCCAAAATAAAGATAACATTTGGAAGGTACACAACAACAAATAACCACAGACACCAGCTCAATGTAGAATTCGCGAGGAACACGAACAAACAAGATACAATTAAAATCACTATATCAAATAACTATGACGTGTTTAGCATAACTAGAAGAAACAGAAGATACAGAAACGCGCTGTAACAGGTACCAACAAGTCTGGACCAAGTCTGGAACAAGTCTGGGAGCTGAGGAGAAGCCATGCGGAACAGATAACGCCAACGTATTGTTTGTTCGTTATGTTTTTTGTGTTGCTCGCGTTTTTGCTAATTGTCTGTTGTTTAACTTCCTGGTATCCACTGTATCACTACCCTTCTCTTGGCTTTTAGATCGCCAAATATAAACGACATTACAGAGAATATACCAAGAAGAGTCCATAGCTCAATGTTTGCAGACGATCTGGCTATGTGGACCTCTGAAAAGAATCTCACCATAGCAAGAAATCGGATGCAGCAGGCCCTAACATCGCTGGAAGAGGGGGCGAACTCATGGCTGATCAAAATAAACGAGGAGAAAACCACATGCACAATATACTCGCTTTCCATCAAACCCCAAAATACCAAGTTAAGTTTAAATGGCAAATTTCTGCAGCCAAACGACAACCCAAACTATCTGGGAGTCACATTTGATCGGCGCGTAACATGGAAAAGTCAGATCGAGAGAAACCGAATGAGAGCCAGAGAAAGAATGGCAATCATGAGGAAACTTGCTGGCACAAGCTGGGGAGCAGACGAAAGCATACTAAAGAAACTGTACACTGGAAGAGTGAGACCAGTTCTCGAGTATGGCATTGCGGCATGGACAACAGTAGCAAAGGCGAACTTCGATAAAGTTATCAAACTTCAAAACCAAGCCATGAGAGTTATAACAGGTGGCATGAAGTCAACGCCAATTGTAGAACTTGAAAAGATTACAAAACTGCAATCCATGACCGATAGAAGAGACTGCAGAGCCCAGCTGCAGTCAGAGAAACTCCGGAGACTGACCGACCATCCAATGCACCAGAGACTAAACAATTTGGGAAATGGGAAACTAAAGCGGAGAAACTTTGCAGAAATAGCCAAAGCAAAGATGCACGAAGATCCCATAAACGCACTAACAACACCAAAACCCATCACTACTGTACGAAAACCTACCTGGAGGCAGGATATATTTCCAGAGGTGGTAGAAAATATACCAGGTATTGGAAACAAAAACTGCCAGACTGAAAAAGAAAGGAGAGATACTACCCTAAGGTTTACATCGAAAAACTACCCAAGCATGGACTGGACCCATGCATACACCGACGGTTCTGTAACAAACACTACACAGAACGGAGGGGCAGGAGCATTCCTGAACCTACCAAATGGCAGAAAAATAACACTGTCATTCGCTACTGGTAAGTATACAAGCAATTTTAGAGCGGAGGCAGAGGCACTGAGGGCGGCAGTGGAAGAAATGGTGACGCCTAAAGAAAATGAAAGCCATATAGTCCTGCTTACAGATGCTCTCGCCGTAGTCACAGCGCTAAAAAGCCAGAAAAACACTGAGCTTAATGACTTAAGAGCAGCACTCTGCAAACTGTGCCAGCAGTCCGCACCAAAAAGGGTAGTGGTACAGTGGGTCCCATCACACTGCAACATCCAAGGCAACGAGGAGGCAGACAGACTGGCAAAAGAAGGCGCTAGACTACCACAGATACTAGTATGACGTACGAAGAGTCAAAACGGCTTATCAAAGCCAGATACATGACCAAATGGGAAACCGAACATACTGGTTAGACCAAAAACGATGCCTATTACCAGTTGAACAGAAGAGAGCAGGTCGTTGTCTTCAGACTTCGCACTGGCCACAATAGACTGAGATACCACCTATTCAACAAATTGAAGATAGGTGGTACCGACGAAGGTGGTACCGGTAAAATGACCGCTGAACATCTGCTGCAGAACTGCCCGACATACGAGGATCAGAGAGAGCAGATGTGGCCATCACCAGTGGAACTGCAAGACAAGCTCTATGGCAGTGTCGACAGCCTCAGGATGACCGCCGCTTTTTTCGAAAAAATAATGGTTACTGTCTGACTGCGTACGAAGAAGAAGAAGCAGTTCGCTCAAGACTTTCTTAAGCTCTGGCATTCTTCCTATAATCGCCATAATCGATGCAAGTTAAAGACAAATTGATTTGTTGTTAATGCAATGAAGTAACATCTAATATGTATTGAGGTCATGAAAACTATAAATTCAATGACAAAGATGTGGCAATTTAAATCCACACAATTTTTGTTGGTCTGTTTTCTAGATTGAGATCATTTGATAAAACGTCAGTGTTAGCCAGAATTACCAGATTTGTTTTATATTTCATTTTCTGTACACATATTATTAATTCATTCAATACAATAAAATATGTGTATATTCTTTGAATTTGTCAAACAGTCGATATCAGATCAATTAAGATGAGTCAAAGATACAGCATTGAACGAGTTGACAGCAGTCAGTGACTTATGGCTGGATGTTTGCATTATAACCAACAAACCACAACTGCCCCAGACCAGTGACTATGCAGGTAGGCAGGTAGGTGGGTACTCAGATAGGTAGGTAGGTAAGCTGTTAGGTAGGTAGGTAGATAAGTGGGTAGATATGTAGGTAGGTGGGTACGAAGGTAGGTAGATAGAAAGATACGTAGGTGGGTAGATATGTTGGTAGGTGGGGACGCAAGCATATAGGTAGGCAGGTCTAGGTAGTTGGGTAGGTGGGTAGGTAGGTAAATGGGAACGCAGGTAGGTAGGTAGGTGGGTACGCAGGTAGATTGGTAGGTATGTATGTAGGTAGGTAGGTAGTCCGCTGAGACTACCAGTGCCCTTTCCCATCAACCGTTCATGAGCACAATGAGTGGCTGAGTCCCAGGCTGCATGAAATGAGTATGATATCTTTTCAATTTGACCTAGTCAGATTGTGCATGACTGGTCTCGTGGGTGGGACCATTGCGAAGTGGGTCGCCTCCCATCCCCGACGTCCACGGTCTACCCTTAGCGCCCACGTTTCCGACAAAGGCGGCCCCATTTCCCAATTTAGCCAAACGGTGACAGTCTCCTATGGATAATGTGCTCAAGGATCGTCCATTTGGTGGCTTGACGCTGTGACACCCAGTCATATCATTAGAACACAGGGATACACTTCTAGATTCCCATGTTGAAGGCTCCAATGACCCTCACGATTCGTCCTAGCCCTAGAATCGCATAGCAAGAGGCAGCAGATTGAGGACAGGTCATGCACAATCCGCAGCTTGGCTCTCAGCAAAACGATCGCTTGCTCCAGAACAGACGCAGAGCACCCGCATACCGACAGTCAGGCCGACTCCCCGAATGATGCCTGGATGGTCACGTGAATCGAATTTTTGTTTGTGGTTCAGTTAAACGAAATCCTCAGTGGAGTTGCCATAGTTGCATCGACAGCAATTCCTGTAATTGTGGAGTTGTAGCTACCATATCAAACACGTCCTATGGCTACCATATCAAACACGTCCTATGGCTACCATATCAAACACGTCCTAAAGCTACCATATCAGGCACGTCCTTTAGCTACCATATCAAACACGTCCTAAAGCTACCATATCAGACACGTCCTATAGCTACCATATCAAATACGTTCTGTAACTACTATATCAAAAATATCCTATAAGAATATCAAACACGTCCTGTAACTATACTATCAAACACGTCCTGTGGTAGAAAATATACCAGGTATTGCAAACAAAAACTGCCATACTGAAAAAGAAAGGAGAGATACTACCCTAAGCTTCATAAAGAAAAGCTACCCAAGCATGGACTGGACCCATGCATACACCGACGGTTCTGTAACAAACACTACACAGAACGGAGGGGCAGGAGCATTCAAAATAACACTGTCATTCGCTACTGGTAAGTACACAAGCAATTTCAGAGCGGAGGCAGAGGCACTGAGGGCGGCAGTGGAAGAAATGGTGACACACAGTGAAAATGAGAGCCATATAGTCCTGCTGACAGATGCTCTCGCCGTAGTCACAGCGCTAAAAAGCCAGAAAAACACTGAGCTCAATGACTTAAGAGCAGCACTCTGCAAACTGTGCCAGCAGTCCGCACCAAAAAGGGTAGTGGTACAGTGGGTTCCGTCACACTGCAACATCCAAGGCAACGAGGAGGCAGACATACTGGCAAAAGAAGGTGCAAGACTACCACAAGCAGGTACCAGTATGACGTACGAAGAGTCAAAACGGCTTATCAAAGCCAGATACATGACCAAATGGGAAACCGAACATACTGGTTACACCAAAAACGATGCCTATTACCAGTTGAACCGAAGAGAGCAGGTCGTTGTCTTCAGACTTCGACTGGCCACAACAGACTGAGGTACCACCTATTCAACAAATTGAAGATAGGGTGTACCGACGAATACCCGTGCGGTACTGGTAAAATGACCGCTGAACATCTGCTGCAGAACTGCCCGACATACGAGGATCAGAGAGAGCAGATGTGGCCATTACCAGTGGAACTGCAAGACAAGCTCTATGGCAGTGGCGAGAGCCTCAGGATGACCGCCGCTTTTTTCGAGAAAAAAAATGGTTACTGTCTGACTGCGTACGCAGAAGAAGAAGAAGAAGAAGAAGAAACACGTCCTATAGCTACCATATCAAACACGTCCTAAAGCTACCATATCAGGCACGTCCTATAGCTACCATATCAAACACGTCCTATAGCTACCATATCAAACACGTCCTAAAGCTACCATATCAGACACGTCCTATAGCTACCATATCAAACACGTCCTATAGCTACCATATCAAATACGTTCTGTAACTACTATATCAAAAATATCCTATAAGAATATCAAACACGTCCTGTAACTATACTATCAAACACGTCCTGTAACTATACTATCAAACACGTCCTGTAACTATAATATCAAACTCATCCTGTAACTATAATATCAAACACGTCCTGTAACTACCATATCAAACACGTCCTGTAACTATAATATCAAACACGCCCTGTAACTATTATATCAAACACGTCCTGTAACTATTATATCAAAAACGTCCTCTAACTACTATTTCAAACACGTCCTGTAACTATTATATAAAAAAGTCACTGTAACTATTTTATCAAACACGCCCTGTAACTATTATATCAAAAACGTCCTCTAACTACTATTTCAAACACGTCCTGTAACTATTATATAAAAAAAGTGCCTGTAACTATTATATCAAACACATCATTATTTCCTGCTGCCCCCTTTTTATCCATGATCCATGTGAAATGGTTCATAAATGATCTCACCAAAATAAAGAGCGAACTTTGAAACGAACAACAAGAGCAACAGAACGTGAAGACTTAAAAACAGGTATTGCGCAATCCCAGCAGTCAACAGTAATATCGATCTCTAGAGGCATATTAACTGAATGAACGAATGTTTGTCTTTGTGGAGGATGTAGAGAAAACATCAAATTAGCGATCGTAGTGATTTCCTTCCATGTTTACAATTATTACGTTCTACGGAAATGATAACCAGGAACATCAGACAAACGTACGATGGTACAGGGACAGCTATTAGTCCTGCGAGTAGGAAAACTGCAACGTTTTAAACCCATCACTGGCGAGAAAATAACAAATTGAGGAATTCAGGTGGAGGGATGGGTCGAGTACTATTTTGAACTCTACTCGTGTGTCAACATAGTCCTGTTCCCCACACCGCTTGATGCTGTCAACAGTTATCCCAGTATGCACGAGATGGGCATCGAACCATCTATAAAAGATCTGAATAAAGCTATTGACAGTTTAGACCCGGGCAAAGCATCAGTGAGTGAGAGGATTCCATCATATGTGATCAAGGGATGTAAAGAAACACTCTTGCAACCGCAAGAGTGATGTTATATCAGTGCTGGAAGGAAGCCATTGTACCTCAAGTTATGAGAGATGCACAGATTGCAAAATTATACCCAAAAGAAATGGGATAAAATGATTGAAATAACTAGCGAAGTGTATTTCCGTTCAGTGGTGTATGCAAAGTCTTCGCCACAGTAATCTTACTATAGCTACAGACAAATTAGCTGATCGCGTGTATCCGGAGTAAAAGTGTGGATTTCGGTCTGGATCGTGTGTATCCGGAGTAACAGTTTGGATTTCGATCTGGATCGTGTGTATCCAGAGTAACAGTGTGGATTTCGGTCTGGAAGATCAACGATCGACACGGTTTTCTCTCTTAGTCAACTTCAGAAAAGTCACGTTAGCAGAACAAGCCCTTTTAGATCGCCTTCATTGATCCCACAAAGGCGTTTGATTTACTTAGTAGGGATGGACTCTTCAAATTCTTCTCTGAATCAGGCTGCCAAGTAAACTGCTACGACTAATAATATCGTTCCATGGGGGCATGAAAAGAACAATCCAATTTTATGGTAAAATATCACAGCCATTTGGTATTGAAGTGATGCTTAGAGGGCTGTGTTCTGGCCACGACACTGTTCAGAATCGTCTTTTCTCTGTTACTGAAGCATGCATTTAGTAACGCTAAGTCGGATGTTCGGCTGTTTTGCAAGGCTCAACGTCAAAACGACGATCAGGGATCACACAATAAGGGGCTTTTCTCTGAAGTTGCTGCAATTGTTAGCCACAGTCAGCAGGAACTCCAGAGCTTGACAGATCGCTTCTCACAGACTTGCACAGTCAGCAGGAACTCCAGAGCTTGACAGATCGCTTCTCACAGACTTGCACAGTCAGCAGGAACTCCAGAGCTTGACAGATCGCTTCTCACAGACTTGCACAGTCAGCAGGAACTCCAGAGCTTGACAGATCGCTTCTCACAGACTTGCACAGTCAGCAGGAACTCCAGAGCTTGACAGATCGCTTCTCACAGACTTGCACAGTCAGCAGGAACTCCAGAGCTTGACAGATCGCTTCTCACAGACTTGCACAGTCAGCAGGAACTCCAGAGCTTGACAGATCGCTTCTCACAGACTTGCACAGTCAGCAGGAACTCCAGAGCTTGACAGATCGCTTCTCACAGACTTGCACAGTCAGCAGGAACTCCAGAGCTTGACAGATCGCTTCTCACAGACTTGCAAATACTTGTCTCACAATAAGTCTCAACAAAACATATGTGTTGGTATTGGAAGTAGATGTCACGTCAAGTGTTAACATCGATACTTATGTACTGGGAGCTGTGCATCAATCCCCGTATCTAGGATCTCTCAATAAATCTCTCTCTAGACCAGAAACATACACTCGCTTTGGCAAAGCTGCAGCTACATATGCTCACCTCACAGCGCGTGTTTGGAAAAACCAGAAACTGACAATTAAAACTAAGGTCATGGTGTACAATGCATGTGTTGTCAGTACATTTCTACATGGCAGCGAGGCTTGTACAACTTATGTGACATCAGTACACTTCTTTATAGCAGCGAGGCTCGGACAACTTATGTGACGTCAGTACACTTCTATATAGCAGCGAGGCTTGGACAACTTATGTGACGTCAGTACACTTCTATATAGCAGCGAGGCTTGGACAACTTATGTGACGTCAGTACACTTCTATATAGCAGCGAGGCTTGGACAACTTTTGTCAAACAAAAGCACAGGTGAAACACAGTCGACCTACGACGCCTACAGTCTATTCTTGTAATTACATGGAGGGACAGAGGGACAAATGCAGAGGTGCACTTTCGCATCAGGATACCATGCATGTATTCTCTCCTTAGGCAGCGTAGACTATGGGGCTTTGATCATGTTCATCGCATGAAAGATGCTTGCATTCCCAAAGATATCCTCCATGGACAGTTGGGTGATGGCAAAAGAACAATCGGTCGACCACAGTTGAGGTTAATTAATGTATGTAAGCGTGATATGAAGGTTCGAGGCATGAGTCAGACATCCTGGGAAGACGAGTCTGATATCCTGGGAAGACGAGTCTGACATACTGGGAAGACGAGTCTGACATCCTGGGAAGACGAGTCTGACATCCTGGGAAGACGAATCTGACATCCCGGGAGGACGAGTCTGACATCCTGGGAAGACGAGTCTGACATCCTGGGAAGACGAGTCTGATATCCTGGGAAAACGAGTCTGACATTCTGGGAAGACGAGTCTGACATACTGGGAAGACGAGTCTGACATCCTGGGAAGACGAGTCTGACATCCTGTGAAGACGAATCTGACATCATGGGAAGACGAGTTTGACATCCTGGGAAGACGAGTCTGACATCCTGGGAAGACAAGTCTGACATCCTGGGAAGACGAATCTGACATCCTGGGAAGACGAGTCTGACATCCTGGGAAAACGAGTCTGACATCCTGGGAATACGAGTCTGACATCCTGGGAAGACGAATCTGACATCCTTGGAAGACGAGCCTGACATCCTGGGAAGACGAAGCTGCAGACCGATCCATATGGAGATGCAACCTGAATGGCCAACTCACGCCTGGTGAAGAGAAGTTCTTGCAACACAGAGAAGTGAAAAGACAACACCGCAAGGAGGAAGACAGCACCACAAGGAGGAAGACAATAGCGCAGGGAGGAAGACAGCACCACAAGGAGGAAGACAATAGCGCAGGGAGGAAGACAGCACCACAAGGAGGAAGACAATAGCGCAGGGAGGAAGACAGCACCACAAGGAGGAAGACAATAGCGCAGGGAGGCAGACAGCACCACAAGGAGAAAGACAATAGCGCAGGGAGGCAGACAGCACCACAAGGAGAAAGACAATAGCGCAGGGAGGCAGACAGCACCACAAGGAGGAGGACAATAGCGCAGGGAGGAAGACAACATCAAAAAGTAAGTACACCTTTTTTGTTTATCTCTCCAAGTCATATACAGCCAGTCATGACTGAAGGGGACTACTATAATCAGTTATGACTGATAGGGGCAACTTTAGTCAGCCATTACTGAGAGAGACTACTATAGTCAGTCATGACTGAAAGGGGCAACTTTAGTCAGCCATTACTGAAAGAGACTACTATACTAAACGGAAATAAATGAAAAAATGTGGCATTGATAGTAACACCAATGGCCTTGCCAATATGGCTGTACAAAATGGTAGCATGGCCTTGTGAACATCAAGCTTTAATTATAGCTGCCTATCACCCGACCGGGGCAACAACATCACACTTGTGTTTTGTTTAGGGCGCTGTAAATCGTGTGCACGGTGCAAAGAGGTCTTGTTGTTGAACAAACTTTCTCGTGGAACAACCTTGTTAGGGGCACAGCAGGGCCTGGTACAGATGTTTGATACTCATAAAAGTTTATGGGTGAAATGTAGGCAGGAGGTAACTCTAGTTCTCTTTCAGAGTGGTGTGCTCTTGTCATGATGTCAGAGATGTCACAGCTCAGATTCACTAGTCGTTCGGATGAAGATGTGTTACCTCGACACTCTAGTAAAGTATCAATCGTTGTTATCAGTCACATCAACGGAATAAACGTCAGACTACTTTGTGGTAGCTGGAAAGCGTGACATATGGAAAAGAGATAAAGGACAACATAAATAACATAATGTGCAGACTAGTTCATCAACAGGACATACAACATTGCCAACAGCAGAATCGATACTTGGAATGAAGGCTGTTGCAATACGTGTTCGCCCACGCCAGTCATAAGAAGGGCTTTGGGTAAAGAAGATGAAAAGCCATTGTAACTATCTTGTGTTTCGAATAAACATTTACACATTCTCTCAACAAAAAATACGCACGCGCAAACATTTACACATTCTATCAACAAAAAATAAGCACGCGCAAACATTTACACATTCTATCAACAAAAAATACGCACGCGCAAACATTTACACATTCTATCAACAAAAAATACGCACGCGCAAACATTTACACATTCTATCAACAAAAAATACGCACGCGCAAACATTTACACATTCTATCAACAAAAAATACGCACGCGCAAACATTTACACATTCTATCAACAAAAAATACGCACGCGCAAACATTTACACATTCTCTCAACAAAAAACACGCACGCATGAAGCACACACACACGTATGCCTGCATGCAGCGCCCGCAATAACCGAAGTTGCCAAACCTGTTTCAATTAATTGATGGGCCTTCCTAGCAGACGGCCCCCTATAGTTATCCAGTTTATGGGGCATGCACCTTTTGTAAGCAATAACATACATTCAACACACATTTAGAAGATAAGAGGGCTGAGATGTGATTCATGATTACTCCAACTATAGAGCATATGCGCTGAATAATACAATAAATGACATTCATCAATCTTCTAGACGGAACCAATCAGAGCGACAATCTTTGACGTTTTAACAATCTAGGCACCACCGTCACCAATACATGCAGGGCGCCTCCAAAAAAATGTCTGCACACTTTGGATATTTATTAACACAATTGACAACGACGGTAATCCAACATTTATAATTTAAATAAAATAGGAACATGTGTCATTATTTGTGTCTATCGTCTTTGTTCAAAATGGTGGTCGTTCTCGTCGATACACCAATAAAAAAAGTCGTTCTATAGAGCTGCAAACATCAGGAAACTGTTCGTGTGGAATATGAACGCATTGTCTTTAGATGGCTGCTTTCAGTTCATCGATAAGACCACAGATATATCACAAATATTATTCAAGAAGATATAGGAAACAGATACAATGCCCAAAAGAATGGGAAAAAAGGACATCCGATAAATCTGTCCAAGACGACAGGTCTGTCAGATTACAACAATTACAGAGGAGTTACACTGATGTCGGTGTCAGATTATAATTTTACAGAGGAGTAACACTGATGTCAGTGTCAGATTACAAAATTAACGGAGGAATTATAATGATGTCGGTGTCAGATTACAACAATTACAGAGGAATTACAATGTTGTCAGTGCCAGATAATATATAGAAACAGAATCATCTTGGACAGATTAAAGGAAGAAGTAGACACACAGCTCTTGGAGGAACAAAGAAGATTCTGTCAAGGAAGACTGCACATATCATACAGCTACTCTACTCATCATAATAGAACAAATTATTGGACGGTAAACATCCATGAATGCACATTTTATAGACTACAAAACATCAAAATAGAACAAATTATTGGACGGTAAACATCCATGAATGCACATTTTATAGACTACAAAACACGCTTTGGCAAATGTTGAGACACAATTGAATACCAGAGAAGTACATAACTATCATACAGAACACGTACGAAGATACAGTTAGTAATGTGATGCATGGAGGTTACTTGACTGCCAGCTTCTGGCTGCAAATAGGTGTGAGACAGTGACACCTTCTCTCGAACTGGAACAACAAATTGAGAAAAGAAACCGTCCACATAGCCAAGTAGGCTTTCAAACGAAATCCACAAGGAAGGAGAAAGAGAGGAGACTTAAAATTACCTGAAGAAGAGAATGTGAGAGGAGACTGCAATTAAAGGTTACACATGGAGAGATAATGTGAGAGAAGAGATTAAAGGTTACACCTGGAGAGATAATGTGAGAGAAGAGATTAAAGGTTACACCTGGAGAGAGAATGAGAGAGGAGGCTGAGATTAAAGGTTGCACCTGGAGAGAGAATGTGAGAGAAGAGATTAAAGGTTACACCTGGAGAGATAATGTGAGAGAAGAGATTAAAGGTTACACCTGGAGAGAGAATGTGAGAGAAGAGATTAAAGGTTACACCTGGAGAGAGAATGTGAGAGAAGACTGAGATTAAAGGTTACACCTGGAGAGAGAATGAGAGAGAAGGCTGAGATTAAAGGTTGAATCTGGAGAGATAATGTGACAGAAGACTGAGATTAAAGGTTACACCTGGAGAGAGAATGTGAGAGAAGGCTGAGATTAAAGGTTACACCTGGAGAGAGAATGTGACAGAAGACTGAGATTAAAGGTTACACCTGGAGAGAGAATGAGAGAGAAGGCTGAGATTAAAGGTTGCACCTGGAGAGATAATGTGACAGAAGACTGAGATTAAAGGTTACACCTGGAGAGAGAATGAGAGAGGAGGCTGAGATTAAAGGTTACACCTGGAGAGATAATGTGACAGAAGAATGAGATTAAAGGTTACACCTTGAGAGAGAATGAGCGAGAAGAGATTAAAGGTTGCACCTGGAGAGATAATGTGAGAGAAGAGATTAAAGGTTACACCTGGATAGAGAATGTGAGAGAAGAGATTAAAGGTTACACCTGGAGAGAGAATGTGAGAGAAGAGATTAAAGGTTACACCTGGAGAGAGAATGTGAGAGAAGAGATTAAAGGTTAAATCTGGAGAGAGAATGTGAGAGAAGAGATTGAAGGTTACACCTGGAGAGATAATGTGAGAGAAGACTGAGATTAAAGGTTACACCTGGAGAGAGAATGTGAGAGAAGAGATTAAAGGTTACACCTGGAGAGAGAATGAGAGAGAAGAGATTAATGGTTACACCTGGTGAGAGAATGTGAGAGAAGAGATTGAAGGTTACACCTGGAGAGATAATGTGAGAGAAGACTGAGATTAAAGGTTACACCTTGAGAGAGAATGTGAGAGAAGAGATTAAAGGTTACACCTGGAGAGAAAATGTGAGAGAAGAGTTTAAAGGTTACACCTGGAGAGAGAATGAGAGAGAAGAGATTAAAGGTTACACCTTGAGAGAGAATGTGAGAGAAGAGATTAAAGGTTACACCTGGAGAGAGAATGTGAGAGAAGAGTTTAAAGGTTACACCTGGAGAGAGAATGTGAGAGAAGAGATTTAAGGTTACACCTGGAGAGAGAATGAGAGAGAAGAGATTAAAGGTTACACCTTGAGAGAGAAGGAGAGAGAAGAGATTAAAGGTTACACCTGGAGAGAGAATGTGAGAGAAGAGATTAAAGGTTACACCTGGAGAGAGAATGTGAGAGAAGAGATTAAAGGTTACACCTGGAGAGAGAATGAGAGAGGAGGCTGAGATTAAAGGTTGCACCTGGAGAGAGAATGTGAGAGAAGAGATTAAAGGTTACACCTGGAGAGAGAATATGAGAGAAGAGATTAAAGGTTACACCTGGAGAGAGAATGTGAGAGAAGAGTTTAAAGGTTACACCTGGAGAGAGAATGTGAGAGAAGAGATTAAAGGTTACACCTGGAGAGAGAATGTGAGAGAAGACTGAGATTAAAGGTTACACCTGGAGAGAGAATGAGAGAGAAGAGATTAAAGGTTACACCTGGAGAGAGAATGAGAGAGAAGAGATTAAAGGTTATACCTGGAGAGAGAATGAGAGAGAAGAGATTAAAGGTTACACCTGGAGAGAGAATGTGAGAGAAGGGATTAAAGGTTACACCTGGAGAGAGAATGTGAGAGAAGACTGAGATTAAAGGTTACACCTTGAGAGAGAATGAGAGAGAAGAGATTAAAGGTTACACCTGGAGAGAGAATGTGAGAGAAGAGATTAAAGGTTACACCTGGAGAGAGAATGTGAGAGAAGACTGAGATTAAAAGTTACACCTCGAGAGAGAATGAGAGAGAAGAGATTAAAGGTTACACCTGGAGAGAGAATGTGAGAGAAGAGATTAAAGGTTACACCTGGAGAGAGAATGTGAGAGAAGAGATTAAAGGTTACACCTGGAGAGAGAATGAGAGAGAAGAGATTAAAGGTTACACCTGGAGAGAGAATGTGAGAGAAGAGATTAAAGGTTACACCTGGAGAGAGAATGTGAGAGAAGAGATTAAAGGTTACACCTGGAGAGAGAATGTGAGAGAAGAGTTTAAAGGTTACACCTGGAGAGAGAATGTGAGAGAAGAGATTAAAGGTTACACCTGGAGAGAGAATGTGAGAGAAGAGATTAAAGGTTACACCTGGAGAGAGAATGTGAGAGAAGAGATTAAAGGTTACACCTGGAGAGAGAATGTGAGAGAAGAGATTAAAGGTTACACCTGGAGAGAGAATGTGAGAGAAGAGATTAAAGGTTACACCTGGAGAGAGAATGAGAGAGAAGACTGAGATTAAAGGTTACACCTGAGAGAGAATGAGAGAGAAGAGATTAAAGGTTACACCTGGAGAGAGAATGTGAGAGAAGAGATTAAAGGTTACACCTGGAGAGAGAATGAGAGAGAAGACTGAGATTAAAGGTTACACCTTGAGAGAGAATGTGAGAGAAGAGATTAAAGGTTACACCTGGAGAGAGAATGAGAGAGAAGACTGAGATTAAAGGTTACACCTTGAGAGAGAATGAGAGAGAAGAGATTAAAGGTTACACCTGGAGAGAGAATGTGAGAAAAGAGATTAAAGGTTACACCTGGAGAAAGAATGTGAAAGAAGAGATTAAAGGTTGCACCCGGAGAGAGAATCTGAGAGAAGATTGAGATTAAAGGTTATACCTGGAGAGAGAATGAGAGAGAAGAGATTAAAGGTTGCACCTGGAGAGAGAATGTGATAGAAGAGATTAAAGGTTACACCTGGAGAGAGAATGTGAGAGAAGAGATTAAAGGTTACACCTGGAGAGAGAATGAGAGAGGAGGCTGAGATTAAAGGTTGCACCTGGAGAGATAATGTGAGAGAAGAGATTAAAGGTTACACCTGGAGAGAGAATGTGAGAGAAGAGATTAAAGGTTACACCTGGAGAGAGAATGTGAGAGAAGAGATTAAAGGTTACACCTGGAGAGAGAATGTGAGAAAAGAGTTTAAAGGTTACACCTGGAGAGAGAATGTGAGAGAAGAGATTAAAGGTTACACCTGGAGAGAGAATGTGAGAGAAGAGTTTAAAGGTTACACCTGGAGAGAGAATGTGAGAGAAGAGATTAAAGGTTACACCTGGAGAGAGAATGTGAGAGAAGAATTTAAAGGTTACACCTGGAGAGAGAATGTGAGAGAAGAGATTTAAGGTTACACCTGGAGAGAGAATGAGAGAGAAGAGATTAAAGGTTACACCTTGAGAGAGAAGGAGAGAGATCAGATTAAAGGTTACACCTGGACAGAGAATGTGAGAGAAGAGATTAAAGGTTACACCTGGAGAGAGAATGTGAGAGAAGAGATTAAAGGTTGCACCCGAAGAGAGAATGTAAGAGAAGACTGAGATTAAAGGTTACACCTGGAGAGAGAATGAGAGAGAAGAGATTAAAGGTTGCACCTGGAGAGAGAATGTGAGAGAAGAGATTAAAGGTTACACATGGAGAGAGAATGTGAGAGAAGAGATTAAAGGTTGCACCTGGAGAGAGAATGTGAGAGAAGAGTTTAAAGGTTACACCTGGAGAGAGAATGAGAGAGGAGGCTGAGATTAAAGGTTGCACCTGGAGAGAGAATGAGAGAGGAGGCTGAGATTAAAGGTTGCACCTGGAAAGAGAATGTGAGAGAAGAGATTAAAGGTTATACCTGGAGAGAGAATGTGAGAGAAGAGTTTAAAGGTTACACCTGGAGAGAGAATGAGAGAGAAGAGATTAAAGGTTACACCTGGAGAGAGAATGTGAGAGAAGAGATTAAAGGTTACACCTGGAGAGAGAATGAGAGAGAAGACTGAGATTAAAGGTTACACCTTGAGAGAGAATGAGAGAGAAGAGATTAAAGGTTACACCTGGAGAGAGAATGTGAGAGAAGAGATTAAAGGTTACACCTGGAGAGAGAATGTGAGAGAAGAGATTAAAGGTTACACATGGAGAGAGAATGTGAGAGAAGAGATTAAAGGTTACACCCGGAGAGAGAATGTGATAGAAGAGTTTAAAGGTTACACCTGGAGAGAGAATGAGAGAGAAGAGATTAAAGGTTGCACCTGGAGAGAGAATGTGATAGAAGAGATTAAAGGTTACACCTGGAGAGAGAATGTGAGAGAAGAGATTAAAGGTTACACCTGGAGAGAGAATAAGAGAGGAGGCTGAGATTAAAGGTTGCACTTGGAGAGATAATGTGAGAGAAGAGATTAAAGGTTACACCTGGAGAGAGAATGTGAGAGAAGAGATTAAAGGTTACACCTGGAGAGAGAATGTGAGAGAAGAGATTAAAGGTTACACCTGGAGAGAGAATGTGAGAGAAGAGTTTAAAGGTTACACCTGGAGAGAGAATGTGAGAGAAGAGATTAAAGGTTACACCTGGAGAGAGAATGTGAGAGAAGACTGAGATTAAAGGTTACACCTGGAGAGAGAATGAGAGAGAAGAGATTAAAGGTTACACCTGGAGAGAGAATGAGAGAGAAGAGATTAAAGGTTATACCTGGAGAGAGAATGAGAGAGAAGAGATTAAAGGTTACACCTGGAGAGAGAATGTGAGAGAAGGGATTAAAGGTTACACCTGGAGAGAGAATGTGAGAGAAGACTGAGATTAAAGGTTACACCTTGAGAGAGAATGAGAGAGAAGAGATTAAAGGTTACACCTGGAGAGAGAATGTGAGAGAAGAGATTAAAGGTTACACCTGGAGAGAGAATGTGAGAGAAGACTGAGATTAAAGGTTACACCTTGAGAGAGAATGAGAGAGAAGAGATTAAAGGTTACACCTGGAGAGAGAATGTGAGAGAAGAGATTAAAGGTTACACCTGGAGAGAGAATGTGAGAGAAGAGATTAAAGGTTACACATGGAGAGAGAATGTGAGAGAAGAGATTAAAGGTTACACCCGGAGAGAGAATGTGATAGAAGAGTTTAAAGGTTACACCTGGAGAGAGAATGAGAGAGAAGAGATTAAAGGTTGCACCTGGAGAGAGAATGTGATAGAAGAGATTAAAGGTTACACCTGGAGAGAGAATGTGAGAGAAGAGATTAAAGGTTACACCTGGAGAGAGAATAAGAGAGGAGGCTGAGATTAAAGGTTGCACTTGGAGAGATAATGTGAGAGAAGAGATTAAAGGTTACACCTGGAGAGAGAATGTGAGAGAAGAGATTAAAGGTTACACCTGGAGAGAGAATGTGAGAGAAGAGATTAAAGGTTACACCTGGAGAGAGAATGTGAGAGAAGAGTTTAAAGGTTACACCTGGAGAGAGAATGTGAGAGAAGAGATTAAAGGTTACACCTGGAGAGAGAATGTGAGAGAAGACTGAGATTAAAGGTTACACCTGGAGAGAGAATGAGAGAGAAGAGATTAAAGGTTACACCTGGAGAGAGAATGAGAGAGAAGAGATTAAAGGTTATACCTGGAGAGAGAATGAGAGAGAAGAGATTAAAGGTTACACCTGGAGAGAGAATGTGAGAGAAGGGATTAAAGGTTACACCTGGAGAGAGAATGTGAGAGAAGACTGAGATTAAAGGTTACACCTTGAGAGAGAATGAGAGAGAAGAGATTAAAGGTTACACCTGGAGAGAGAATGTGAGAGAAGAGATTAAAGGTTACACCTGGAGAGAGAATGTGAGAGAAGACTGAGATTAAAGGTTACACCTTGAGAGAGAATGAGAGAGAAGAGATTAAAGGTTACACCTGGAGAGAGAATGTGAGAGAAGAGATTAAAGGTTACACCTGGAGAGAGAATGTGAGAGAAGACTGAGATTAAAGGTTACACCTTGAGAGAGAATGAGAGAGAAGAGATTAAAGGTTACACCTGGAGAGAGAATGTGAGAGAAGAGATTAAAGGTTACACCTGGAGAGAGAATGTGAGAGAAGAGATTAAAGGTTACACATGGAGAGAGAATGTGAGAGAAGAGATTAAAGGTTACACCCGGAGAGAGAATGTGATAGAAGAGTTTAAAGGTTACACCTGGAGAGAGAATGAGAGAGAAGAGATTAAAGGTTGCACCTGGAGAGAGAATGTGATAGAAGAGATTAAAGGTTACACCTGGAGAGAGAATGTGAGAGAAGAGATTAAAGGTTACACCTGGAGAGAGAATAAGAGAGGAGGCTGAGATTAAAGGTTGCACTTGGAGAGATAATGTGAGAGAAGAGATTAAAGGTTACACCTGGAGAGAGAATGTGAGAGAAGAGATTAAAGGTTACACCTGGAGAGAGAATGTGAGAGAAGAGATTAAAGGTTACACCTGGAGAGAGAATGTGAGAGAAGAGTTTAAAGGTTACACCTGGAGAGAGAATGTGAGAGAAGAGATTAAAGGTTACACCTGGAGAGAGAATGTGAGAGAAGACTGAGATTAAAGGTTACACCTGGAGAGAGAATGAGAGAGAAGAGATTAAAGGTTACACCTGGAGAGAGAATGAGAGAGAAGAGATTAAAGGTTATACCTGGAGAGAGAATGAGAGAGAAGAGATTAAAGGTTACACCTGGAGAGAGAATGTGAGAGAAGGGATTAAAGGTTACACCTGGAGAGAGAATGTGAGAGAAGACTGAGATTAAAGGTTACACCTTGAGAGAGAATGAGAGAGAAGAGATTAAAGGTTACACCTGGAGAGAGAATGTGAGAGAAGAGATTAAAGGTTACACCTGGAGAGAGAATGTGAGAGAAGAGTTTAAAGGTTACACCTGGAGAGAGAATGTGAGAGAAGACTGAGATTAAAGGTTACACCTGGAGAGAGAATGAGAGAGAAGAGATTAAAGGTTACACCTGGAGAGAGAATGAGAGAGAAGAGATTAAAGGTTATACCTGGAGAGAGAATGAGAGAGAAGAGATTAAAGGTTACACCTTGAGAGAGAAGGAGAGAGATCAGATTAAAGGTTACACCTGGACAGAGAATGTGAGAGAAGAGATTAAAGGTTACACCTGGAGAGAGAATGTGAGAGAAGAGATTAAAGGTTGCACCCGAAGAGAGAATGTAAGAGAAGACTGAGATTAAAGGTTACACCTGGAGAGAGAATGAGAGAGAAGAGATTAAAGGTTGCACCTGGAGAGAGAATGTGAGAGAAGAGATTAAAGGTTACACATGGAGAGAGAATGTGAGAGAAGAGATTAAAGGTTGCACCTGGAGAGAGAATGTGAGAGAAGAGTTTAAAGGTTACACCTGGAGAGAGAATGAGAGAGGAGGCTGAGATTAAAGGTTGCACCTGGAGAGAGAATGAGAGAGGAGGCTGAGATTAAAGGTTGCACCTGGAAAGAGAATGTGAGAGAAGAGATTAAAGGTTATACCTGGAGAGAGAATGTGAGAGAAGAGTTTAAAGGTTACACCTGGAGAGAGAATGAGAGAGAAGAGATTAAAGGTTACACCTGGAGAGAGAATGTGAGAGAAGAGATTAAAGGTTACACCTGGAGAGAGAATGAGAGAGAAGACTGAGATTAAAGGTTACACCTTGAGAGAGAATGAGAGAGAAGAGATTAAAGGTTACACCTGGAGAGAGAATGTGAGAGAAGAGATTAAAGGTTACACCTGGAGAGAGAATGTGAGAGAAGAGATTAAAGGTTACACATGGAGAGAGAATGTGAGAGAAGAGATTAAAGGTTACACCCGGAGAGAGAATGTGATAGAAGAGTTTAAAGGTTACACCTGGAGAGAGAATGAGAGAGAAGAGATTAAAGGTTGCACCTGGAGAGAGAATGTGATAGAAGAGATTAAAGGTTACACCTGGAGAGAGAATGTGAGAGAAGAGATTAAAGGTTACACCTGGAGAGAGAATAAGAGAGGAGGCTGAGATTAAAGGTTGCACTTGGAGAGATAATGTGAGAGAAGAGATTAAAGGTTACACCTGGAGAGAGAATGTGAGAGAAGAGATTAAAGGTTACACCTGGAGAGAGAATGTGAGAGAAGAGATTAAAGGTTACACCTGGAGAGAGAATGTGAGAGAAGAGTTTAAAGGTTACACCTGGAGAGAGAATGTGAGAGAAGAGATTAAAGGTTACACCTGGAGAGAGAATGTGAGAGAAGACTGAGATTAAAGGTTACACCTGGAGAGAGAATGAGAGAGAAGAGATTAAAGGTTACACCTGGAGAGAGAATGAGAGAGAAGAGATTAAAGGTTATACCTGGAGAGAGAATGAGAGAGAAGAGATTAAAGGTTACACCTGGAGAGAGAATGTGAGAGAAGGGATTAAAGGTTACACCTGGAGAGAGAATGTGAGAGAAGACTGAGATTAAAGGTTACACCTTGAGAGAGAATGAGAGAGAAGAGATTAAAGGTTACACCTGGAGAGAGAATGTGAGAGAAGAGATTAAAGGTTACACCTGGAGAGAGAATGTGAGAGAAGACTGAGATTAAAGGTTACACCTTGAGAGAGAATGAGAGAGAAGAGATTAAAGGTTACACCTGGAGAGAGAATGTGAGAGAAGAGATTAAAGGTTACACCTGGAGAGAGAATGTGAGAGAAGAGATTAAAGGTTACACATGGAGAGAGAATGTGAGAGAAGAGATTAAAGGTTACACCCGGAGAGAGAATGTGATAGAAGAGTTTAAAGGTTACACCTGGAGAGAGAATGAGAGAGAAGAGATTAAAGGTTGCACCTGGAGAGAGAATGTGATAGAAGAGATTAAAGGTTACACCTGGAGAGAGAATGTGAGAGAAGAGATTAAAGGTTACACCTGGAGAGAGAATAAGAGAGGAGGCTGAGATTAAAGGTTGCACTTGGAGAGATAATGTGAGAGAAGAGATTAAAGGTTACACCTGGAGAGAGAATGTGAGAGAAGAGATTAAAGGTTACACCTGGAGAGAGAATGTGAGAGAAGAGATTAAAGGTTACACCTGGAGAGAGAATGTGAGAGAAGAGTTTAAAGGTTACACCTGGAGAGAGAATGTGAGAGAAGAGATTAAAGGTTACACCTGGAGAGAGAATGTGAGAGAAGACTGAGATTAAAGGTTACACCTGGAGAGAGAATGAGAGAGAAGAGATTAAAGGTTACACCTGGAGAGAGAATGAGAGAGAAGAGATTAAAGGTTATACCTGGAGAGAGAATGAGAGAGAAGAGATTAAAGGTTACACCTGGAGAGAGAATGTGAGAGAAGGGATTAAAGGTTACACCTGGAGAGAGAATGTGAGAGAAGACTGAGATTAAAGGTTACACCTTGAGAGAGAATGAGAGAGAAGAGATTAAAGGTTACACCTGGAGAGAGAATGTGAGAGAAGAGATTAAAGGTTACACCTGGAGAGAGAATGTGAGAGAAGACTGAGATTAAAGGTTACACCTTGAGAGAGAATGAGAGAGAAGAGATTAAAGGTTACACCTGGAGAGAGAATGTGAGAGAAGAGATTAAAGGTTACACCTGGAGAGAGAATGTGAGAGAAGACTGAGATTAAAGGTTACACCTTGAGAGAGAATGAGAGAGAAGAGATTAAAGGTTACACCTGGAGAGAGAATGTGAGAGAAGAGATTAAAGGTTACACCTGGAGAGAGAATGTGAGAGAAGAGATTAAAGGTTACACATGGAGAGAGAATGTGAGAGAAGAGATTAAAGGTTACACCCGGAGAGAGAATGTGATAGAAGAGTTTAAAGGTTACACCTGGAGAGAGAATGAGAGAGAAGAGATTAAAGGTTGCACCTGGAGAGAGAATGTGATAGAAGAGATTAAAGGTTACACCTGGAGAGAGAATGTGAGAGAAGAGATTAAAGGTTACACCTGGAGAGAGAATAAGAGAGGAGGCTGAGATTAAAGGTTGCACTTGGAGAGATAATGTGAGAGAAGAGATTAAAGGTTACACCTGGAGAGAGAATGTGAGAGAAGAGATTAAAGGTTACACCTGGAGAGAGAATGTGAGAGAAGAGATTAAAGGTTACACCTGGAGAGAGAATGTGAGAGAAGAGTTTAAAGGTTACACCTGGAGAGAGAATGTGAGAGAAGAGATTAAAGGTTACACCTGGAGAGAGAATGTGAGAGAAGACTGAGATTAAAGGTTACACCTGGAGAGAGAATGAGAGAGAAGAGATTAAAGGTTACACCTGGAGAGAGAATGAGAGAGAAGAGATTAAAGGTTATACCTGGAGAGAGAATGAGAGAGAAGAGATTAAAGGTTACACCTGGAGAGAGAATGTGAGAGAAGGGATTAAAGGTTACACCTGGAGAGAGAATGTGAGAGAAGACTGAGATTAAAGGTTACACCTTGAGAGAGAATGAGAGAGAAGAGATTAAAGGTTACACCTGGAGAGAGAATGTGAGAGAAGAGATTAAAGGTTACACCTGGAGAGAGAATGTGAGAGAAGACTGAGATTAAAGGTTACACCTTGAGAGAGAATGAGAGAGAAGAGATTAAAGGTTACACCTGGAGAGAGAATGTGAGAGAAGAGATTAAAGGTTACACCTGGAGAGAGAATGTGAGAGAAGACTGAGATTAAAGGTTACACCTTGAGAGAGAATGAGAGAGAAGAGATTAAAGGTTACACCTGGAGAGATAATGTGAGAGAAGAGATTAAAGGTTACACCTGGAGAGAGAATGTGAGAGAAGAGATTAAAGGTTACACCTGGAGAGAAAATGTGAGAGAAGAGATTAAAGGTTACACCTGGAGAGAGAATGTGAGAGAAGAGATTAAAGGTTACACCTGGAGAGAGAATGTGAGAGAAGAGATTAAAGGTTACACCTGGAGAGAGAATGTGAGAGAAGAGATTAAAGGTTACACCTGGAGAGAGAATGTGAGAGAAGAGATTAAAGGTTACAACTGGAGAGAGAATGTGAGAGAAGAGATTAAAAGTTTTACCTGGAGAGAGAATGAGAGAGAAGACTGAGATTAAAGGTTACACCTGAGAGAAAATGAGAGAGAAGAGATTAAAGGTTGCACCTGGAGAGAGAATGTGATAGAAGAGATTAAAGGTTACACCTGGAGAGAGAATGTGAGAGAAGAGATTAAAGGTTACACCTGGAGAGAGAATGAGAGAGGAGGCTGAGATTAAAGGTTGCACCTGGAGAGATAATGTGAGAGAAGAGATTAAAGGTTACACCTGGAGAGAGAATGTGAGAGAAGAGATTAAAGGTTACACCTGGAGAGAGAATGTGAGAGAAGAGTTTATAGGTTACACCTGGAGAGAGAATGTGAGAGAAGAGATTAAAGGTTACACCTGGAGAGAGAATGTGAGAGGAGGCTGAGATTAAAGGTTGCACTTGGAGAGATAATGTGAGAGAAGAGATTAAAGGTTACACCTGGAGAGAGAATGTGAGAGAAGAGATTAAAGGTTACACCTGGAGAGAGAATATGAGAGAAGAGATTAAAGGTTACACCTGGAGAGAGAATGTGAGAGAAGAGTTTAAAGGTTACACCTGGAGAGAGAATGTGAGAGAAGAGATTAAAGGTTACACCTGGAGAGAGAATGTGAGAGAAGACTGAGATTAAAGGTTACACCTGGAGAGAGAATGAGAGAGAAGAGATTAAAGGTTACACCTGGAGAGAGAATGAGAGAGAAGAGATTAAAGGTTATACCTGGAGAGAGAATGAGAGAGAAGAGATTAAAGGTTACACCTGGAGAGAGAATGTGAGAGAAGGGATTAAAGGTTACACCTGGAGAGAGAATGTGAGAGAAGACTGAGATTAAAGGTTACACCTTGAGAGAGAATGAGAGAGAAGAGATTAAAGGTTACACCTGGAGAGAGAATGTGAGAGAAGAGATTAAAGGTTACACCTGGAGAGAGAATGTGAGAGAAGACTGAGATTAAAGGTTACACCTTGAGAGAGAATGAGAGAGAAGAGATTAAAGGTTACACCTGGAGAGAGAATGTGAGAGAAGAGATTAAAGGTTACACCTGGAGAGAGAATGTGAGAGAAGACTGAGATTAAAGGTTACACCTTGAGAGAGAATGAGAGAGAAGAGATTAAAGGTTACACCTGGAGAGATAATGTGAGAGAAGAGATTAAAGGTTACACCTGGAGAGAGAATGTGAGAGAAGAGATTAAAGGTTACACCTGGAGAGAAAATGTGAGAGAAGAGATTAAAGGTTACACCTGGAGAGAGAATGTGAGAGAAGAGATTAAAGGTTACACCTGGAGAGAGAATGTGAGAGAAGAGATTAAAGGTTACACCTGGAGAGAGAATGTGAGAGAAGAGATTAAAGGTTACACCTGGAGAGAGAATGTGAGAGAAGAGATTAAAGGTTACACCTGGAGAGAGAATGTGAGAGAAGAGATTAAAAGTTACACCTGGAGAGAGAATGAGAGAGAAGACTGAGATTAAAGGTTACACCTGAGAGAGAATGAGAGAGAAGAGATTAAAGGTTGCACCTGGAGAGAGAATGTGATAGAAGAGATTAAAGGTTACACCTGGAGAGAGAATGTGAGAGAAGAGATTAAAGGTTACACCTGGAGAGAGAATGAGAGAGGAGGCTGAGATTAAAGGTTGCACCTGGAGAGATAATGTGAGAGAAGAGATTAAAGGTTACACCTGGAGAGAGAATGTGAGAGAAGAGATTAAAGGTTACACCTGGAGAGAGAATGTGAGAGAAGAGTTTATAGGTTACACCTGGAGAGAGAATGTGAGAGAAGAGATTAAAGGTTACACCTGGAGAGAGAATGAGAGAGAAGAGATTAAAGGTTACACCTGGAGAGAGAATGAGAGAGAAGACTGAGATTAAAGGTTACACCTTGAGAGAGAATGTGAGAGAAGAGATTAAAGGTTACACCTGGAGAGAGAATGAGAGAGAAGACTGAGATTAAAGGTTACACCTTGAGAGAGAATGAGAGAGAAGAGATTAAAGGTTACACCTGGAGAGAGAATGTGAGAAAAGAGATTAAAGGTTACACCTGGAGAAAGAATGTGAAAGAAGAGATTAAAGGTTGCACCCGGAGAGAGAATCTGAGAGAAGATTGAGATTAAAGGTTATACCTGGAGAGAGAATGAGAGAGAAGAGATTAAAGGTTGCACCTGGAGAGAGAATGTGATAGAAGAGATTAAAGGTTACACCTGGAGAGAGAATGTGAGAGAAGAGATTAAAGGTTACACCTGGAGAGAGAATGAGAGAGGAGGCTGAGATTAAAGGTTGCACCTTGAGAGATAATGTGAGAGAAGAGATTAAAGGTTACACCTGGAGAGAGAATGTGAGAGAAGAGATTAAAGGTTACACCTGGAGAGAGAATGTGAGAGAAGAGATTAAAGGTTACACCTGGAGAGAGAATGTGAGAAAAGAGTTTAAAGGTTACACCTGGAGAGAGAATGTGAGAGAAGAGATTAACGGTTACACCTGGAGAGAGAATGTGAGAGAAGAGTTTAAAGGTTACACCTGGAGAGAGAATGTGAGAGAAGAGATTAAAGGTTACACCTGGAGAGAGAATGTGAGAGAAGAGTTTAAAGGTTACACCTGGAGAGAGAATGTGAGAGAAGAGATTTAAGGTTACACCTGGAGAGAGAATGAGAGAGAAGAGATTAAAGGTTACACCTTGAGAGAGAAGGAGAGAGATCAGATTAAAGGTTACACCTGGAGAGAGAATGTGAGAGAAGAGATTAAAGGTTACACCTGGAGAGAGAATGTGAGAGAAGAGATTAAAGGTTGCACCCGAAGAGAGAATGTAAGAGAAGACTGAGATTAAAGGTTACACCTGGAGAGAGAATGAGAGAGAAGAGATTAAAGGTTGCACCTGGAGAGAGAATGTGAGAGAAGAGATTAAAGGTTACACATGGAGAGAGAATGTGAGAGAAGAGATTAAAGGTTGCACCTGGAGAGAGAATGTGAGAGAAGAGTTTAAAGGTTACACCTGGAGAGAGAATGAGAGAAGAGGCTGAGATTAAAGGTTGCACCTGGAGAGAGAATGAGAGAGGAGGCTGAGATTAAAGGTTGCACCTGGAAAGAGAATGTGAGAGAAGAGATTAAAGGTTATACCTGGAGAGAGAATGTGAGAGAAGAGTTTAAAGGTTACACCTGGAGAGAGAATGAGAGAGAAGAGATTAAAGGTTACACCTGGAGAGAGAATGTGAGAGAAGAGATTAAAGGTTACACCTGGAGAGAGAATGAGAGAGAAGACTGAGATTAAAGGTTACACCTTGAGAGAGAATGAGAGAGAAGAGATTAAAGGTTACACCTGGAGAGAGAATGTGAGAGAAGAGATTAAAGGTTACACCTGGAGAGAGAATGTGAGAGAAGAGATTAAAGGTTACACATGGAGAGAGAATGTGAGAGAAGAGATTAAAGGTTACACCCGGAGAGAGAATGTGATAGAAGAGTTTAAAGGTTACACCTGGAGAGAGAATGAGAGAGAAGAGATTAAAGGTTGCACCTGGAGAGAGAATGTGATAGAAGAGATTAAAGGTTACACCTGGAGAGAGAATGTGAGAGAAGAGATTAAAGGTTACACCTGGAGAGAGAATGAGAGAGGAGGCTGAGATTAAAGGTTGCACTTGGAGAGATAATGTGAGAGAAGAGATTAAAGGTTACACATGGAGAGAGAATGTGAGAGAAGAGATTAAAGGTTACACCTGGAGAGAGAATATGAGAGAAGAGATTAAAGGTTACACCTGGAGAGAGAATGTGAGAGAAGAGTTTAAAGGTTACACCTGGAGAGAGAATGTGAGAGAAGAGATTAAAGGTTACACCTGGAGAGAGAATGTGAGAGAAGACTGAGATTAAAGGTTACACCTGGAGAGAGAATGAGAGAGAAGAGATTAAAGGTTACACCTGGAGAGAGAATGAGAGAGAAGAGATTAAAGGTTATACCTGGAGAGAGAATGAGAGAGAAGAGATTAAAGGTTACACCTGGAGAGAGAATGTGAGAGAAGGGATTAAAGGTTACACCTGGAGAGAGAATGTAAGAGAAGACTGAGATTAAAGGTTACACCTTGAGAGAGAATGAGAGAGAAGAGATTAAAGGTTACACATGGAGAGAGAATGTGAGAGAAGAGATTAAAGGTTACACCTGGAGAGAGAATGTGAGAGAAGACTGAGATTAAAGGTTACACCTTGAGAGAGAATGAGAGAGAAGAGATTAAAGGTTACACCTGGAGAGAGAATGTGAGAGAAGAGATTAAAGGTTACACCTGGAGAGAGAATGTGAGAGAAGACTGAGATTAAAGGTTACACCTTGAGAGAGAATGAGAGAGAAGAGATTAAAGGTTACACCTGGAGAGATAATGTGAGAGAAGAGATTAAAGGTTACACCTGGAGAGAGAATGTGAGAGAAGAGATTAAAGGTTACACCTGGAGAGAAAATGTGAGAGAAGAGATTAAAGGTTACACCTGGAGAGAGAATGTGAGAGAAGAGATTAAAGGTTACACCTGGAGAGAGAATGTGAGAGAAGAGATTAAAGGTTACACCTGGAGAGAGAATGTGAGAGAAGAGATTAAAGGTTACACCTGGAGAGAGAATGTGAGTGAAGAGATTAAAGGTTACACCTGGAGAGAGAATGAGAGAGAAGACTGAGATTAAAGGTTACACCTGAGAGAGAATGAGAGAGAAGAGATTAAAGGTTGCACCTGGAGAGAGAATGTGATAGAAGAGATTAAAGGTTACACCTGGAGAGAGAATGTGAGAGAAGAGATTAAAGGTTACACCTGGAGAGAGAATGAGAGAGGAGGCTGAGATTAAAGGTTGCACCTGGAGAGATAATGTGAGAGAAGAGATTAAAGGTTACACCTGGAGAGAGAATGTGAGAGAAGAGATTAAAGGTTACACCTGGAGAGAGAATGTGAGAGAAGAGTTTATAGGTTACACCTGGAGAGAGAATGTGAGAGAAGAGATTAAAGGTTACACCTGGAGAGAGAATGTGAGAGAAGACTGAGATTAAAGGTTACACCTGGAGAGAGAATGAGAGAGAAGAGATTAAAGGTTACACCTGGAGAGAGAATGTGAGAGAAGAGATTAAAGGTTACACCTGGAGAGAGAATGTGAGAGAAGACTGAGATTAAAGGTTACACCTGGAGAGAGAATGAGAGAGAAGAGATTAAAGGTTACACCTGGAGAGAGAATGAGAGAGAAGAGATTAAAGGTTATACCTGGAGAGAGAATGAGAGAGAAGAGATTAAAGGTTACACCTGGAGAGAGAATGTGAGAGAAGGGATTAAAGGTTACACCTGGAGAGATAATGTGAGAGAAGACTGAGATTAAAGGTTACACCTTGAGAGAGAATGAGAGAGAAGAGATTAAAGGTTACACCTGGAGAGAGAATGTGAGAGAAGAGATTAAAGGTTACACCTGGAGAGAGAATGTGAGAGAAGACTGAGATTAAAGGTTACACCTTGAGAGAGAATGAGAGAGAAGAGATTAAAGGTTACACCTGGAGAGAGAATGTGAGAGAAGAGATTAAAGGTTACACCTGGAGAGAGAATGTGAGAGAAGACTGAGATTAAAGGTTACACCTTGAGAGAGAATGAGAGAGAAGAGATTAAAGGTTACACCTGGAGAGAGAATGTGAGAGAAGAGATTAAAGGTTACACCTGGAGAGAGAATGTGAGAGAAGAGATTAAAGGTTACACCTGGAGAGAGAATGTGAGAGAAGAGTTTAAAGGTTACACCTGGAGAGAGAATGTGAGAGAAGAGATTAAAGGTTACACCTGGAGAGAGAATGAGAGAGGAGGCTGAGATTAAAGGTTGCACCTGGAGAGATAATGTGAGAGAAGATTGAGATTAAAGGTTACACCTGGAGAGAGAATGAGAGAGAAGAGATTAAAGGTTGCACCTGGAGAGAGAATGTGATATAAGAGATTAAAGGTTACACCTGGAGAGAGAATGTGAGAGAAGAGATTAAAGGTTACACCTGGAGAGAGAATGAGAGAGGAGGCTGAGATTAAAGGTTGCACCTGGAGAGATAATGTGAGAGAAGAGATTAAAGGTTACACCTGGAGAGAGAATGTGAGAGAAGAGATTAAAGGTTACACCTGGAGAGAGAATGTGAGAGAAGAGATTAAAGGTTACACCTGGAGAGAGAATGTGAGAGAAGAGTTTAAAGGTTACACCTGGAGAGAGAATGTGAGAGAAGAGATTAAAGGTTACACCTGGAGAGAGAATGTGAGAGAAGACTGAGATTAAAGTTTACACCTGGAGAGAGAATGAGAGAGAAGAGATTAAAGGTTACACCTGGAGAGAGAATGAGAGAGAAGAGATTAAAGGTTACACCTGGAGAGAGAATGAGAGAGAAGAGATTAAAGGTTACACCTGTAGAGAGAATGTGAGAGAAGGGATTAAAGGTTACACCTGGAGAGAGAATGTGAGAGAAGACTGAGATTAAAGGTTACACCTTGAGAGAGAATGAGAGAGAAGAGATTAAAGGTTACACCTGGAGAGAGAATGTGAGAGAAGAGATTAAAGGTTACACCTGGAGAGAGAATGTGAGAGAAGACTGAGATTAAAGGTTACACCTTGAGAGAGAATGAGAGAGAAGAGATTAAAGGTTACACCTTGAGAGAGAATGTGAGAGAAGAGATTAAAGGTTACACCTGGAGAGAGAATGTGAGAGAAGACTGAGATTAAAGGTTACACCTTGAGAGAGAATGAGAGAGAAGAGATTAAAGGTTACACCTGGAGAGAGAATGTGAGAGAAGAGATTAAAGGTTACACCTGGAGAGAGAATGTGAGAGAAGAGATTAAAGGTTACACCTGGAGAGAGAATGTGAGAGAAGAGTTTAAAGGTTACACCTGGAGAGAGAATGTGAGAGAAGAGATTAAAGGTTACACCTGGAGAGAGAATGAGAGAGGAGGCTGAGATTAAAGGTTGCACCTGGAGAGATAATGTGAGAGAAGAGATTAAAGGTTACACCTGGAGAGAGAATGTGAGAGAAGAGATTAAAGGTTACACCTGGAGAGAGAATGTGAGAGAAGAGATTAAAGGTTACACCTGGAGAGAGAATGTGAGAGAAGAGATTAAAGGTTACACCTTGAGAGAGAATGAGAGAGAAGAGATTAAAGGTTACACCTGGAGAGAGAATGTGAGAGAAGAGATTAAAGGTTACACCTGGAGAGAGAATGTGAGAGAAGAGATTAAAGGTTACACCTGGAGAGAGAATGTGAGAGAAGAGTTTAAAGGTTACACCTGGAGAGAGAATGTGAGAGAAGAGATTAAAGGTTACACCTGGAGAGAGAATGAGAGAGGAGGCTGAGATTAAAGGTTGCACCTGGAGAGATAATGTGAGAGAAGATTGAGATTAAAGGTTACACCTGGAGAGAGAATGAGAGAGAAGAGATTAAAGGTTGCACCTGGAGAGAGAATGTGATATAAGAGATTAAAGGTTACACCTGGAGAGAGAATGTGAGAGAAGAGATTAAAGGTTACACCTGGAGAGAGAATGAGAGAGGAGGCTGAGATTAAAGGTTGCACCTGGAGAGATAATGTGAGAGAAGAGATTAAAGGTTACACCTGGAGAGAGAATGTGAGAGAAGAGATTAAAGGTTACACCTGGAGAGAGAATGTGAGAGAAGAGATTAAAGGTTACACCTGGAGAGAGAATGTGAGAGAAGAGTTTAAAGGTTACACCTGGAGAGAGAATGTGAGAGAAGAGATTAAAGGTTACACCTGGAGAGAGAATGTGAGAGAAGACTGAGATTAAAGGTTACACCTGGAGAGAGAATGAGAGAGAAGAGATTAAAGGTTACACCTGGAGAGAGAATGAGAGAGAAGAGATTAAAGGTTACACCTGGAGAGAGAATGAGAGAGAAGAGATTAAAGGTTACACCTGGAGAGAGAATGTGAGAGAAGGGATTAAAGGTTACACCTGGAGAGAGAATGTGAGAGAAGACTGAGATTAAAGGTTACACCTTGAGAGAGAATGAGAGAGAAGAGATTAAAGGTTACACCTGGAGAGAGAATGTGAGAGAAGAGATTAAAGGTTACACCTGGAGAGAGAATGTGAGAGAAGACTGAGATTAAAGGTTACACCTTGAGAGAGAATGAGAGAGAAGAGATTAAAGGTTACACCTTGAGAGAGAATGTGAGAGAAGAGATTAAAGGTTACACCTGGAGAGAGAATGTGAGAGAAGACTGAGATTAAAGGTTACACCTTGAGAGAGAATGAGAGAGAAGAGATTAAAGGTTACACCTGGAGAGAGAATGTGAGAGAAGAGATTAAAGGTTACACCTGGAGAGAGAATGTGAGAGAAGAGATTAAAGGTTACACCTGGAGAGAGAATGTGAGAGAAGAGTTTAAAGGTTACACCTGGAGAGAGAATGTGAGAGAAGAGATTAAAGGTTACACCTGGAGAGAGAATGAGAGAGGAGGCTGAGATTAAAGGTTGCACTTGGAGAGATAATGTGAGAGAAGAGATTAAAGGTTACACCTGGAGAGAGAATGTGAGAGAAGAGATTAAAGGTTACACCTGGAGAGAGAATGTGAGAGAAGAGATTAAAGGTTACACCTGGAGAGAGAATGTGAGAGAAGAGATTAAAGGTTACACCTGGAGAGAGAATGTGAGAGAAGAGATTAAAGGTTACACCTGGAGAGAGACAGAAAGAGCAGCGCAGGACCGGGAATGATGGAGGGACGGTGCCAATGACCTATACATATGTAGGGACGACGAGCTCTGATTGATTTCATTGATAGGTTACTAAGTATTCTTGTGTCTGTTACATCCATATCTATATGTCCCAGACCTGTAATTAGTTTCTTATACAAGACTATCAAAAACCGTTTTGTAATCTAGAAAACGCAAATAAATGCTTGTCAGTATTTTTATATATTGTACTTGTTTAGTAGTGTTCTTATACAGACTATTGCTTCTCTTGTTTTGGCTGTTTTGTTTAAATGCTAAATGTTCACCCAGGACTACAATGAATATCAGGTTCCTAACTATCTCCTGTATAATTGTAAGCAGTACCGTGGTTCATGTATATTAAATGCTTTAATGCTAATTATATATACATTTGGAAATCCTTGTTGTTTCTTTTTTATGTTTTCTCAGGCTGCTTGCTATTTTATTCACTAGACGATTTGGATCTTAATGTATGTCTGCACCTAAATAAGTTGTTGCCATGGTGACACCATTTTTAAATCTGTCCTTTACGATAATAAAGTAAATCTGTTTTTCGTTCCTTTCCTGTACGTCCTGGTCTTTTCAGCATGCAGAGGTTTCTTTAAGCTTGTTGAAAATATGTTTTACAAATAACTAATTGATTTTCTTCTACCAAATTATAGCAGCCTATCTCCTCTCTATCCCCCAGTCCAAATTACCTGACTATATAAACGTATAATCGTGTTCCTATTGTGGAGTTCATATCTCCCACCAGAAGATCTTTCGATTTTAACGATGTAAGGATCTTAAGAAAATCTTCATCATTTCTTACTTTTTCTCTCTGGCTGTATTATTGAGTTCGTTCATGCGTTTATAAAATGGCAATATCAAATGGTCTGGATTTCAACTTTCCCAGATTATTTCATTGAGTGGGAAAAAATAATTTGTTTAAAGTTGTTTTTCTACTCAATATTCTTGCTCTCTCTTCATGATTTCTTCCATCAGAATATCATCATGTGTGTTCCTCAAGGCGCTAACAGAGACCAACAATTGAGGCGACCGAATAAATTCCGTTCATAGTGACTTCTACAGCAACGACCACCAGACCACTTGTCAAACTGAATCAAATACTTCATCCGGCAGAAACGACACGATCAATTCTAGAACATTGGCACATCGCAATCGTTGCTGGCCCACACCGCATGTAGTATCCACCGAAGTGATCGTCATCACACGGCAATCATTGCTGGCCCACACGGCCCACCGTAGTGATCATCATCACATCGCAATCATTGCTGGCCCACACGACTCATCGTAGTGATCATCATCACATGGCAATCATTGCTGGCCCACACTGCATGTAGTATCCACCGCAGTG
Organism: Ariolimax columbianus; assembly: GCA_036924085.1. Classification (NCBI taxonomy): domain Eukaryota; kingdom Metazoa; phylum Mollusca; class Gastropoda; order Stylommatophora; family Arionidae; genus Ariolimax; species Ariolimax columbianus. The sequence continues at coordinate 99,819,935 of JAVGWX010000007.1, read as the reverse complement.
ATCATCATCACATGGCAATCATTCCTGGCCCACACGGCCCATCGTAGTGATCATCATCACATGATAATCATTCCTGGCCCACACGGCCCACCGTAGTGATCATCATCACATGGCAATCATTGCTGGCCCACACTGCATGTAGTATCCACCGCAGTGATCATCATCACATGGCAATCATTCCTGGCCCACACGGCCCACCGTAGTGATCATCATCACATCGCAATCATTCCTGGCCCACACGGCCCATCGCAGTGATCATCATCACATGGCAATCATTCCTGGCCCACACGACCCACCGTAGTGATCATCATCACATGGCAATCATTCCTGGCCCACACGACCCACTGTAGTGATCATCATCACATGGCAATTATTCCAGGCCCACCGTAGTGATCATCATCACATGGCAATCATTCCTGGTCCACACGGCCCACCGTAGTGATCATCATCACATGTCAATCATTCCTGGCCCACACGACCCACCGTAGTGATCATATTCACATGACAATCATTCCAGGCCCACCGAAATGATCATCATCACATGGCAATCATTCCTGACCCACACGAGCCACCGTAGTGATCAAACTCTTAGGCACATATTTGTGTTAGAAGATTGCAGGGCTTACAAGGTTATAGGGTCACCACAGATAGTGGTGTTTCAAATATTGTGATAACAGATGTGAACAGTGTAATATGAATTAGTAAAGTTGTCCTTGTGTGATGGGGCTAACAAGTTGTCTTTATGTGGTGTGTTTGTCTTATGTCGTGTGTCTGTTTTATGTGGTGTGTTTGTCTTATGTCGTGTGTCTGTTTTATGTGGTTTGTTTGTCTTATGTCGTGTGTCTGTTTTATGTGGTGTGTTTGTCTTATGTCATGTGTCTGTTTTATGTGGTGTGTTTGTCTTATGTCGTGTGTCTGTTTTATGTGGTGTGTTTGTCTTATGTCGTGTGTCTGTTTTATGTGGTGTGTTTGTCTTATGTCGTGTGTCTGTTTTATGTGGTGTGGTTGTACATATGCCTATATATCTTGTACTGGCGAGATGTACCAATATGTTTCATTGGTAATATGTTAATTTCACTTGCAGCTGTCACGATCAAGATGTACATGTCTATTGTGATTAACAAGCTGCTCACGCAATTATACTCGCCACACGTCCATAATCACACGATTGTACACAAACACACATTCATTATCCCACGATTGTATATGAATACACATCCATAATCACACGATTATACACTAAAGTACATCCATAATCACACGATTATACACTAAAGTACATCCATAATCACACACTTTTACACATCCATAATCACACACTTATACACATCCATAATCACACACTTATACACATCCATAATCGTATGCTATTACACTCACTCACGACCCCAATCACGCACTTCGACACACACACACCAATAATCACCGACTACTACACATATAGTTTAATCACCCAAAATAGCATTCACTGAAGCCCATACTGACACATCACTCTACTCGCACACAATTCTATATTCACTTATGTTTTTTTCGCACCTGCCTGCACTCCTACAAAACTCGAGCCACACAAACACACACATACTCACACACAAACGCACACATAGATTCTCACATATGTTTTCACTCACTTATACCCATACAAACATGTCTGAACGCTCACAAATCACAAAATTCCACACTCACTAACGTACTGACAAGCGCATGTCTACACTAACACGCAGACATGACTACTCCCGCACATATGTCTACACTTACATGCACACATGCATACACTTACACGCACACATCTTTTAGGTAAAACGGTTGACTCACCATCATTTCCCCACCAGGTATGTTCTCCCGTTACTATCACGAGCTGGCTGATTCATATTACGATGAAAACGTTTTCAAAAAATAAGAAAGCTAAAAACAGAAAGAAAATTGACCCCCCCCCCCCAAAAAAAAAACTCAAGGTCTTCTCGAAGCTAGGCACACATTGCGATGTGAGCGGGGGAGAAGCGGCAATAGCTCCATGCCAGAATAAGAACAGAATAAAAAAGAAAATAAAGTTTCTTCGAAAAGAATGCAGATAACTCCGCTGGATGACATCACGTGCGTGCGAGCTTCTATAGGCAGTCCAGAAGCTCGATGTGTTTACATGCAATTTGTATTTCTTCTGAGCAATAGATGGTACTTCTATCTATCTATCTATCTATCTATCTATCTATCTATCTATCTATATATCTATCTATCTATCTATCTATCTATCTATCTATCTATCTATCTATCTGTCTGTCTGTCTGTCTGTCTGTCTGTCTGTCTGTCTTCACATATTTTCCAGTAGTCTATTTCAAGCTCATTTCACATATTTTCCAGTAGTCTATTTCAAGCTCATTTCACATATTTTCCAGTAGTCTATCTCAAGATCATTTTACATATTTTCCAGTAGTCTATCTCAAGCTCACTTAACATATTTTCCAGTAGTCTATCTCAAGCTCATTTCACATATTTTCCAGTAGTCTATCTCAAGCTCACTTCACATATTTTCCAGTAGTCTATTTCAAGCTCATTTCACATATTTTCCAGTAGTCTATCTCAAGCTCATTTCACATATTTTCCAGTAGTCTATCTCAAGCTCACTTCACATATTTTCCAGTAGTCTATTTCAAGCTCATTTCACATATTTTCCAGTAGTCTATTTCAAGCTTATTTCACATATTTTCCAGAAGTCTATCTCAAGGTCACTTCACATATTTTCCAGTAGTCTATCTCAAGCTCATTTCACATATTTTCCAGTAGTCTATCTCAAGCTCACTTCACATATTTTCCAGTAGTCTATTTCAAGCTCATTTCATATATTATCCAGTAGTCTATTTCAAGCTTATTTCACATATTTTCCAGAAGTCTATCTCAAGCTCACTTCACATATTTTCCAGTAGTCTATTTCAAGCTCATTTCACATATTTTCCAGTAGTCTATTTCAAGCTCATTTCACATATTTTCCAGTAGTCTATCTCAAGCTCATTTTACATATTTTCCAGTAGTCTATCTCAAGCTCACTTCACATATTTTCCAGTAGTCTATTTCAAGCTCATTTCACATATTTTCCAGTAGTCTATTTCAAGCTCATTTCACATATTTTCCAGTAGTCTATCTCAAGCTCATTTCACATATTTTCCAGTAGTCTATCTCAAGCTCACTTCACATATTTTCCAGTAGTCTATTTCAAGCTCATTTCACATATTTTCCAGTAGTCTTTCTCAAGCTCACTTCACATATTTTCCAGTAGTCTATTTTAAGCTCATTTCACATATTTTCGAGTAGTCTATGTCACGCTCGATAAACATATTAGCTACATCTATTTCAATCTTCTCGGAAGCAAAAGCAATCATAAACTTTATAAGCTTTCTCCTAGAAGCCCATGATAATATCAGGGTCAGGTAAAATATACCGGCAAGCAACAAATCTTGTTTTTACCTCGTGCTCATGGACACGGGCTGGGGTACAGCAGCCTGGCCAACAAGGGCGGGATCGACACTTCAATCCCCATAGCGATAGGAAGTCGTGTTTTGCACTACGGTGAGGAGGAACCAGATACAATCTCTTCAGTACATTAACTGCAAACCTGCTATGAGATGTTATTCGTCCACTCGGCAATTATTCCTCCCTCAGTCACTATTCCATCCTCGATCATTATTCCATACTATGTCATTATTCTATCTTCCAACATTATTATATCTTCTATCATTATTATATCTTACGTCATTATTCCGTCCTACGTCATTATTCTAACCACTATCATTATTTCCGTATACGTCATTTTTCTGTATCATTATTCTATCCTCTGTCATTATTTCATCAAGCCTTCAATATTTCACAAAATAACGATGTTCACACGCCGTCTTTGTTTGCATCCTCCTCCAGACCTTCGTACTGTCGTCCTGATACGACTGACACTGATTTTATATCAATTCGTCAATGTATTTGTCAATATCGGTTCCTATCACCTCCATATGTCAACACAAGTCTAGGCTACTGTCCATGCTGTAGATCCATGTATGTGAACTTGTATATATATGATTGGCTGTGTCTAGTACTTCCTGTCATCCCTCATACGTTCTTCGACAACGATTTGTTGCATCAGAAGACTTTGACTTTCTAGAACTTGTCTGCTAAGCTATTCTCTTATTTTCTGGGAAGAGGAGACTAAGCAAAACATACTGAACAAGAACTCTCCCTCACTTTCATGTTGTTCTCCCTGAAAATGGGTCGTGTTCATGGATGCGCTGCTAGCGAGGTCGGGATCGACGTAATCCCCGTAGTACTGAGCGACATGAAAATGAAGTCAAGCATTGCACAACCGCTGGAAGTTCCCGGTCCATTTTCATCAACACGCTCTCGATGTGGTGGAAGCAACTGCAACTCACCACTTAACATCCTTTTCGGTGAGCACACAAGATTAATCTTACTCATTTTGGGAATTCAACGACAGTAGCTTTCATTATCTAGAACTTGATGTTTTTTACATTTTCTTTCATTACCTAGAACTTGATGTGTTCTACATTTTCTTTCATTACCTAAAATTTGATGTTTTCTACATTTTCTTTCATTATCTAGAACTTGATGTGTTCTTACTTTTTTTTTCGTTATCTAGAACTTGATGTTTTCTAAATTTTCTTTCATAATCTAGAACTTGATGTTTTCTACATTTTCTTGTATTATCTAGAACTTGATGTTTTCTACATTTTCTTGCATTATCTAGAACTTGATGTCTGCTACATTTTCTTTCATTATCTAGAACTTGATGTTTTCTACATTTTATTCCATTATCTAGAACTTGATGTGTTCTTACTTTTTTTTTCGTTATCTAGAACTTGATGTTTTCTAAATTTTCTTTCATTATCTAGAACTTGATGTATTCTACATTTTCTTGTATTATCTAGAACTTGATGTCTTCTACAGTTTCTTGTATTATCTAGAACTTGATGTCTGCTACATTTTCTTTCATTATCTAGAACTTGATGTTTTCCACATTTTCTTGAATTACCTAGAACTTGATGTGTTCTACATTTTTTTTATTGTCTAGAACTTGATGTCTTCTACCTCTTCTTACGTTGTGTAGAACTTGATGTTTGCATGGTTTTTTTTTCACTGCCAGCGTTCACTGCTTGTTTATTCCATTGTCTAGAGCTTGATGTTTTTTACCCGTTTCATCACTTTACGCTTTGAGATAACAAGTTGTACACTTTCAAACATCAGCTTGTACGCTTTCAGATATCAAATGGAACTGTTTCAGACATCAATTTGAACGCTTTCAGATATCAACTTGTACGTTTTCAGACAAGTTGTACACTTTCAAACATCAGCTTGTACGCTTTCAGATATCAAATGGAACGCTTTCAGATATCAAATGGAACGCTTTCAGACATCAACTTGAACATATCTAAAGACATCACAGGTCAGCTTATTTCCATAGAGATTGTCTGGGAATGTTCCTCGCTCGTTGTCCACTTTTGTAACAAATGTCTGCTGCCATTTGATAACATTTGTCGGTACTTCCAATCTTTCTTTGTTGCGTAGATCGTAATCACAATCGGCTGTGGCATGTGCCCAGTCTAAAGATTACCACTGGTTTACTTCTGTGGAGTTGATAATATGCTCAATTTAGTTTTTCTGAATGCTCTACTTCCCACGATCCATAAATTAAAGTGCTCCGTTTATTGTGAGACTGGGACCTGATTGTTTTCATTTCGCCCAATTTGAAGCAAAGGGCTAACTACGATAGCTGTCAGTTCCGGTTACAGGAGGATAACTGTTGAGCACTTGCACTAATAATAACAAAGTTCACTTGGGCGTTATAGGTCGGTCAGTTGACCACTGCCGTGTCCAAATGCAGCAGCACATTGTGGCTGCAGACACAGAGGACATGTCTGTGGAGTTTGGCTGCAGACACAGAGGACATGTCTGTGGAGTTTGGCTGCAGACACAGAGGACATGTCTGTGGAGTTTGGCTGCAGACACAGAGGACATGTTTGTGGAGATTGGCTGCAGACACAGAGGAAATGTTTGTGGAGATTGGCTGTAGACACTAAGGACATGTTTGTGGAGATTGGCTGCAGACACAGAGGACATATTTGTGGAGATTGGCTGCAGACACAAAGGACATGTTTGTGGAGATTGGCTGCAGACACAGAGGACATGTTTGTGGAGATTGGCTGCAGACACAGAGGACATGTTTGTGGAGATTGGCTGCAGACACAGAGGACATGTTTGTGGAGATTGGCTGCAGACACAGAGGACATGTTTGTGGAGAATCTGGCAAGATCGGACATCCTGAGCCAGGAAAACAACGGGGACGGATAGTGAGAGTTATCTCAGATTGGAGTTATTCTGTCCTAATGGCGACCTCTGAATTCTGGACACAGTTAATCCAAAGGATTCGGAGTCTCTGGTTTCGCATGTGGAAGATCTGATATGTCACATTTAGGCAGGGTCCAAGTGGTTCAATATCACTAAGTGTACATAATGAGGTTGCTAGCCACATGAACTATCTACATCAGTTGTCATTTACGAACACGTTTGTTGTACAGTTTCAGTGGACCTATTCTTCCCCCTAGGGTACCATTCGGATGTTGTCTGATTAGGGTCCTGTACATGTTGTGTGATTATGGATTGTGCAATGAGGCCCTATAAATATATTTTGATTAAGGTTCTATACATTTTGCCTATCTATTTATATATATATATATATATATATATATATATATATATATATATATATATATATATTATGAATAGGGCCGTATAAACGTTGAGTGATTGGGGTCCTATAAATATTGTCTAAATAGGGCTGAATAAATGATAGCGTGATCTGACATTATAAATGTAGTTTAATTAGGGTTCTATACATATTGCTTGATTCAGTTCATTTCATCCCGTAACTCATCAGATCGTTGGGGCACACTTGAAGACACTCCTACAATCCCACGCCATCTCTCTCTGACCGCTGCCGCCAGTGGTGCCTTCCGGGACGAAGATTTGACCACTCGGTGATATTGTCTTCCTTGGACGTCCCTGTCCTCTTTTTCCTGGTATGGAAAAGAGCTATCTTTTGCTGAAATTGTTATTCTTCGATCATGTCTAATGGCTCATCATTCATATTTCTGGCAGTAATATAGACAAAGATAGATATCACAATTAGAATATCAATGGACTAGACATGTTTTTACTGCATTGAAAAACTTATAAAAATTAAAAAAGAGACAGTGATAAAGGAAACAGGGAAGAGTGCTCGAGAGAGTGGTCAAGGAAACAGGGAAGAGTGCTCGAGAGAGTGGTCAAGGAAACAGGGAAGAGTGCTCGACAGAGTGGTCAAGGAAACAGGGAAGAGTGCTCGAGAGAGTGGTCAAGGAAACAGGGAAGAGTGCTCGAGAGAGTGGTCAAGGAAACAGGGAAGAGTGCTCGAGAGAGTGGTCAAGGAAACAGGGAAGAGTGCTCGAAAGAGTGGTCAAGGAAACAGGGAAGAGTGCTCGAGAGAGTGGTCAAGGAAACAGGGAAGAATGCTCGAGAGAGTGGTCAAGGAAACAGGGAAGAGTGCTCGAGAGAGTGGTCAAGGAAACAGGGAAGAGTGCTGCAGGGGGATAAAGGAAACAGGGAAGTGTGCCCGAGAGAGGGATAAAGGAAACATGGAAGAGTGCTCGAGAGAGGGATAAAGGAAACAGGGACGAGTGCTCGAGAGAGGGATAAAGGAAACAGTGAAGAGTGCTCGAGAGAGGGATAAAGGAAACAGTGACGAGTGCTCGAGAGAGGGATAAAGGAAACAGGGAAGAGTGCTCGCTCGAGAGAGGGATAAAGGAAACAGGGACGAGTGCTCGAGAGAGGGATAAAGGAAACAGTGAAGAGTGCTCGAGAGAGGGATAAAGGAAACAGGGAAGTGTGCCCGAGGGAGGGATAAAAGAAACAGTGAAGAGTGCTCGAGAGAGGGATAAAGGAAACAGTGAAGAGTGCTCGAGAGAGGGATAAAGGAAACAGGGACGAGTGCTCGAGAGAGGGATAAAGGAAACAGTGAAGAGTGCTCGCTCGAGAGCGGGATAAAGGAAACAGTGAAGAGTGCTCGAGAGAGGGATAAAGGAAACAGGGACGAGTGCTCGCTCGAGAGAGGGATAAAGGAAACAGGGAAGAGTGCTCGCTCGAGAGAGGGATAAAGGAAACAGTGAAGAGTGTTCGAGAGAGGGATAAAGGAAACAGTGAAGAGTGCTCGCTCGAGAGAGGGATAAAGGAAACAGTGAAGAGTGCTCGAGAGAGGGATAAAGGAAACAGGGAAGAGTGCTCGCTCGAGAGAGGGATAAAGGAAACAGGGAAGAGTGCTCGCTCGAGAGAGGGATAAAGGAAACAGTGAAGAGTGCTCGAGAGAGGGATAAAGGAAACAGGGAAGAGTGCTCGCTCGAGAGAGGGATAAAGGAAACAGTGAAGAGTGCTCGCTCGAGAGAGGGATAAAGGAAACAGTGAAGAGTGCTCGAGAGACGGATAAAGGAAACAGGGAAGACATGAAGGGAGCAAGAATTCTTGATTCAGGACACCACTTGGCGGGCATTTGATGAAAACCTTTGCTCCGCAGGAAGCTGTAAAAGTTCTAATATTAACGCCTTATTTCGAAATAAAACCCTGATATTACCTCATGCCCAAATACTGTATTAACCTAATGTTGAATGCAAATGATTTATTAATTCTAACCAATCGCTTACAGGTCCTACCCAACAAGTAGACTATAACAGCAGCAGGTCACAGGTCAGTTCCTGGTCATGTTGTGACCGGATGATCCATATTACCAGAAGGGTCGAGTCTCTGGATCACAACACCAGAATGATCAGGGTGGATATAGCTTGTAATCGTGTTTTACAATTCATCTAGGAGAAGGAAAATCTTCAAACAACCTACTACCTTTCAAGTAAGCGTATGACCGCTTAATACTGGCGACAAATGATCTTAATTAAAAGTATTGCCGAAAGTGGATGTGCTGAGCCAAAAGGCGCATCTATCGCAAGCCATTTATGAAATGGTGCACAAAGTATATCAAGCTACAAAAAAAGACCGGCCGAAAGAAGAATATGGCTGGAGAAGTTATCATTTTCTTACAAATAGTTCGCTCTCAACACCTATTTCGTTCCAGTTACCATGTTTATAGCCTCTATAAAGCTGGCACAACATAATAAATAAGTCATGAATGCGAGTGGCTACAGGACCTTCTCTTTATATTGCTAATTGCAGTCCCTGTTTCGAGGAGTTCATGTTTCCGAGGCTGCACAATAGTGTAGGGCTAGCCCAGATCGCGGCATTCAAGCTTTCTTACTTATCTGCGCGGCCTTTGTTATGCGACCGTTGGTTTAATCTGAAAATAACGTGTAGGTAAATGTGTCGATCCATGGCAAAGATTATGAATGACAGCTGTAAAGTCTGACAGGATATTGCAGACACATTCGCGACAGACACATACATGACATACGTTACATTCACATACGTGGCACACATATATTACACATGACATACACATACGTGACAGACACGTACACGACAGGCACATACATGACACGTAACAGGCACATATATGAGAGACACATATATAACACGCAACAGACACATATGTGGGAGATACGAGTATTACTGGCGCACTAAGACTCATAGGATTCGTGTTCATGCTGAATCTAGAAATCGAGGAAATACAAATGTGTTTTTTTTTCTTTCCTCTTTATAACGTTTGAACCAAAATAGGAAATTAGTCGCTTCATACCTCACTCAATTAACACCAGCAGTCAGTTCATGAACAGCGGCGGCTCTTGGATTTTATTTTGTAGGGGCTCAACCAAAGAAATGAAAACAAATTCAGAGCGCTGATAAATGTGTATATCAAAGAGCGTTACTCATCTTCTATGTATGCACTACTTAAACGTTTGGCGATGTTACATTTACTGAGAAGCTGAACACTGACGACATTTTTTTTTTTCTTTTATTAATTTTTCTTGCTTTTTTATTATTTTATAAAGATGTTTTAGTTCACACATTCCTTCCTTTGTCCAGTTATCATCCCATCCAAACAGTAGACATATACAACAGAACAGAGCGTTGTTCTTGTCACAGGACCACAACCAGGAAATCCTGTCACATATGGAAGCTTCACATTTGCGTGTAAACGAACGTTGACTCTTACATGCATGTTGTTTTTGTTCAATATTCAATTTAGGCACTGGACAATCACTGTCTTTTAATTTAATTTTCTCGCAGGTAAGATCAGAGAGCTGAACGCATCTTGTTTTAATTCGCAAACACGCATTGTAAACCAATAAATACATTTCTGGACGACAAAGCAGCAGGCCAGGGTTTATGTTCATGAGTACAGTGTGACACTGGCGACAGAAAGTTCAGCCATTGTTGTCTTGGTAACTGATTTAATTTGATAGCGTGTGTGAACTGAGCCCTCGCCTGTCTTAAATGCAGGAATACATACTGCAGAAGTCTTTCTGAATAACTGGGCATCTATTCAAAGTATAAGTTGTATAGTTGATTATTATTATTATCATTATTACTTATTAAGATTTCAAAAACAGACACCACCGAGCTCATATGCACCAGACACCAGTCTAATAACTAAAACCGCTCAAACATTTAACTAACAGCTAATAGTAACGAACTTTCCAAAGACTGATCCAGTCCCACGTCAATAATAATGCAAAATAGTTATACCGTCTTCTTTTTCTGATCCCAAAGTTAGGGATCATTCACTCTGTTTCTCCCATATCATATAAGGGATATCGTCGCAAGAGATTTCTCTTATTCCTGTATCGTGTATGAGATGGCATATCTTTGATAGGGCATTCTCTTATTCCTGTATCGTGTATGAGATGGCGTATCTTTGATAGGGCATTCTCTTATTCCTGTATAATTTAAAGGGTATCGTTGCTTGGGCTTTATGTTATTCCTAAACGTATATGTGGTAGCGCTACTGTAGTTTTCTGTTATTTCCGTATAATATATAGGGTACCATTGATATGGCTTTCTGTTATTTCTGGATCGATCATAGGGTAACGTTGCTAGGGAATTCTGTTATTCTTGTATATCGTATATAGGGTACCGTTGCTAGGGCTTTCTGTTATTCTTATATCGTATAGGGGGTACCGTTACTAGGTCTTTCTCTTACTCCTGTATCATATAGGGGGTACCGTTGCTAGGGCTTTCTATTATTCCTGTATCGCATTTAGGGAATCGCAGGTTTAGCTTTCTGTCAAACCTACAAGGCCACATCACACTGAGCAAACGACTGACCAGTGGCTACAAGGCTACATCACACTGAGCAAACGACTGACCAGTGGCTACAAGGCTACATCACACTGAGCAAACGACTGACCAGTGGCTACAAGGCTACATCACACTGAGCAAACGACTGACCAGTGAGAATGGCAGAGATCAGAGTCGCGAGTGTCTTGTGTCATGAAAGGGCTCGACTGGTCTTACATTCTATACATCTGGAAGTTGACCTAATCTAGTCTATATTACACATTGCATCCCTCCTTCACCGGAAGCCTCTCAGATAATTATCTCCTGGATCGACATGCAACATCTAGACGAGGTGCCTCAAACGCAAACCAGCTCGTGGGCCGCATGAGCGCACGTTTAATGGGTCGCGTACCATACCTCAGTAATGATCTTCTTCTTCCTCGTCTTCTATTAGATCATTGGGAACGACAGCGACACCTTTCTGTGTCATTAATCGACCGATAATGTTGGACAACACATTTCCCAGCTTGATACGTGCTGGCTTTCAGCGTCCCAACAGTGCCCTCTATCATTTACCCTGCGACAACCCCGTTTAGCCACCGATTGTACAATATTAGCTGCGCACAGTATACTCTTTGACCAGAGTTATTGTCTTCATACAATCTATACATTGAACTTGAAACTCAAGCTCTATGTAAATATACACATTGTCCCATTTAAGCCGAAATTTGTTCTTCGTCTACAAGCGGTCTATTTTTAGACGACGGACTTTTAGATCATGGGCTGGTCTAACTTAAATATTCTTTTCAACATTTTGTTGTGACAATCTATATGTGATATCTATATCAGTCGGAAGAACATATTCTAGTTAGAAAATTCAGATGAAAACTCCCCCATAATGTGTGTTTTCATCTGTCACTAGTAGCAGTTAATGTAATGGAACATTATACGAGAACCGATTAGTATCGTAGGAACAAATATACAATCTGTCTTCTTCCACCAAAAGAGTAGTTTGCTTAGTATGACAAAAATTGTTCACCAACCGACCCGGTAAAATAAAGTTGAGATTACAACTTACTGGCGAGCTGCACGCCACTTGCGTGAAACAAATTTCAGATCCTAGGCCATCACCATCTTGTATGTGTAACCTGCGTGAAGCAACATGTTTTTGAGAGCCTCTCGACTGTGTTCTAACTGTAAACACCTTCCTTCTGTGGAACCCTGATGCCCGTTAACTAACGAGTTGTTGTGTAAGATAGGATTGACGAAACCAGAGTAACGAGATTGAGACGTACACATCAGGACGATACATGCAGGCGAGAAGAAACGCCCTTTACAGTCACGTAGAACAACACATTAAAGCCTGCACAAACCGGAAAGACATGTGCTTCAAAGCGCAAAGGTTGTAGTCATTTGTTGACACCGTGACGTGAAGCTCAGAGTTGGCAGTTCACAAGTTCAGTGAGTTGACAGGTTCAGTGAGTTTGCAGGTGTGGTGAGTTAACAGGTTCAGTGAGTTGACAGGTGTGGTGAGTTGACAGGTGTGGTGAGTTGGCCGGTGTGGTGAGTTGACAGGTTCACTGAGTTTGCAGGTGTGGTGAGTTGACAGGTGTGGTGAGTTGGCAGGTGTGGTGAGTTGACAGGTTCACTGAGTTGGCAGGTGTGGTGAGTTGACAGGTGTGGTGAGTTGACAGGTTCACTGAGTTGGCAGTTGTGGTGAGTTGACAGGTTCAGTGAGTTGACAGGTGTGGTGAGTTGGCAGGTGTGGTGAGTTGACAGGTGTGGTGAGTTGACAGGTTCAGTGAGTTGTCAGGTGTGGTGAGTTGGCAGGTGTGGTGAGTTGACAGGTTCAAATGAGTTGACAGGTTCAGTGAGTTGACAGGTTCAGTGAGTTGACAGGTGTGGTGAGTTGACAGGTGTGGTGAGTTGACAGGTTCAGTCAGTTGACAGGTTCAGTGAGTTGACAGGTTCAGTGAGTTGACAGGTGTGGTGAGTTGACAGGTTCAGTGAGTTGACAGGTGTGGTGAGTTGACAGGTGTGGTGAGTTGACAGGTGTGGTGAGTTGACAGGTGTGGTGAGTTGACAGGTGTGGTGAGTTGGCAGGTGTGGTGAGTTGACAGGTGTGGTGAGTTGACAGGTTCAGTGAGTTGACAGGTTCAGTCAGTTGACAGGTTCAGTCAGTTGACAGGTGTGGTGAACGAGCTCATGTTGGTAAAGACATCAACCAGCGATATTATCTAAACGAAATCGATTCAAATGAAAACAAGTCAGTTTCCTATGGAGCAGGTCTGGTACAAGCAAAGTCCGCACGTCTTGAGCCAACAGTTCCAGACCGGTTCACGTTTTTTTTTGGTGTTCCGATATGTTTGTCTCGAACTCTTTGCTCCATTATCATCATGGTCTGCCCCCACCTCTCTCGCCATGTAGTCTGCCCCCACCTCTCTCGCCATGTAGTCTGCCCCCACCTCTCTCGCCATGTAGTCTGCCCCCACCTCTCTCGCCATGTAGTCTGCCACCACCTCTCTCGCCATGTAGTCTGCCCCCACCTCTCTCGCCATGTAGTCTGCCCCCACCTCTCTCGCCATGTAGTCTGCCCCCACCTCTCTCGCCATGTAGTCTGCCCCCACCTCTCTCGCCATGTAGTCTGCCCCCACCTCTCTCGCCATGTAGTCTGCCCCCACCTCTCTCGCCATGTAGTCTGCCCCCACCTCTCTCGCCATGTAGTCTGCCCCACCTCTCTCGCCATGTAGTCTGCCCCCACCTCTCTCGCCATGTAGTCTGCCCCCACCTCTCTCGCCATGTAGTCTGCCCCCACCTCTCTCGCCATGTAGTCTGCCCCCACCTCTCTCGCCATGTAGTCTGCCCCCACCTCTCTCGCCATGTAGTCTGCCCCCACCTCTCTCGCCATGTAGTCTGCCCCCACCTCTCTCGCCATGTAGTCTGCCCCCACCTCTCTCGCCATGTAGTCTGCCCCACCTCTCTCGCCATGTAGTCTGCCCCCACCTCTCTCGCCATGTAGTCTGCCCCCACCTCTCTCGCCATGTAGTCTGCCCCCACCTCTCTCGCCATGTAGTCTGCCCCCACCTCTCTCGCCATGTAGTCTGCCCCCACCTCTCTCGCCATGTAGTCTGCCCCCACCTCTCTCGCCATGTAGTCTGCCCCCACCTCTCTCGCCATGTAGTCTGCCACCACCTCTCTCGCCATGTAGTCTGCCCCCACCTCTCTCGCCATGTAATCTGCCACCACCTCTCTCGCCATGTAGTCTGCCCCCACCTCTCTCGCCATGTAGTCTGCCCCCACCTCTCTCGCCATGTAGTCTGCCCCCACCTCTCTCGCCATGTAGTCTGCCCCCACCTCTCTCGCCATGTAGTCTGTCCCCACCTCTCTCGCCATGTAGTCTGCCCCCACCTCTCTCGCCATGTAGTCTGCCCCCACCTCTCTCGCTATGTAGTCTGCCCCCACCTCTCTCGCCATGTAGTCTGCCACCACCTCTCCTGCCATGTAGTCTGCCCCCACCTCTCTCGCCATGTAGTCTGCCCCCACCTCTCTCGCCATGTAGTCTGCCACCACCTCTCTCGCCATGTAGTCTGCCCCCACCTCTCTCGCCATGTAGTCTGCCCCCACCTCTCTCGCCATGTAGTCTGCCCCCACCTCTCTCGCCATGTAGTCTGCCACCACCTCTCTCGCCATGTAGTCTGCCCCCACCTCTCTCGCCATGTAGTCTGCCCCCACCTCTCTCGCCATGTAGTCTGCTTCCACCTCTCTCGCCATGTAGTCTGCCCCCACCTCTCTCGCCATGTAGTCTGCCCCCACCTCTCTCGCCATGTAGTCTGCCCCCACCTCTCTCGCCATGTAGTCTGCCCCCACCTCTCTCGCCATGTAGTCTGCCCCCACCTCTCTCGCCATGTAGTCTGCCCCCACCTCTCTCGCCATGTAGTCTGCCCCCACCTCTCTCGCCATGTAGTCTGCCCCCACCTCTCTCGCCATGTAGTCTGCCCCCACCTCTCTCGCCATGTAGTCTGCTCCCACCTCTCTCGCCATGTAGTCTGCCCCCACTTCTCTTGCCATATGGTCTGCCCCCACTTCTCTTGCCATGTGGACCAGAACAGGAAGCTGTCTTGAAATGATGTCAGCTAGATCATCAGGCTGTCTTGAAATGATGTCAGCTAGATCATCAGGTTGACTTGAAATGATGTCAGTTAGATCATCAAGCTGTCTTGAAATGATGTCAGCTAGATCATCAGGTTGACTTGAAATGATGTCAGCTAGATCATCAAGTTGTCTTGAAATGATGTCAGCTAGATCATCAGGTTGACTTCAAATGATGTCAGCTAGATCATCAGGCTGTCTTGAAAGGATGTCAGCTAGATCATCAGGCTGTCTTGAAATGATGTCAGCTAGATCATCAGGCTGTTTTGTCAAATTCAGATGAATTCCATTTTTTGTTTGTTTGATATAGTTGTCATATGATCCAGTCAAAAGCCAGCAGAAAGATAAATGGTGATCAAAGGCATCCGTGTCCACGCCATTTCTTATCTGGTAGGACTCATAAACCGACCTTCTAGAACTCTTCATTTTATATCTTCATAGTCTCTTAATTGTGCTAGTGAACGTCAGGGGCACTCCATTGTGCCAGAACAACTTCCAGATTGATTCTGTATCAGCTGTTATATGCCATTTCATAGTCCACAAGTCCAACATAAAATGATAGTTCCATTACTCACTTTGTTCAACTTTTATGTTTAGTGTAGCTATCTGGTCTACGCATGAACGCTTTTGTTGAAAGTCTGCCTGCTCTTTTCTCACCTATTTGTCTATGGCTTCTTTTAATCTTTCTTTTATGATTCTGTTCAGTATTTTCCCAAGCACTGATAATAACATTATTCTTCTATTTGAATGAGATTGTTGATTTCAATTTGTTTATTTAGCAACGTTATTTTCATTCCGCTGGTATTTCTTCACTTTCATAAACTATAAACAGTAATGTGTAAAATATCTCTGTTGAAATGCTAGTAACAGTGCACACATGCCGGAGGAAAACTAACTAACTAGCTAACTAACTAACTAACATCAAACATCGGCTATATTAAAGACAGTTGGTGTTTAGGAGATTTGACCAGAAGCTAGGGCAGTCAGTTATGCAGGCACCACACGTCTTCGCCAAGAACCTGGATGGATGTAAAGATTGACAGCTGATGTAAACTTTATCCACAATTAGGTATAAATAGGCGATGGATATACATGGAAGATAAACAGAGACATCAGTCTGTTGTTGACTACTAGCATATAGGAGAACTCATCAGAAGGTCGACTACTAGCATCGGGAAACCTCAGCAAGTCAACTACTATCATCAGGAGAGGTCATTCAGCAATTCAACTGCTATAGACTTCACATGGAGCCAAAAGGAGAAACATTCAAGTCTAGTTGATAATAAAGTCCGTCTAGTATCTGCCGTAGTTACAACCAAAAGGAGAATTAGTCAAGTCTAGCTGACAATAAAGGCCGTCTAGTATCTGCCGTAGTTACAACCAAAAGGAGAATTAGTCAAGTCTAGCTGACAATAAAGGCCGTCTAGTATCTGCCGTAGTTACAACCAAAAGGAGAATTAGTCAAGTCTAGCTGACAATTAAGGCCGTCTAGTACTTGTCGTAGTGGTTCCAGGACATACATTATAGGACCACCGTTTCATTACATGCAAGTAGTAAGAGACACGTAAATGAGGTTGTTATGGGGTTGGCCACCTCAACATGCAAAATTCATAGCTATAAATCCCTACTGCAAAAAACTTTATCTGAAAAACCAGTAGGGGACTCATGTGCCATTTGGAAGAAGAACTTTCACATCCAGATTACTCAGGGAAATGAAGCGTCCAGTATAAGAAAAACATTCACTAGTGGTTTGTGTATATATAGGAAAACAATTTTGATAAAATATAGGAAGAGTGATTTGAAAGTCAAGCTGCGAAGGAGTCAAAAGTTGGGGGAAAATGTACAAATGGATCAGTGATTATCTAGTGACCAGAGCTGCTAAAGTTGAAGGACAAACTAGCAGAAAGGGAACTTTAAAACAGGGAGTGTCTCAAGAGTAGCCCTGTCACCAACGTGATTCCTCAATTATATTAACGATATAAACAAGAATATTACAAAAAGTGCAAGCAGCTCTGTATAGTCTTGTGGCTTTCTGAAGAAAACATATGCACTAACATCAATAGGGGAGTGAGACACGACAGACCAATGACGACAAATAAATTGTTTTCCTGCCGAACAAACCCCAGAGGTCTCAAGTGAGGCCTGATTGGAAAAACCTGCAACTTGATGGGAATGTGAACTATTTAGATATTGTGTTTCATCGTCCGACGTGGACCAGACAGATAGAGGGAAACTCAGTGCGTTCACAGAATAGTATGTAAACTTGTTGGCACAACTTGCGGAGCAGATGAAAGTATTAAAAGAGTTGTACACTGGAAGTGTGAGACTAGTTCTAGAATATGCAAAGCAGCATGGGTAACTGCAGCCAAAACAAATCAAAAACTAACTAACTGATAATCATTACAGGATGCATGTGGATCACAGTCATTAGAGAACTAAAAAGATTACGAGCCAGCTACTAATGAGAGAGAGAGAAGTGACATCAGTGTCCAACAACAAAAATTCAGAGAATAAATGTAGACAGCATATATTCTTCCCACCTAGAGAAAACAGTACATCAAATCAAACCGGGACTTTTTGTTCTAGTTCAACCTGAATGGGTTATGGCGTGCTGGAACTACTATCATTATGTTTCTGTTTCTAAGAATCGACGTCACTGCACCCAGGGCATACCCATGGGTGCTCAGTCTCTCCCAGCAAATGGGGCAGGGTCTGGATGCTAATGCTAGAAGCGACATAGATGATATGGTCACTAGACACGGAAGGCAGGTCTAGCTATGAACCCAAGGAAAACCAGAGCTATGCGAAAGCGTTTGGCAGAGACAACTACATACTCGAGTGGAACGCCCATAGAGGACGCTGACAAATATGTCTATCTGGGAAGGCACCTCAACATGGAGAACAACATAAAACCTGAGATCGCCTGACGAAAGTGGGCGGGCTGTGCAGCCTTCAACTCCATCATGACAGCAACAGATGTCACAAAAGACACCAGACTACGTGCGGACATCTTCGACTCTGCTATGATAGCGAAACCTGGTCTCTAGCGAATGCAGTAGAGAGCCAACTGAGAACAGCACACGCATCTCTTGAAAGACAGACACCTGGTGGGCATAACTCTCAGACAACAGCGGAGAATGCCACACATCAAGGATGTCCTACAGTACATCAACCATTCAAAACACCGATGGGCAGGTCATATAGATAGACAAGACGAACGATGTAGTACTATAACCGCCATATGGAACCCCCGCGACAAAAGGAGAACTCGGGACGGCCCCCATTGGCGTGATTCACTAGCCAATTACAACATGCACGACCCTACAACAAACAGACTACTATCCCACTAGACAATTACAACATGCACGACCCCACAACAAACAGACTATTATCCCACTAGACAATTACAACATGCACGACCCCACAACAAACAGACTACTATCCCACTAGACGACACGTGCCCGCGACAAAAACCTGAGTTGGGACCCGCTCAAGGATGATCACCCCTTGACAAAGAACGGGTGGAACTAAAACTAAATAAACTATTTTTAAAATTAGTTAGGGGCACTGATGTCCTATAACAGGTATCTGCTATGCGGCCCACTTGCCATGGGCCAGTCACGTGATAGATAAATAAAAACGGCGGGCGACGTTGTTAGTGCTGCATGGAACAGCGTATTGTGTTGGAGTTTCTTGTGAAAAAAGGTGTGAAACCTGCGGACATTTACAGAAGACTGCAATTACAATACGGTGATGAGACACTCAGTTGCAGTAAGACATTTGAGTCATGTGAATATCCAGATTGTGGAACGCCTTATCCTGGAATATCGACGCATAACCTGTCACAAAATTGCGCAAGAGGCAAATCTTTTTGAGTACGGTGAACATTATTATTCAAGAACATATGCATTTTGGTTTGATCACACACACACACATGGTGTCCTGCTCATGCGGGATAACGTTAGACCTCATACAACTCACCGCACTAATGTGCATCCATCTGCAGCACCTCTGTTGTGAGGTATTGCCACATCCACCTTACAGCCCAGACTTCGCTCCAAGTGATTTTTACCTGTTTGGACCCATAAAAAAATTCCTGGGAGGTCAGCATCGCAGCACTGATGATGAAGTGAAACAGGATGTCCTGGATTGGTTCAAACATATTTCTACTCTGAAGCTTTTCAAGTATTACTTAAATGCTAGGAATAGTGTATAAATATTGAAGGAGATTATATTGAAAATAAATGGAATTTTGACTGTTTGAAAGACATTTTTTTCCCTTACAAAAAAAGGCCCGGTTTGACTTGAAGTACATTTGTGTTTTACAGATGGATCAGAAAGAAATGCATTGGAAAATGAAGACAGACGGACGTTTCTGAGACTAAAAAGATAATACAAAAATAATGCTGTCAGTAACAGCTTCAGAGCAGAGACAAGAGGCTTTGAAAACTGCAGAGTTGTGATACAGTGGGCCATCTCAATGCAACATTCTTGGTAATGAAGATGCTGACAGACTGTCAAGGGATGGTTGCAAGCCACCTCAACCTACTATATGTTAAACTCCCGAATATGCTAATATATTTATTAGGTGTAGATACAGGAACAAGTGGGAAGCAGATCACACAGACCAACAACCAAATTACACATATTACAAATTCAACAGAGGTGAAGATGTAGTTTTTAGACAGGCCAGAACAGACTAAGGAGAGAAAATATTGATGAATGTAGAACATGTGCCACAAAGGTGTCCAACATACAAGAAACAGAGAAAGCATGTATGGTCATCATCAATATAATTTCTGGTCATGCTCTATGGAGCAGGCTGACCACCGCTCTCTTTAGAAAGATTCAAGCTAAGGCCTCAAAGCGTACAAATAATTAGATATGTTCATAATTATGGTCACGATAATCTGTTTGTCATTTTTATGTGTATTGTTCACTGTCTCTGATGACTGCCTTTTGGTTGTAACGCGGGTGGCATTCATGTTTTTGTTTTAATGAGGTATCTCAACCACACTTGTCCATGTCTTTAATACTCCTCATCTCTTTTATATTCCAACTGATGTCTAACAGTCAAAGATGATTTTCCTTTGACGACAGCTTCTCAACTACACTGATAATGGACATGATAATAAATAATAGAAGGTTCCTCATTGATTGAAATGCCTGTTTATTAGTCCAAATTCATTTAGCATGATCACATATGTCAAGGAAGCAGAACATCATATACTCAAATATAAAACATAAATATGGTGACCATATGATGCATGGCCAATGGCTGGCTAAGCTTCTCGTGTTCTCACACAACAAGGACAGAGCCACACCTGAGCTGGGCCTCATTGAGCCATGTCCAGTTGAGCTAGAACAAGTTTTTAAACTAACAAATGGAACATTCTGTGGTTATCTACTCTTGGGTGTTTGCAAAGGTCTGTCCCATGACCACACAGAGTTTTGGGTTAACCACATTCTTGTGAAATACAATAAACAATTTGACATCTCCACACCTCCTACCCAAACCTATACAGCACAGCCGACACCCATTTATTAATGTGCGACCTGTGAGCTCCCCTAGAATCAAATTTGAAAGCACTTGTGGCAAAGTGTGAAAGAAAGACAGAATGAGCAATTATTCTATATATAAGTATTCAGTCACATGATTTATACAATTCGAAGGCAAAACATGTGACATGATTTGTGCAAATGTCAAAAGGCAATCACTCACACAAGATTTGTACAACTTGTAAACCAAGTAAGCTATCATCATCATCAACATAAGCTGTACACAGCATGCAACATACAGCCTAGACACATCACTTTAAACAGGCCTACACGCATCAGACATACACAATTTGTAACACACTGTTGTTATCTAGACAGTTGACAAGATTGGATGATTCAGGATGAGAAATACAGCAGACACGTGTATTAGGTAATTAGAGCACTAATGAAATCACAAGACTACAAAGGTTGGATTCATGTTCAAGTGTGTCAGAGATAACAGAAAACGGACATGCCTTTAAGGGTGGTCCCATGCCCATGTCCAATACTGGTCGGCCAATTGTGTTAGTACAAGAAGTGTGGATGGTTTCAGTTAGCAGCTGATTGTATTGTGGTTGGTTGGTACAGAAACATGTGTTAGTACAAGAAGTGTGGATGGTTTCAGTTAGCAGCTGATTGTATTGTGGTTGGTTGGTACAGAAACATGTGTTAGTACAAGAAGTGTGGATGGTTTCAGTTAGCAGCTGATTGTATTGTGGTTGGTTGGTACAGAAACATGTGTTAGTACAAGAAGTGTGGATGGTTTCAGTTAGCAGCTGATTGTATTGTGGTTGGTTGGTACAGAAACATGTGTTATTACAAGAAGTGTGGATGGTTTCAGTTAGCAGCTGATTGCAACATTCATGACAGAATAATGATTACATTAATACAGAATCTAGAATTGTGTCCAACAGTAACCAAATGAAAATTGTATGAACAATGGATGAATCAGATTGGACAGTGTAAACAGTATGAGAAGGATATGTACATTCATAATCAGACTGTCACACAAGATGCATCTCATGTACAAATACAAGCTGCATCTCATGTACAAGCTACATCTGATGTACAAACACACGCTACATCTGATGTACAAACACAAACTGGATGTACATGTTTTATAATTGTTACAATCAACAGGTACACTTATGATGTTTGTTAAGGCAAATGTGCTTCTGCAGGCATTTAAATGTAAACTACACTTGGAATTAAATAATCACACGTCTGCTTTGATATGACAATGAAACAGCCTGGGATAACTTTATACAAGTCATATGAGTGAGTGTGCTGCCCATTACCACATGCCTAAACGTACTAGCATTGACAGCAGCCAAACCTGGGAAGACTTGACACATCAATAGGTGGACTATTATAAGTTTGTGGTGTGGGATTCAACCCCCAACAATGGGCATTCAGAAAATATGGGTCCATTTGATTGACAAGTGCCCGCCCCAAATATATATATACATATAAATATTCTATAATGTTTTTTTGTGGTCAATAGTTTATAATTTATTCGGGGTGGGGGAGAGAAATATAAACATAGAATCATCAGGATGTAAATGCCGTCAAAGACACAGCACAATTTGGTAAGTAGAGACTTAAAGTTATTTTGATTTGATCAAGTAGTACGTAATATTAGAATTGTTTGACATAAAATATTAATAATTACAGAAAGACTAAGTTATTTTAAGGGTAATTTAAACCACCAACAACATACTCGCATGAACAATGACGTTACAGCCAGATCACACATTTGCTAAAATACATGCTTTGATCTGGAAAATAAAGGTTAAACATTTTTTTTAAATATAATGAAATTAAGTTTTTTTTAAAACACACACACCAGCAATTATCCAGTTCTTCCTCTTATGTGGCTAAATAGCCATCAAGGACTGGTCTCATTTAACATTTTCTATGTGGTCTAAAATAACAGCAGCAATACAAGACAGGCAATGCAAAATAATGGTCTTGTGATGACTGATTACATAAGTCATGTTTGTTATCATAAAACTAGAAACAACATAAAGGCACTGCCTGTGACTGGGGAAAGAGAATCGCACCTTCGTGCCGTGATTCAAACTCCACCATGTCTAGATCCACATAATGGTGGCTAAAATCCTATCACATAACGAGCCACATTAGCATCAGCAGTGACACACAGCACTAATGAATTTTGATATTGAGACTAATATGGTTTGGTTATGTCATCCAACATTAAATGATGAGTTTTGATATTGAGACTAATATGGTTTGGTTATGTCGGCCAACACTAAATGATGAGTTCTGATATTGAGACTAATATCGATGTGACACCCCAATTGTTTTACAACACACTTTGGCCTCTTGTCCAACATCTCACATATTCTATTTCTCACCAACAGCTTCTAACCATCTTTCCTATCTAAACACTATATTTATTTTTGTCTCCTATTTCACTCACCTTATTACAAAACACTGAAACTGTCTTGCGAGTTGTTTCTTTCGACCACAAATGTCCCTTTCCACCCCTTTCAGTATACAGAGTACTTGGTCGCTTGCTTTATTGTTCAGATTATTTCTGGTCTTTGGCTTGTGCTCAGTTTAGCATTTTTATTATTGACTTAGGCTGGGGACTCATGTCTGTACTGTTATTACTTCTCACTCACAATTCGATCAGCATTTTCCATATTCTCATTTTTTTCCCTATTCTCCTGTTCTCAAAGTAGATCATTTTCGTTCATGTATGAAACAGCTGTCCTAGTATGTAGCTGCAGTCATGGACAAATGTGAGCAAGATTAACTATTTTAACTGAACGCGACCTTGTTTGCTGAATGCAATATCTGAAATTTGTGCATGGCACAATATCAGAATGAGCTCCAGCCAGTAGTTATCTTTCAGCCGATTTCTAGTATCAATATTGAGCTGAAGTGTAGTGTGGTGGGGGAGTGGGGCACAACGTAACCATGAATCTAGCCCATGCCCCCTCAGCCAGACCAAATAGAGTTTCTACAGGACAAGCTAGGTGTGCTTAGATTATATTATTGCTAATGGTTGTACTGGTGAAGACATTGATCGTTCTGATAGTAACATTTCCAATTTTTCAATCTAGTCTTAGTTCTAAGTCAAGTGATTAAAGTGAAACCAAACCTGTTGACAAGGAAGTGATGTCTTTTTTTCCCTCAAACAATGGTAGTAACAGTTACAAAATTTTATTACAGTTAAAGATCCTGCAGTCGTGCTACTGTGTATAATATAAATGTGTGTACATATATTTCGAATGCAGAAGAAACATTCTATTTGGGGTTGATTGACCATTTCATTTTTGAGCCCTTCACGCACTTTCAGTAAAATGTGAAAAGTACAAACATCACTAAATTAGGTGTAACTTTTAGAACACCTTCCCTTGTGGATTACCAACAATAGAAAGTCATTACATTATTCATGTATTGGTTTAAAGTTGAATAATGTGTTGATGAGTAAAAAATGTTTCATATTTTAAAAAATTACAAATGATTATACAACTATTATCCCTCATACACAAATGTTCACCTCTGTAAAATATATGTATTCCATTATATTCTGGACTCAATGATCAACAGCTTGGTATATAGTGTATGCTATTTCAGTGAAACTTTATTCAAGATAAATAGATTATAACTAAGTGATGTGTGTTTGAGTTTTACATTTTTTTAAAGTGGGCTGAGAATTCCAAAATATTCAGGAGTGAATGAGTTCTCAAGATTCACCTCTCTCAGTGTACCGATAAACATATATCGATATGTTTGGTGTCAACATGGTATCAAACTATTACATCTTTCCCTGCGTGTGTGTGTGTCTGCAACACTACGGTACTACTCAGCTACAAAACTTCACAACATCTAATGTAGAAGACCAGGGAAAGAGTGGACCAGAATCGCACTGACTCTGGTAGTCAGATAAAATTATGTCTCCAGGAATGATAGACATTTTAATGTTAAGTCTCCCAGACTACATCACATGAATGATTAAAAGTTATCTGCTCTGATGCTGCATGACACTGATGTTAGCACAGTACATTAAAAACCTGGCTCTTGTATCACCTTCAATTTTCCAGGGTGCGCATACAGTGATATGCTAATTTTCAACCATTCATATTCTTATAATTTTTGACATCATGTTACAACACAATGTTTTTTAAACTCCCACAAACCAATCATCTATGTCTGCATGTGGTTTTGTCCAACATGTTAATCACTTAATGTCTGTTGCAAATATCTCAGAACACAATGTTTGTCATCACCACTACTCTAGAACAACAGTTTATATTAACAACCACAAACACCCATTTAAAATGCTTGGACAGGTCTGCTGCTGTCAGTGTCCATGAATAACCCAGCACTTAAGCTGAAACACATATCAGTTATTCTGTCAAATCCAAGCTCTAAAATCCACTAAAGGGAGTCTCAAAACTCTCTGCCATTACGGTAGCAGTTGACATTCATACCCCTGTTTGGGGTTAATCAATACAATTTTGCTGCTTTCACTGATTAATAAGTAAATTCATGACATCTAATTCACATCTACTCTAGTGTTCTTTCATTGATAGCTTGAAGGTACAGAGAAAGAGGATCTCAAGTGTAGATTTCCATTCAGTATATAACCCATATTCAACTACCAAGGCTGTGAATAACCTGAGGCCATGTTACTGCTGATGAAAAGATCTTGAGCAAAAAGGGCTACTATGCCTACTGTTGGCAAGCACACCATAGACTTATACAGGCAGAGATATTCAATGCAGCAGCCTGCAATCACCTGAACAGGACCTCTCCTATTGTTAAGGCTGTATTTCAGTTTGTCTTCCAGTTACACTGAACAAATATGTCTCTCTGAGCTAAACATATAGGAGCCAAATCAACTTCTGAACTCGTTCACAAACAGACACGGCCAGCCACATTATCTGTGTTCACCACCATAATCAATTGTTCTGTCTCATCCATGAATCAAGAGTGGGAAATAGCAAACTGGTTTAAGTACAGCAGGTGCTGCATGTCTCTCTATGAGCATAGGGTATCTACACAACACCAAAGTGGTACACTTGTAGTGTTGATCGAGATGCAATAGTGGTACACTTGTAGTGTTGATCGAGATGCAATAGTGATACACTTGTAGTGTTGATCGAGATGCAATAGTGGTACACTTGTAGTGTTGATCGAGATGCAATAGTGATACACTTGTAGTGTTGATCGAGATGCAATAGTGATACACTTGTAGTGCTTATCTCAGAATTTCCCATATTATGAAGCTGAACAGATTTAGCAGGCACTTTCCATGCACTGAATTGTCTGCAAAAAGATGACAATTATATGAAACAGGTCAGTATTAATAATGAGCTAACTGAAAAATGACACAATTGGAAAGATCACAAACTATTTTGTTGCCCTAGGCTGTGGTAAACACTGTTCTATGATGACTGAAAAATGACAATTGGAAGGATCCCTGAAACTATTTTGTTTCTATGATGACCATGGAAATATGCAACCTTGGAAGAGTGACTAAACAATGTGAGACTAGCGCCAGTACACAAACTGATATGATGGCTGGCTATTAGTTCACATAACCTCCCCCAACTAAACAAGCCATGATTCAGCTAGACAATAGACTAAAACAAATGGTCAGAAATAAAGGTCTAGCTTCCTCCCATGCCAAAACAACCATACATACCATCTCATCGCACCCATGCCAATACTGACACAATCTTTTCCCTATCACACCAATACAAACATGCACACAATGTTT
Source organism: Ariolimax columbianus (assembly GCA_036924085.1). NCBI lineage: Eukaryota > Metazoa > Mollusca > Gastropoda > Stylommatophora > Arionidae > Ariolimax > Ariolimax columbianus. The sequence goes on along the minus strand of JAVGWX010000007.1, from coordinate 99,793,243 downwards.
GAGCGACAAGTGTCCATTCTTATCATTACTGACTTCATAAAACCTTCCTTAGCAAATAAATGCACATAAACAAATTGTTTTGATACAAGACATGATAAAAAAGATGAGAATATTCAGTAAACATGCCTGAATACCAAAAAACATGAAGATGGTCTCCTGAATTATTCAGACAAGTCGTGTTGTGGTGGTAATAGGATGCCAGCCATCAGGACGCAGTGTCAAAGATGATAGCTCTTTGCACGAAGACATGTCTAGAGGATGTACATTCTGAACAGGAGATCATGTGAGGTGTAGTTTGTCTCGAACAGGTCATCACAATAAACAACAGAACTTCTTCCACCCTGCCTTTTTTAAAGGAGTGGTCTGTCTAACTGCCAGGTTGTTTTTCTTTCTGCTGGACTTACGGACCTGAAATTGGTTGTGGTCAGGGATATAGTTCAGGGATGACAAGATTGCTTGATCGAAGACATCTTTCAAGTTTTTCTGTGTAAGTGCAGAGCACTCCATGTAGTGGACCGCTCCAATATCATGAGCCATACGCATGGCATCACTCTCAGACACAGGTTTGTCCTTGTACCTGTCCAGCTCGATGAGAACTTTGACGTCATTGCGAAGATCGCTCTGGGTACCCACGAGCATGATTGGCACTCTTGGCGCATGCCTGCGAATTTCCTGGACCCATTTCTCAGGGATGTTGTTAAATGAAGTGGGTGAGACTACACTGAAGCAAAGCAGAAAAACATCGGTGTTGGGGTAGCACAGTGGCCGGATGGTGTCAAAATCATCCTGTCAGACGAGAATAATAAACACTTGGTCAGGATGACAATAATGCAATTAAGATATATTATTTTACACACACGCACGCTCATTTGTTTTCATAGTCTTAAATGCCTCACCACAGCTATCTGAGCAAAATCAGGCATATTTCCTTTAGTCCTTTAATGTAGACACAATATAGTCCAGGCTAATAATATCCCCTTCCCTGGTATGTTTTGTTGGTCAAATCTCCTACCTCTGGTCTTTATTTGCAGTGAGGCATATGTCACATGGGTAAAAAGTTCCATTCTTAAGTGTCTATTACTTCCCATTCTTTAATGTGTTTTTTTCCATACTGGCCATTACTGATAATGTGTGTATAGGCCAAAGATGTTACTTTATGTCTTAATATGCTGGCATCCATCATTACTTATGTCTGGCCAGAAAATGGTGAAATATGCAAATTGACAAAACTGTATTATGTGACAATAATTTACTGTTGTTATACATGCCTAGCAAATAAAGATAGTAGCAATGTATGCTCATTTGACAAGTAAAACATGAAGCCATTAAGTTGCTTACCAGATTATGTTCTAGACAGAATAAACCATTACAATGACCTAGATGTGTGACAGGTCAATGATTGATGTGTTACAGAAAGTTTCAGAATGAAGTTAAATTTCTAGCTGAAAGGACTAGTCCATTAAACACATTTTACTTGCTGTCCTTAAATAAAAGTAACATCAACTTGTCCTATAGTCTACAGGTATGCATGTTAGGCTAGAGATAATGTCTACAAAGGCTGGAAATTGAGAAAATTCAGTTTGCAAAACTAAACTTAGTCGCTGCTATGACTAAGTAAATGCTAAGAGCAATCAGTGACCTACAGGAATTAACAAAGCTATTGCCTGAATATATTAGTTACTGTTCTGCAAGGCTACTCGTGATGACTTCACTATTCACTGTGTTTCTTTGGTAGCAGGTTACAGTGACTCTTCATATATCCCAAGACTTACTAGAAGGTGAATCAGGGCCCTCCAGGCTGGTGTAGTACTAGGTTTCTCAAAAGCTTACCACATCGAAATTCACACAAGTCGTATAGTACCTAGATACTTGATTAGGCAAATTACAACTTTCTTTTGTACTGGTCAGTATTGGAAATGGGCTCACAGAACCTACTTCATTGCACCTGCGCGCACCCATATGCGCTCAGTCGGAACACGAATTCCGTAGCTCATGTGGCAGCTCCTAATTTTATCATGATTCTATCAGGTACCAATTTTCAACTGGATCGACTGGGAGAAGAATGTCATACCAGCAAACATACAACATGCCCACTCACGATAACTCAGCGCAAAGTGATTTGAACCTGCTACATTGGGTTTGCAAGCCAGGTGTTGCGCCTGTTACATGACTCTGCAATGACGCAATTGCTTCTCGTTTTGGAGATCTTGCTATCTACTCTTTGCTACGGTCACTAACCCACCCATTTATAATGTGGAGAATTATTATAGAAACCTTTCACCGTCATTTCTACTACAAGGTTGAGTGTTCTGCTGACAGTCTATGAGTGTGGCATTATAATGATTAAAGTCTTGTGTGATTAGGAACAGATTTTAACGTTTCCAGCTCGCAAGAAGAAGTAGACATCTAGTCTCACTATGTCGTTTTGAGATTTGGTTTCAGTGTAAAGGCATTAGCCCCAGTTGGTGGTATGGTGTCTGAGCGTAAAGGCAGTTGGTCTAGATGATAGTATTTTGTCTGCTTCTGCGAGTATTTGGTCGAGTGTAATCTCATTAGATCCGGACGATAGTGGGATATCTGGGCGTTTTTAGTTGAGTGTAAAGGCAAAAGCACATGATGATAGTTGGATGCCTAGTCAATTTATTCTAGCTGAACGTAAGTAGTGCGATCTGACATGTTGTAACGTGTGCACGCCTGACTGACATCCGCAGCAAGTACCACCCGTCCAACGTTGCGTCAACAGACTGATTTCGATGCTTGACGTGTTTATGGGCCGCTGTGCTACCATTCAAAATACCGCTATAGAAGGTGTCAGACAATTTTAATGTGTGATAGAGCTTTCATTTCAAACAAAGTCACACACACACCCTCTAGTCTGCCTAAATTAATCAATAAACGTCAACCCATTTAACAGCAGCTTATAAGTGGGGCAACAGAGGTAATCATTTTAACACTCCATATTTGTAACTCGGGAGGAAGCACAGGGTAGGTGAGAAGTGGTGCTAGTTGTAAATATTCATTTTTCACAATTACTTTACCATATTTAGCAATTACAACTGAAATACAACTATTCAGAAGGGAATCAGTTCCCATTCTGGCGTATCAATCATGGTAACGCCGACACAGATGGTTAGGGGTAAGGTTTCGTATGAAAACAGCGTGCTACAACTGAAAACACAACACGTCTGTTTTTCTCAAATGCCACCTTGTTAGATTCATGACCACATAACCAAGCCTACTTCTTGGACACCCAGATGACATGACCACATAACCAAGCCTACTTCTTGGACACACAGAAGACAGGACCACACAACCAAGCCCCCTTCTTGGACACCCAGACAACAGACATGACACCTGAGCAGACAACTCTCATCACCAACACTCTGCTGTCCCTGCCTAAACACGTTTGTGTACTTACGATATCAGTCAAACCTCTAGCACTACTGAGCGAGACGTGTCTGGAGAAAACAAGGTCCATGGCAAAATCAATAGCAGCTTCCGTTCAATGCGCTAGCTCGAACATACATTCATTCAAGTGAAACTTTGATATCCAAATAAATGGAGCTGTCTTCTAAGATTTTAGTTGGGGGTGGGGGGAAATCGGGAGATACGTTCCATACAAGCACAGTTTACGTCCTTGTTATATGTATGTGTGTTATCCTATATTGCCAATTGGCCTGAAAGTGTCACTGAGCATGGTATATTTGCTAGTCTTATTGCGCGAGTCAGAAATGGGCTCTGATGCATTTCTAGCTGTAAGGAAAACGTCTATATTAAGCAGTAAACGGCATGAAGAACATTAGCTGAAAAGTGCATAAACGCGGTTGATTTCGTTTTTAAACGTTATCCTTTCCGAGGAAGTTGATGGATGAAGAAATGTGGGATGTGAAAGACCTGAAGATTAACCCAACATTTCAAGTCGTTTCCAAGTTGTTCTAAGGCATTAGTAACAAACGCATTAGCAATTATTAGCTTGAGGGACATGATAGAACAGTAAACATTCATAGAACGTCTTCGCGAGCGGTAACAGCATCATCGTATAGCAATCAAATGGAATGAGGACGACAGGTGGGTGGACACATTGGAGCAAGTCAACATGACTTAGAAATCAATGTTGTTATGTCACACCCTTTGAACATCGTGCGCTCAAAGTCTGGCCGGTCATTGTTCTCAGATACACTACACCCCTCCCCATTTGTTTCACTTCTCTAGCTATGTTTGAATAATTCCAAAATCAGGGCCGTGTAATCTGACACTGTGAAATATAGACATGCCATGCAAGCTTTATTGTACATGTGTTTTATATTTAGTCGTGCTTGGTTCTATATAATCGTCATCATCATTAGTCACAACACACGAGCGGATGGTCTGTTGTTTGTTGGAAGGTAGTGACTGAGCTCTGCTCAGGAAGTCACACAGTTTCAACAACACACCTACACACATAATTGTTTCCCCAAGAATGGATCAGACACAACTAAACTTGTTCCTTTAATGAGTCAGACACAACTAAACTTGTTCCCTTTATGAGTCAGACACAACTTAAACTTGTTCCCTTTATGAGTCAGACACAACAACTAAACTTATTCCCCTAATGTCGCGCAACTACGTGGACACACCTGTCTGTACTGTAAGAATATGCTTGAAGCTTTGTTGCGTTAACATTCCGGAATTAATTGTGTACGATTAGCACAACCTAAGAAGCCAAGCTTATTGTAATGCGTGAACACATCAGGCATAATTCGTAAAACGTGAAATATTCAAGACAGTCAAAGAAACAGTTGACCCACTTTAAATACCAGAGATAATGTTTGAAGTAAACACAACAGAATGCGGATACGATTTAAGTTTGTACCTAACTACAACTTAAAAATAATCTGCAAATGAGAGAGGGACAGAGACCGTGTGTGGGAGAGATAGTATTATGAAGTCTAAAATACACATTTTACAAATCGGTTTGAGGATTGACAGTTGTGTGTGCTACATTCTAGCAAGAACTTCGTATGTTTCAGACAAATAACGGACACAGTCTCCGCATACTATTTGCCCCGCAGATGAGAAAAGAATCATTTTGAGTGTGAGGCCAATGTTTTGTTATTATTGATCTGTTTGTCAAATCTGGCTGGTCCTGTGTGATAATAACTGATGCCTACTACACGTGAACTTACTGAATAACAACAACGTGGTTGTCATAGTAACATTTTCTTATTCACAATAATTGCTGAATATGTATCTGGTCTCCTGACTTGATCAACACAGGTATGTCTTCCCAAGGTACTGACATGAAACTGCTAATATCAAGCACTAACGCTCCTCAGACGATATTTGACATGCTTGCTGGCTGCTGTAGTCCTGCTCTTTACTAACAATATGGAAAAGTAATGACACAAAACGAGTACATATTTTACACAGCATTTAGTGTCTGGAGGCATGGGAGTATACACGGACATCAGATCATATAGGAAATTGGGGCGTACTAATCAAAACATATGTGAAATGATATATTAGAACACACATCATTTATGGAGAAATGGCCATCTAGATATGATAAGAAGAGTTTCAATGTGGTGGTGGAGAAATTCGAATATGAGGGTGTTAGTAATGATGGTTTCTAGTACAACACGTAACAACAACACAACCATTTATATCCAGCAGACAGCTTTACACAACATAAACAGGTACACAACACAGAATAGAAATAGGCACACAACACACAATGGAAACAGCTACACAGCAGAAATATACACACAATAGAAGTTTGTGGATGTATCTGTACTGTTATAATGGTGTATTTGGTATGTTATATATGACATCCCTTTCTAATCCAAGCTGTCATTTCCACTTCTGATATGCATGCTCAGAAATTCCCCTACATCACTTTCAAACTGAAATCTGTCTAGTCATCTACGATAGCTACCAACCCAAGCATCAAGAGTAACAGTACAGGCAGCATCCACAACCACACGGGCCAGAACAAAGATAGAGTCGATTGAGAAAACAGTAAGACTTGTGTGACACAGAGCAAGGAGTCGATCAACATGTAATAGGGTTGCCTGAAGCGAGATCATGCACAGATTCCCATACCCCAAGAAATGATTATGAATTTTACAAGGATATCATTCAAAACTTGCCTCTAATAAGTTAGAACTGGCCTCAGATTGACACCAAAAAAAATAGGATTCGGTAATTGCTTTCACAAGTTATCTGTGTTCCAACCAAAATACAAGATGTTCAGTTTGTCAGAAATGGTAGCAACGCCCCTTCCATCTCATGTCCCCTCCCCCATACGTAAGAGTGTCTCAAAAACTAAGTGTGGTGACACTACCTGTATTGTACATACTGAAAACAATCCTGAGTAAACTACAAACGTTCCCATTCCCTCCACTTGACATCTCAACGATTGACATTCCCAGCTCTTAACGTTATCAGCTGGTATAATCAAAAATGGTATTCCTCATAAGTGACAAAATGATGCAGGCAGCCCAATTGGTGTCCGTCTCAGTAAACTGGCAGATAGCAAGTTCTCACACAATCTACAGGGCTGTCAACCAAAGTGGTCTGAGTTTCATTCTGCTACAAATTTACACTTATGGCGTGCAGATAATTTATTTCTTTTTTTTTTAAATTTGTATTGTTGCAATGTCAAATATTTCAGCAATATCACAAAGAGGTGCACGTCTCTTGAAGGAAAAGAGACAAATATGTAGCCCAGAGGTTCTCATCTTGGTTTACATTCACAATGTAATAGATTCAAATTAAGTTGGCTTTATTCTGACAGACCGGGCATGTTGTTTTCATGACATGACCACTCCTTCCATTCAACCCAGCTGTAAATGTGCACCTATCCGAAAGTACTGGACATTTTTCAGTTACAACAGAAGCTACTAAGTTTGTGCTCTGATGTGAGCACTTTAAGCAATGAAATGGACCAAGCACATATGAGAGCACCCTGGTATAATGAAGTCAGTTCTACGAACCATTTTATTGTCCAATAGAGAAATATTACCCCTTGAGCTTTTACATGTTTGCTTCATACTGCAGGGATATGAATCATGGACAATGAACAAATGAAAGAAAAATAAAAAGCTGCTACAGAAATGTTGTTCTTGAGAAGAATGGTACACATATATGAAAAGTGTAGATTCACTCCAAGAAAATAAATATTTAGACTCGTACGCAGGGAAAATGTTGGACATGCTACACATCATCAATGTATGTAAAGAACTAGTCAATAACACAACTGTCTTCTTTATTTACTAGTGATTTCTCAAAGATAACCCCTTCCTTAAATAAACCAGGATGCCTTGACTCAGGTTTCTGTAATTACAAAATCTTCCCAGTTAGGGAGATACAGGATGGCTATGCTGTCAGTTTGCTCTCTCAGTGGAGGAAGTCTTATGGCATGTATCTTATTGTAACTTCTGATCCCAATGCTCTTGCACTCCATTTAAAGGACAGCCAACATTTTGTAACAAATGGTACTGTAACAGGTGGCTGTAAGACCTAAGACTCTACCTGTATGTTATGCTTCATTGCCTGTCAACACATTTGCTATACTGTATTTTCATGAATGCTGTCAATCTGTTGACATGCTCTAATTGTATACTGCATAATTCTGTTTTCTTTCACAAGTTTTATCAGCTCTCAAGGTAGTGTGTCCTGTAGTGTACATGCATTGTTCTCTACAGTAATGGTTGAACATCTAGTTGGCTTCTACAAATGTAAAAGCCATGTGGTACAAAAGTACATTACTTCAGTGAGATTCCTTTTTTATTTTATTAATGATGGCATATTACACTCCCATGCTCAGTAATCATTTATGAATACAAAATACCCCACATTTATAATACATAAGTCTCATAAATTCTGACAATACCAAATAATATAGGCCCATTCACAAAATGCCAACAAGTATCTGTATACTGGGCTGGTTAATCTAATAACGTCAGTGTGTGCTACTGCTGAGACCACACTTAAGTATACACTCATTAATGAATGACTCACGTTTGCACCCAGCAGGCGAGACCACAAACACAATAACTACCCGTCTGCAGGTATACCAAAATTGTGGCAATGTATTCAATTATAACACAGTGAACTCTTCTACTTCTAGCAGGTCATTTATCTAGTGCGCTGTGACTCACTGGACACCTGTGTTAAACACTATCTTGGCTTATCCATTATAATCTTTTATTTGAGAACGACTGATTAGAGTAGTAGTAGAGCACTTGATTTTCCCAGCAAATGTACACAGTTCAACTCACATTACCAGCATGCTCCAGTCAACCCAGCTGTAAAAGGCAAAAAAGGAACTGACCAGCCAATCTCATAAAAGGATGAAGCCCAGTTTCTAAAGCTTCATTCTCGACAGCAGTGTCTGCTATAGAATTACCTTGACATCTCATCATAGTCGTCTCAGTCTCTATAGACCATGCGTGTGGCGGCCTGTAAGTTGTGTCCAGCTCTGTCTCATGTATTTCGACTCTGTCTGCTATGTCTGTAAAGACGGATTGCGAGTGACAATCCCTGCCACCGATCGTACAACTATACTAAGGAGGCTGGCTTGTCTAGCTGTTCCTTGATCTCTTCAGTCTTTCTCTTTTCTCTGCAGTCAGAAGACCTCTACGAGCATCAGCAGATACTATGTACCCTCCAGATAGCTCGATCACGAGCAATTTCTTCCCAGCCCTAGGATGGGATGTCGCATGACTTCATGTCCCTCTTGTATATGTCCTTGATTCTCTGTGTGGGACGGCCGATTCTTCTAACTCCAATGGCTAGTTAGTCTATAAAGAATATCCTTTAGCAGCCTCTCGTCTTCCATGCGATAAACATGTCCCAACCACCGTAAGAGTCACTGGCTCAAAATCAAGTACATGATGTGAGTTTTTGCTCTCTAAAATACTGTATTATGTGATACTCTCTCTTGCCACCCAATATACGCAGCAGACACTTCATGTGAACAGTGTTCAGTCGCTGTTCCTTTTTAGTGTAAGTACTCCAAGTCTCGCATCCATACATGAGAGTGCCAAGAATGCAGGTCTGATAGACCCAGACCTTGGTGTAGTGAGACAGTGCAGTGTTTTCCCAGACTCTCTTCGTCGGACAAGCCTTGACGGTACTTGCCCTGTATATCTCCTTCTTGAGCGAGAGAGTGTTGCTGATGGCAGACCCCAGATAAGTGAAACTGGACGAACTCCAGAGTGACACCATCAATCTTTATGGATGGCAAGGTGGTAATGCCCTGTGCGCAGACTTTTGTCTTTTCCAGACTTACGGTGAGACCACCTGCCTACGACGCTCAGGAGCGAGATCCCTCTATAATTATTGCAGTCCCCGCGGCTACCTTTGTTTTTGTAAATAGTCACAATGATGTGATGGTGCCACGCATATCTTGGGGGACTACACCTTCCTCCTAGCAGAGGAATAGAAGATCAAACATCGTCTGACTAGTGCTGATTTTCCGTAGTTGAAGGCTTTGGGTGGGATACCATCTCCCTCTGACACTTTGCCATTTGACAGGTAGTGGATAGCCTTATCAAGCTCATCCAGAGTAGGTGGGCAAGTTCCTCCATAATGGACAGGACCTGCAGCCTGGACAAGGCCTCATCATTGACCTATTTCCCGAGAGTAGAGCTCTACCTATTTTGCCATCTACTGATCACGGTCCATGATTCTCGCACCTGTCAGAGATCTCAGGGAGGCAAGCACCTATCACAGTAGGGCTCAGTGCCATCTTTTTGCCTCTATATATGCCCTGGATATTTCCCCGTCTGCATTTAGCTGAGTTTCTTCAGTTTCTGCCAGTACTCATTCGCGCATTGTCAAGTGGTTCGTTGATTGATGCCTCGGGCCATCCTGAGGAAAGGAAGCACCCTCTCATTTTGACTTTTTAAAATAATTGTTGTAAGCTTCTCTCTTGGCATGAATTACTGGTTTCGTTCTTGCGAGATGTGCATTGAACCAGTCGTGATTGGCCCATTCTTTCATGCCAAACATAGCTAATGATGTATTAAAGATGGTACCTTTCATATCGTTCCACTTAGCTGTGACATCACACCCTCCCTGAAGAGCAAGATTCAGGTCAGACACAAACCTCTCCACCCTGAATGGAATCTGCGCAGTGCAGTGTTGATGCCCCATCTGTTTGGAGCGGCATATTTTACGAAGTTGCAAGCGTACCTTGCTACATACAAGAGCATGGTTCTAGTGGAGAGGACCATGTTTAGAGCTGAACATCTGGTGACAATCAGGTCAATTTGACCTCGGGTGTTTCCAGGATACTTTATGTTGCGGCCTGCCATTGAAGAAAGTATTTGTGATACATAGGTCTTAGGCCTTGTTGAGCTCACAGATCCAGCAACCTCTGACCATTGGCATTTACCCTGCCAATACCATGATGTCCAAGGCAGCTGGGCCATGCTTTGTGGTAACCACCTACTCTAGCATTAAAGTCACCGGAAAGGATGTGCTGCTTCCCTGGGGCTGTTCTTGATCATTTCCTCCAGCTGTCCATATAATTGATCCTTCACCTCCTCAGGAGATATGGTTGGGGCATAGACACTGAAGATATTAACAGGACCTGTAGCAGTGATAAGGCGAATCTATTAAGCTAAAATATGTAACAGATTGGTCTCCATCTGTGCAAATATTAAAAGTATAATAACTAGATGATCTAGTCTAGATCTATCTGCAATCTATACTGGAATCTTGTGAAAATAAGTATCTCACCTGTCCAGCTGTGTCACAGAGTTGAAGCTGTACAGGCTTACTGTCCACAGTGACCACAACTGGAGAGAAGGAAACAAACTATAATACATGCCATAACATACAATATCAGCTACTATATGACATGTCATCACAAATACAATATCAGATAGACCCTATCCTATATGCCATCACAAATAAAACATCATGCCACTATCATTACTAATACTACCAATGTAAAGCTGACAAGCTGCAACATCGGGGTTTACATTAACGTGATTCTGCACCAATTTTCTGCTTTCAACATTACAATTGTTACTGTGGTGTGAATTAAAACGGCTTCATTCGCTATCAGTATCAGACATTACATTATTAAGATTATTTAAAACAAAAAACCGTAACCACATTTATATGGTAGACTAATGTTAATGTAATATAGGAGTGAATGAAAAGATACTGCCTGGGTTCAACTCGCATTAATTATGGACACGTTTCAGTTGTACATGCCACATGGGTTAATTGCTAGGAAGTAATGAAGAAAGTAACTCTCCAACCCACCTCATAAACAGGCAGTGCTGAGTCATTAGTATCAAACAAACTTCTTTTCCACCTAACAGATTAACATGTCCACCTGACAGATCAATCTCTTTCAAATAATGTAAAATCTAGTCTACCACTTCATCCCCAACATCAGTGTCTACTAAGTACTATGGGACTGCCTTGCCTTGACATTTGTATAATATCTGTATAATCATTGAATGAAAGAAACAAATAGACTACACTCATCATGACTCATAGTCATACACTTTATGAAACAGTATTATTATTAATCACCTGTTTTTGGAGCTGGTAAATTCGATTTTTGTTTTAGATAGTCTAGATCGAATCAAGACTTTTGATTCTGTCTTAATCATTAATCTATTTAATTGAACACTGCCTGCCTTTCTCAGTCTGCATAATTAAGTGAAAATAAAGACAGGGCCACGTATTTTCGACTTACCAGAGTAGTCATCAAAAGCTGTGGGCATGTACTCGGTCGGGTATCCATTGGTTGTATAACTGACTATCAAACTAGTCTTTCCAACTGCGCCATCCCCTACTAAAACACACTTGACTTTCGCTGTAGGCTGAATTAACGGTGTGTTACTGGGGTCTCTCTGCTGGCCTGCCATACTGCTGTTGGACTCCGTTTCAGGTATTAAGTTTGATTTGTGATCCATCGCTGGTGCATAAGGAGGCATTTTAGATCAACCCCTCGGAGGAAAAATTGCGACACATGAACGATGAAGGTCAGACTCGGATCGATATTCTACTGTTTATATACGAACACACAACCCCACAGGACGCTGGTGGTCTGTCAGCACGTCGAAACTGAATATTTACCTGGCCAAACACTTTTACTTTAGTTGTAGGCAGACAAGCCTTGGCTTGGGAAGTATCGCCGATGTCAAGTAGAGCCTAAGCTATTTTAAGGCGAAGGTAAATCGGAGAAAATTCTGATTGAGTGATTCAGACACGAACTATGCATGCGATGATGGTCGAATCTGAGTATAAGACGCTAGTACCACATAATCTAGAAACAGCAGAGCACAGTTATTTCACTAGATCATAGCTAATAATGAAAGTCTAAATAAGAAAAATGCAAAAATGCTGATGGCAGTGGTGGTCCGAAATAATTATTGGTCACTTTGTAAGTACACTCGTTGACCGTCATTAGATTAGAAATGTGTTGTGAGTTGTCCACCTGACATAATCTTTTTCAAATAACAATGTAAAATGTTATGAAAACAGCAATATGTGCTAGGAAATTTATGACCAAAAAATGCACAGCTGTAGAATAAAACAGATAAGCAGCGGTAATAAAACTGCGATAAAAACAAACGGACTGCTGGTTTCAACTGACGAGTCTGTCGACTAACCTGCCTACTGCTGCCGCTGCACTACACAGACAGACACGGCGGACATGGAGCTAGCTGCAGACGGCGGCCTTTGATTGGCTGCAAAGTCACACGTGGGATGAGTCATGCGAGAGGAGAGGTTCGATGGCCTCTCAGATAACACAGCTGTGCGCTAGTGACTGGGCCAGCCACAGGTAGCTGCTACAGCCACACGTGGATTTGTTTATGTTTAGGTGTGAATTAATGTCGACTGTGCATGTGGCAAGATTTATGTACACTAAGTAATATATATATATCTTTATATATATATATATATATATATATATATATATATATATATATATATATATATATATATATATATATATATATATATATATATATATATATATATATATATATATATATATAAATATATATATATATAAAGAGTGAGAGAAAGAGACAGACAGACAAGTGACCGGTTCAAGAGCTATTCTATTCCGACTCCGAACCTGTTTGCTGACCATAAAGTTGTATAATAACAAAATGGAAAGTGAAGATAAAACTAATTCAACAAACAGGAAAAGAAACAATCAAGTTTAAAAGATATCAAGACATAAGAGGACTTCATAAAGTAAGTAACAGAAGGCTTTGCAAAACACAGCAGAAACACAGACAGTTGTAGAAGAGTAGCCGATGTTCAAGGGTACTATCACTGAAGTAGCGTGAGCAACACGCGAAATTGTAAAGACAAGAGGCCCTAAACCAAAAATTACAGCATGGTAGAATGAAAAATAAAAACGGCAATTAAAGAGAAAAAGAACAAATACAAAATGTGGGCTTAGAACAAATCAACGAGGGACTATACTCAGTTTAAATTGACAAGAAAAGCCACAAAGAGGGTAGTTCAAGAGGCGAAATCACAAGCATGGAAAGAATACGGATAAAATCTGAACTTGGACCATAAAAATGCATTAAGAAATTTATATACAACAAATTAAAATAATGAGACAAAGACAAGAGTGTTATGACCCAATAGAAATCATAAGTGATGGAAAGGGAAATGGTGTACACAACAAAAGAAAGATCATGGAAAGATGGGAGCAATATTTCGAAGAGCTAATTAAAACTTGAGAAGTAACTGGAGCACACGATATCAATATACAGATCACTTGAGAGCTAGAACCGGATATAACCAAATCAAAGCTAAAATACTCTATACAAGCCATACCATTAAACAAGTAACAAGGGCCGGATGACATCCCTACAGAACTAATCAAGGCAGCAGAAGATGTTGGGATCACCTGGCTACACGGACTGTAAAACCTAGTGTGGATTACACAAGAAACACCAGAAGACTGGAGACGTGCAACAATACTCCCTATATGGAAAACAAGGACAGAAAAAAGGACTGCAAAATATAGAGGAATATCATTGCTTAGCCATCTCTTTCGCCTTCTGTCACCCAGGGGTGCATATGCCATCAACCAACCCTCGCCAAGCAGCTCTGTCCTTTGCAATCTTTTGCAATTCCTTCCAACTTTTTCCTCTTTTCTTTACTTCCGCCTCCAGATCTCGTCTCTATGTATTCCTTGGTCTGCCTATGCCTCTCCTTCCCTGGGGGTTCCATGACAGGGATTGCCTGGTGTTACTGGTCTGGTGCTTTCTTAATGTATGACCCATCCATCTCCTTACTTTCTAAGATGTACTGTTCCAATTTAACTGGTCCCGCTCTCTCTCACAGTCTGTCGTTTATAACTTTGTCAAATTATTTTATTCCAAGAATCTTTCTCGAGCATCTGTTGACAAAACCCTGCAGTCTCCTGTCATTGCCGTTGGTCATCCTCCAGGCATCTGTTGACAAAACCCTGCAGTCTCCTGTCATTGCCGTTGGTCATCCTCCAGGCATCTGTTGACAAAACCCCACAGTCTCCTGTCATTGACTTTGGTCATCCTCCAGGCTTCCGCTCCATAATACGGCAAGACTGGCTTCACATTTTAATTGAAAATCCTTATTTTTGTCCCTTCTTATTTCCTTAGAGTTCCATATGGGTTTGAACATTCCGAATGCAACTCTTGATTTGTGTATCGTTGTTTTATATCCTCATCTTTCCCTTCTTCCTTGTAGATAATACTTCCTAGGAATGTAAATACCTCTACCTCTTCCAGTGGCTTTCATCTCAGCCTGATTGGTTCTGTGATTGCTGTATTTACCCTATTTATTGTTGTCTTTTCCTCGTGGATCTTCAAACCGACTTGTTTAGAGGTATCATCTATATAAGTATCTTCAAACCGACTTGTTTAGAGGTATCATCTATATAAGTATCTTCAAACCGACTTGTTTAGAGGTATCATCCATATCAGTATCTTCAAACCGACTTGTTTAGAGGTATCATCCATATAAGTATCTTCAAACCGACTTGTTTAGAGGTATCATCTATATAAGTATCTTCAAATCGACTTGTTTAGAGGTATCATCTATATAAGTATCTTCAAACCGACTTGTTTAGAGGTATCATCTATATAAGTATCTTCAAACCGACTTGTTTAGAGGTATCATCTATATAAGTATCTTCAAACCGACTTGCTTAGAGGTATCATCTATATAAGTATCTTCAAATCGACTTGTTTAGAGGTATCATCTATATAAGTATCTTCAAACCGACTTGTTTAGAGGTATCATCTATATAAGTATCTTCAAACCGACTTGTTTAGAGGTATCATCTACATAAGTATAGCCCTACTGGAAAGATATTATGTAAAATATTGAAAAAAGACTACGCCCAATCACAGAACCGCAGTTAAGCAAAACACAGATGGGATTTAGGAAAAACTATTCAGTTGCAATCTTCATACTCAGACAACTAGCGGAGAAAACAATCGAGTACGATTAGACACTACACGTTGCTTTCGTGGACCAAGAAAAGGTGTTAGATCGAGTGGATATTAAGTGTAGACAACATTCGAATGTTATGGAGTAAAATATCATTTGACCAATCTATGCAAAAGTCTTTATGTAAATAGCCAATGTACCATAAGAACAAACGCAGGATATTTCGAAAAAGGAAATGTCATATTCGGACCAGTGTAAAGCAAGGCAATCTCATTTATTGTTTATCACATATAAAGACACAATATGTAAAATGGCCAACATTAGTGAGGTGAAACAACCTCACTGATCACTTAAATGAATTTCTCTTTGCCGATGACCAAGTAATAACAACAACCTCAGAAAAACAACCGCAATAACATATCAACAATCTTAATTGAGGCCTGTGCGGATTTGGTATGAAAATCAAGATAGAGAAAACCGAAGTTATGACAATTGCAAGAAAAGAAACATAAGCATTTAGCTGGGTATCATAATCTCGGTAAATAGCAAATGAGACAATGAAATCCAACACATATGTAATAACGCAATTCAAATCATTGTGCATATGTCACCAATATCACCTCTTTATGGGGCAGAAACATGGACAATGAATAACACGTTGGAAAAGAGTAATTAAGCCTTCGAAATGTGGGTATATAGAAGATTGGGTGGCATTTCTTGGAAAGAAAAGAAAACAAATTTGGAGGTATTGAAAAAGTTGGGGGTGAAAAGAGAATTAATAACCGAAATCAGAGTTAGACAGTTACGTTATTTTGGTCATATAACAAGACATACCTCCTTGTTGAAGACCATACCTGAGGGTAGGGTGGAAGGCAGTCGTTCAAGAGGAAGACAACGTTTCAAATGGAATGATAACATCAGGAGATGGGCTGGAAAAAGTCTCTCATATTGCACCATTACAACAAGAGATAAAGAACACTAGATATCCATTGCAGCCGACCTTCGATGTAGAGATGGCACTTAACTTAACTTAACGTCTTTATACTGGTTTAGAAGACCCTGCAGAGTCTGTATACAACCAGTTACATTTACATCACCTTGCTCTAAAAGCTATGCGCATCCAGTTTATTCTTAAATGCATTAACTGTCCCTGCCTCCACTACCTCCCCTGGCAATGCATTCCAAGCAGACACCACTCTCTGACTAAAAAATATTTCCTAATATCTAACCTGGACCTCTCTTTAGTCAGCTTGTAGCTATGCCCTCGTGTTATTGTAGGTGGCTGTATTATTAAAAAACTTGTTATAGTCTAATTTATCGATTCCTCTGATCATCTTATAAACCTGTATTAAGTCACCACGAATTCTTCTATCTTCGAGACACTGTAGGCCGGTTTTTCTGAGTCGTTCCTCATAACTGTAATTCTGGAATCCCACTATCATCTTTGTCGCTCTTTTTTGTATTCTTTCTAGCATGTTTATGTCCCCTCTATGATAAGGACTCCACACCTGTACACAGTACTCCAATCTAGGTCTAACTAAAGCTTTATACAGTTTGACGATCACTTCCTTGCTCCTATGTTTAATATTTCTTGTTATCATACCTAACATTGCATTTGCCTTTTTCACTGCTATCTTAACTTGCTCACTCACCTTTCCTGTATGATCTATTATAACCCCTAGGTCCCTTTCCTTATCTATCTTTCTAATATTGTTTTCTCCCATTCTGTAATTATGTTCCATATTGGATCTACCCATGTGGATGACTGTACATTGATCTACATTAAACTCCATTCTCGAATTTTATCTAAATCCGACATCAATATAACCACTTCCGCTTTAGATGAGACACTACTGCATAGTTTTGTGTCATCAGCAAATTTTGCAATCATGGATCTCATATCAATGTCCAAATCATTTATATATATCAAGAACAAAATTGGTCCCAAAACCAAGCCCTGTGGCACACCACTTTTCACTTCACTCCACTCAGAGTACTCCTTATGCCCACCCTCTGCCTTCTTCCCGTTAACCAATTTTCAATCCATTTGGCAACTTCCCCACCTATTCCATGTGATTTTAACTTTCGAAATAATCGTTGATGAGGTACTCTATCAAAGGCCTTTGCAAAGTCTAGATAAATAACATCCACTGGCTCCCCTTTATCTATGATTTTAGTAACCTCCTCCATGAATTCTAATAGATTTGTTAAGCATGATCTCCCTCTAGTAAACCCATGCTGACTATTTCTACTTAGATTAAATTTGTCTAAATGCATTACAATGTTTTCTTTGATTATTGACTCTAACAATTTACAGACTATGCTCGTTAAACTCACCGGTCTATAACTTGAACTGATGTAGTCCAAATCCGCTATGCAGTTGTATGATATAATGTGAAAATTGTCCGTCACAATCTTGACTGTAAATGCCACGCTGTGCTATTCAACACACACAACATTGTTTCCAGGTCGACAACTGGAGGATATCGTCATGTGTCTTGGACGGTCTGTTACCAAGACTTCTTGTAGTTGGTTATATGTGCCACTCGCTAGGCCTGTGGGATGTGCAAATAAAGTATAAATCGACCGAACACTCGACTAAACTTCCCATTGCTCGGAGTAAATGACTCTATTCTGTACCAAGTTGTGGCCAGTGGAAGTCCGCAAAGACTGTTATAATCCACACAAAGGGAGATACTGGACATGTTGGGAACTACCGTTCAATTTGCCTGTTACCAATAATGTACAAAATATTACGTAACCATTGCCAACAGAATCGACAAATCACTTGATGAACACCAACCAAGAGAACAAGCCGGATTCAGAATAGGGTTCTCCACCATTGACCACCTCCACACTTTCAATCAGCAGATGGAAAGGGTACGTCAACTGCGCATACCCTTACGTCTTGTATTTATCGATTACAAGAAAGCCTTTGGCAGTATTAAGACCAATGTTGTGGTAAATGCTCTCAGAAACCATGGCATCTATGAAACATAGGCCTATATTGAGGAAACTAATTAAGACTTCAATTCAGCCATCACGGTATACCGCCATCCAGTATATGCCCGATAACAAGAGGAGTCCGACAGGGCGATACCATTTCTTCAAAGCTATTTACAAAGCTGCTCTCAAAAAGATTTATCAACAATTACATTGAATCAACAGAGGCGTAAATACAGAGGACGAGTGGCTGACCCATTTACGGCTTGCAGATGACATCGTGCGCAACAGTCATTCAATTGCGGAAGTCCAATAATCCTTGAACTCCGCAAATGGGGACAGCTGAGCTGCTTTTATGAAGATAAATAAAAGTAAAGCACAATGCCTCAGAAACCCTTACTGGACAAAGCAGGACATCAAGCTAGGAGAGTAAACTACCGAGGATGTCACTCCCATATCTACCTAGGCCAAGAGAGAAAACAATCGACCACGAAACGTTTAGACGACGACACGCAGCTTGGTTTTCCTTTAACTCCTTTTTAAACCAACCTCCAAGAGATGAAAAACACCAAGACAAGAGCACATACTTTCAATTCCATGATTCACCCAGCAATGATTCACTGGTGTAACGTGTGGAACTTGACGTAACAGATGCTGAGATGCTCAGTCACTCAGACAGCAATGGAACTGCGCGTAGTAGAAATGTTGATACGAGATAAGACCACAAACGGAGAAATTCGACGTCAAAGTCTCATTCGGAACATTGTGGAAGCAGCGATATCACGCAACCATCGTTGGGCTGGACATGTGGTACATGTGCCTGACAACAGATGGACACATAGATCAACGTTTTGGTGGCTAAATGCCTGTGCACGTCCACGGGGCCACCCACCAATGCGATGGCGAGATGGACTGACCAAAGACCTAGGCCCGTATTGGTACAGAGTTGCAAAAGATCGGGCGCACACATAATATTCTTGGCGTCCTCGCATACAACACATCAGCCGGATTACCGCCAAGGAAAATGTGATGTGTGGTGCCACAAACCTCATGGTTCAAGGATTTGTGTGCAGTTCTCATGTGTAGCTACAACGTCACACTGTTATGTTGACTTCGTCATAATATCATGTGTGCTTCACACAACATCATCGGGTCAGCGCTGTCAGGTAATTGTTGAACATCGTTAAAGTTAAATAAAACGAACTGTGTATCTTCAAACATTTAGCTCAGCCAAATCATCGTTGACCTCGCCAGTATGGACCATAGCAAGCATTACAGGAGGGTTAAGAGGGACGCGTTTATCGGCACGAAATCTGTCAAGGCGCTGAAAGAGGATATCTTCGAAAACTATCTTTCAAACCAGGATGTAGCACTGGTCATGTTCTATGACCCAAAAGGTGCTCCTAGCCAATTGAGTAAGCCTCATTTTGTCAAAGCTGCGATGACTCTGAAAAGGCCTAATGTAGTGTTTGCTGCCGTCAACTGCACCGAACAGCGGAGCCTGTGCCAGGCTCAAGATATACACTACCTGCCGACGATCAAGCTCTACTCACGTGGGCGTTTCCTGAAGAAGCAGAACCCAATGGAGGATTACCAGCACATGGTGAAGACTGTGGACGAGGTGCCCACTTTACCACCAAAGGTTACCAGCAAGACTGTGTATAGTCGCTAATTCGGCATATAACGAGCTGAGAAAATGTTTAGATATGATTGAAACTGCATACGTATAAAGATACATTGTTCGTGTGTGTGTAAATTTGTCTATACGCATTCATCTAACCCGCTGTCAGTTGAGCTAGGAAGTGCAAGTTAACATATATCGGGCAGATAGCTAGAGCCAGAAACTGGTGGAAGCATTGATCTCTGTCAATATTCGATATGTAGGCCACGTTAGATCTAGTGTTGTCATGGTGTTGTTCTTACGGCTGGTGTAAATAACATGATAATTGTCAGGCAATGCAACAGAGCTACACATGTACGTAAAGACGAAGTGGCCGAGGCTGTTTATTGAAATAACTCTGTCACACTTGCTTTAAATAAATGGAGCCTCCAATTCATAAGATAATATCAAGTGCAGCCTAAGAATTGTATCATTAACTTCCGCTGAAATACATTCTACATTTATGTGTGTGTTTAACTGTAATGTCCTTCGTTTCATGAAGTTTCCAGAGCAAGCACACGTGTGTTGTTTGGCCTGTTCAGACGTTCAAGATTTAATTACCAATACACCTATTCATACAATTTAAAATATGAATGGATTGAATTACTCACACGTGTCCACGACTGAATTTTAAATAACGCCATCTTTATTGGGTGCAGGAAAATACAGGGATCAATTTCAAACTCCTCGAGTGTGATGTGTCAAAAATAAGTTATTCATAATAACTAAGATTTTCCCTAGAAAGAGGCAAAGTTCGAACCAGGTATTTGATCAGCAATCAGAAATCTCAATGTCTGACGTTCAGTCGTTACTGTTTATTAACTAAAGCACACGGACGCGTTGATATAATCATCGGCAACACTCAAAGTTGGTTGATAAATTGCTAAGATAAACAATGAAATAACATACACGAAACAACGCACACAGATGCTATGCTAAGAGAACTTGTCATAGTCAAACTTGTGAATGGATTAGTGGTAGCCATGACAGCTATGAAAGAATTAGCAGCTATCACATTAAAGAAAGAATTATCGACCATGTTACATTTGGAATCGAATAAGCGGTCAACTCATCTTTGTTAAGGAACAAGATATTCATTAGGCTAGTGAATGAGTTAGCATTCACTTCTTGTTAGTAATAGAGTCATGTAGTGATCATCCTCAGGGAGATAATTGTTGGTAATGTCTCATCACATAACTAGTGGCGACTACACCAGTGAAGGAATTACCAGTCAAAATCACTTTAGCGGACCAATTAGTGGTTATTACCCAAGGGAAAGAACTAGCAGTCATATCATCGCGCCAATGAAAAACTAAGTCATGGTACCTTACTGGAAGAGCTTGTAGTCTTTTCGCCATAGTTATACAACTAACAGTCATGTAATTACTCTTGTCAATAAACTAATAGGCGTACCATCATCCCAGTTAAAGAGCTAGCAATAATGCCACCTTAATTTAAGAACTAGTGGCCAGGAAAAAAACCAGCAGTCTTGTCGTGTTAGTGAGAAAACTAGAAGGCATCACATGACGAAAGAAGCGGAAGCAATCTCGCTGTGAAAGAACTAGAGGTCATCAC
Source organism: Ariolimax columbianus (assembly GCA_036924085.1). Taxonomy (NCBI): domain Eukaryota; kingdom Metazoa; phylum Mollusca; class Gastropoda; order Stylommatophora; family Arionidae; genus Ariolimax; species Ariolimax columbianus. Next base: position 99,771,648 of record JAVGWX010000007.1, on the reverse strand, counting down.
GTGACAAAAAAACTAAAGGTCATCACGTGGTGGAAGAACTAGATGATATCATATAGTTGTATCACCAACAATCATCATGCAATGAAAGAACTAGGAGTTTTCACGTGGTGAAGGAACTATCAATCATCGCGTGGTGAAAGAACTAGAGTTATCACGTTGTGAAAGAACTCAACAGCCATCTCGTGGTAAATAAAAACTCGCAGCTATCACGCGGTGAAGGAACTAGCAATCATCACGTGGTAAAAGAAGCAGAAGTCATCACGTGATGAAAGAACCAGAAGTCATCACGTGGTGAAGGAACTAGCAGTCATCACGTGGTTAAAGAACTAGATGTTGTCCCGCAGTTAAAAGCGCTCACAGCCATCACTCGATGAAATAACTAGCAGTCATCACATGGTAAAAGAACCAGAAGTCATCACGTGATGAAAGAACAAGCAGTCATCACACGGTGAAAGAACTAGAAGTTATCACGTGGGGAAAGAACTAGAAGATCACGAGGTGAAAGAACTAGCAGTTATCACGCTGTGAAAGAACTAGAAGTTATCACGTCGTGAAGGAACTATCAATCATCGCGTGGTGAAAGAACTAGAGTTATCACTTTGTGAAAGAACTCAACAGCCATCTCGTGGTAAATAAAAACTCGCAGCTATCACGCGGTGAAGGAACTAGCAATCATCACGTGGTAAAAGAAGCAGAAGTCATCACGTGATGAAAGAACCAGAAGTCATCACGTGATGAAGGAACTAGCAGTCATCACGTGGTTAAGGAACTAGCAATCATCACGTGGTTAAAGAACTAGATGTTGTCCCGCAGTTAAAAGCGCTCACAGCCATCACTCGATGAAATAACTAGCAGTCATCACATGGTAAAAGAACCAGAAGTCATCACGTGATGAAAGAACAAGCAGTCATCACACGGTGAAAGAACTAGAAGTTATCACGTGGGGAAAGAACTAGGAGATCACGAGGTGAAAGAACTAGCAGTTATCACGCTGTGAAAGAACTAGAAGTTATCACGTCGTGAAAGAACTCGCAGCATCACGTGACGAACACATTTTTCAGCCATAACGCTGATGAAAGATCAAAAACTTTTCAAGCGTTGAAAAATAATAGAAACTCTGGCATCATATCAATAAGAGAACTATCGTTTATGGCACCTTACTATGATAAAGAACTTTCGATTTTACGTTTTATTAGCAGTTAAATCTGTCAAAGTTGCAAATACAAGAATATAGGTAAAATACTAATATTCAGAATATCAATTAAATACTTACATTTCTAATATAAGAGTTCCTTATGTATATGTAGAATGTATATACCATACTTACATTCGATATAGAATTTCATACTTATATTTAGTTTAAAATGTAATACGTACATTTAGAAATAAAAGTACTGTGATTACATTAAAAATAGCGTTTGACCTCTTCTCAACAGAAGCTGCTAACTGGTACATTGATGTCTTTCTGTCTATGTGTGTATGTTATGAGACAATGTCTTTCTGTCTATGTGTGTATGTTATGAAACAATGTCTTTCTGTCTATGTGTGTATGTTATGAGACAATGTCTTTCTGTCTATGTGTGTATGTTATGAGACAATGTCTTTCTGTCTATGTGTGTATGTTATGAGACAATGTCTTTCTGTCTATGTGTGTATGTTATGAGACAATGTCTTTCTGTCTATGTGTGTATGCTATGAGACAATGTCTTTCTGTCTATTTGTGTATGTTATGAGACAATGTCTTTCTGTCTATGTCTGTATGTTTTTGGACAATGTCTTTCTGTCTATGTGTCTATGTTATAGGAAACGTCGTTCTGTCTATGTGTGTATGTTATGAGACAATAAAGAGATTTTGCCGACACGCACATGTTTCTATGCTGGCTTATCTCATTTCCTACTAACTCCTCTTGCCATATTTTTCTTTTCTTCTCTCTCTCTCTCTCTCTCTCTCTATATATATATATATATCTATCTATCTCTCTCTCTCTCTCTCTATTTCTAACCCTCATCCTAATCTCATCTCCTTTCGTTGTGTAGTCAAATTTTATACGACCATTTGTTCATGGCCTGGTTTAGAAAAAGGACAAGAATGACCGGTGGAGGAGGCGGGATGTAGGAAGGGAACTCAGGATTGGAAAAGCTGTAGAGGTTCGTTTGGGCAATTGCTAACAGAAGAGTAACGTTGTGTAGCAAATGAATTTGATAGGAATGCAGCCAAGATGCGCTTCGCTTCCAGTTTATGAAGCCATAAGCTGTAGTTCGTTTAGCCTAGGCCTACACCTGGAGATAATCCTTTCATATTGAAACAGCCTTGACATACTAACCTGAACTGTGCCAAAACGCGTCTTCTCAATTTGGACTCGCTGCTTCGAAGTGTTATCACTTTTCCTGCAAACTATCAGCCCACATTAATGATATAGCCATCATAAAATATTCTACCAATTTGAGAATTAAAGTCCATATGAAATGAAAGCTGAGAGATGATCAATTATGTCAGTTGGAGAGAACGCCGCATAATGTATTTTAAACATAAATTAGAGTTATGATCTGTAATTAAAGGCTCAATGACTTTATTACACATATATTAACCATGTTACTGAAAAAGAGAAATCTGGCAAGTTGCATGTTAGTGTTCAGAAGTGAAATAAATGAGGCCAAGAGGCCAAGAGGATTGAATTGATACTTCTGGTCTTTTTTTGAGAGCCTCTAAACCTTATCCAATCAGCTGGTGTCGTGACTATAAAACATAACCCCCCTACCCCCCCCCCCCCACTTCCCCACTCGCCCTTCTGTTAGATGTGCACGCATGGACCAACAGGAGCAAAGAATAGGCTGAACAGCTTCCGGACTACTGTTCAGAACCAACTACAGTGATATCCCTGTGTCCCGACAAAGTGCTTTGATCTTGGATCCAGTACATGGCCAATTATAGTGATACCCTTATGTTCCGATAGGAGAAAAATGGACGAGAGCGATCAGCAAACTCCAAAATTTTCGTGGAACCCAGTGCCACGATGAAGTCAGACTACTGTTGATGCTAAATTAGCATGATGAAATAAACAGAAAGTCCAGAAATAGCCTCACAAATGAAGGGACATCATTTGGAATAATTACATCGACATATGGATAGACAGAATTAACTCCCTTAAAAAAGACACGCTGAATAGATCGCTTCCATTTTGGGAACACACTTGGATTTCACAAACTAAGAGAATTTTTTAAGACTATTGCGGTAGCTCTAGTATGTGAATAGAGATTGAGGCGGCGTCTTCATCTCCGTAGTGGCTATCTGAGACCACTTTAACATGGGCTGCCACAGTGTAACCATGCTTCGAAAGGCACAATAGAGCTGGCTATAGCATGTAGCAACACATTGAGGTCTCGAACATTCGATGGCTTGTGTGAATTGCTCTACTATACTGGCCATGCTAGAGTTCACAGCTAGAGTTCACGTGCTCACCTTAATGATACCCAAGTTATGGACTTTAGGCTAACATTCCTCGACAATACAATGACCACCGCTTCCATGCTAACACCAGGATTGATGAAGTAGCTGGTCACAGACTGCAAATTTTGAAATTAGTCTTGGGACAAGCCAAATTCGGCGTCTGACAATATGTATAACTAGTATGTACATGCAGCGGGCTATTTAAGCTGTTAGTATTCACACTCTTTGCCATTTGCCGATGGAAACTGGACACCTATGAGTCTGCTGGAATTACTATAACGCCGTTCTTAACAGAACAGAAGGAAAGGGAATGAGTGGTCTCGAGGTAAGACGTCGGCCTCGGGTACTGGAGGTCGCGGGTTCAAATCACGGTAGAGACGGGGATTTTTTCACCTCAACTTTATGGTGTTTCCCCGGATCTCTAGGTGATAGAGATCAGACGCCCGTGTGCAATGTCGCGCACGTTAAAAATCCCCAGGCAGCTGAAAATCGAAAAGAATAGTCTCAACGACCGCTGCTAGGACATAATTCAAAATTCAGTGAAAAATCTAGCCCATCTATTACAAGGTCAACACCTGTGCTACAGAGTTCGGGCATTGTGCTGAGATTCTACAATATGGAGAAGATCACAGCACTTATGGGTTAAATCGTGTGCAATGACGCTGATTCTTCGACTAAACTAAACTAAACTAAACTAAACAGATCGCAACAAAATGACGAAAATCTACATTTTAAATGAAGCTTCAGCTCGGAGTAATTCTCAGAAATAATTTTTTTTTTTTTTTTTTTTTGCTTAGATGTTTGCCTCACTAGTTTCTACTGGCGGAGGCGCGCCATTTTCCACCCCAGACCGTAGTCAATTGGGCGATATCAGGACGCATAAACCAGTGCTTGGATGCATGTGTGCATCTGTATGTACCTATGCTAGGTTTGTGCGCCCTCAGAAGCTAGCCCAACCAAAGTGCTATGGAAGGGCTTTACCACGAGGGCGCGTGTGAAAGTTGTGCAAGGGTGTGACTGTAGGACAGAGTCAAATGAAACAGAGTGAGGTGAGAAGAGAGAGAAGAGTGGCCTCCAGGGTGAGAGCCTCCCCTCTTGCCTCAGAAATAATATTTTTTTATTTTTTTTATTTTATGTGTTTGCCTCACTAGTTTCTACTGGCGGAGGCGCGCCTATTCCACCCCAGACCGTAGTCAATTTGGGCGATATTAAGACGCATAAACCAGTGCTTGGATGCGTGTGTGTATCTGTTTGTACCTAGCCTGGTTTTTCCGTGATGTTCCTCCCGTTGTTCCTCGCTTTTGATGTTCCTAGTTGTCCGCCGTAGGTATTTGCATAAATATGCACAATAGTTTTCCTGGGACCATTTTCATTTTCTGTCATACTTGATTCGGATCTCTTTTTTTTTTGTTTTTTTTGTTTCCTGATTTCTTTCTTTCTTTTTTTTTTTTTTTGTCCCCTCTTTCCTTCTTTTTTTTTTTTCCTTCTATTTTATAAAAAAAAAATATAAAGCCCCCTCATACATTTTATACACAATTGTGAAGATAGCAGTGTAGTGAGGTGTACAACGAGAATAAATGAGATGGAATGATTGGGAAATATAACAAACAATATACTTGATACATAAGGATTAAGAGTACAATATAAATTAATTGAAATGTGTCTTCCTTCTGTTGTGAGGCCCATCTGTGTTGACTTCCTTCTGTCTGGTCTTGGTGTATCAGGTTTTGCCTGCTCTCATATTTTTCCATCGCATTCATGTACTCCAACTTGTAAGCGATTCACTGATTTGTGTGTCCCCTTGTAGATCCCTCATCTCACCTGTGCCCTCTAGCTCTCGCAGTCAATTATGTGTTGTATGTGTGGTAGGCTCAGTAACAGAAGAACAATAGAAAGGTAGATAATTGATTAAATAATTATAGATACAAAAAGGTTGATGTAATAGTAGTATAATTATATTAAGTGTGGATATATCCCACTACCAATCCCTGAAATGGCTTAAATAGTAGAATGTAGTCCAGAGAACGGAATGAGTTGTGTCGTAATTTACAGATTGACTGCGATATTTGCACCTTTCGGTCCAACACATCTGACTTCAGCAAGCATTTTTTTAGTACTGGGTTAGCATTCCCTCTTCGATCCCTTCTCCTTAGCCAGTCTGCCCTGCTGCAGCCTGTTATCCAGGATCACCTCGTGGAGGTGTAGAAGAGTCTTGGCAGCTCTGGTTTGCTGGCCCTGATGCTAGGAGTCAGCTATGGGTCGCTGACCACTGCAGCTCATGCGCTGCTCAGCATCTTGATCCCCTTCCAACATATGATGTCACTATTGATACTAGGTTATGGGAAAGACAAGGGTGAGTTTGCTTGAAACGAGTCACTCCATTATGTAAAACAAAATATTGCAGAAATAACTGGAATAAGAGCTTTGTTATGGATTAAAAAAAAATTACAACTGCTCTCATCTCAATACAATACAGCCCTCAACTGGTTCCTCTCAGGTAGACTGGGGATAGACAAAAGCTAGAGAGACAAGCTATAGCCATTAAAGTTAAGCTTCTTGATGGCTTTACAACTATGATAATGTTATCCTATAGCTGCTGAGCAAGCCTGCTCTTGGCAGCCCAATGCCATTCTTATATAGATACAGGTCTTCTTCAGTTGTGTCACTGTTCCGTACAGTGTGTTGGTAATTGTCGGCAGTGCTTGTAAGAATCTTTTCCTCATGTCCGCAAGCACCTTGCACTCAATGAGTATGTCAAACATAGATGTTTCATCAGGATGAGAGCAATGTCTGCACACTGGCAGGTGCCGGGGATTGATGCAGTTCAAGTGGCTTTTGAGTCTGGTGTGTCCTGTTCGGAACTGAAAGATGAGACTTTGATCTATTCTATGTAGTTTATTTATATCATTACTTTTTGGCTGTGACATTTTGCTAAATACACTGTGACCTGTTGTTTCTGTCACCTATCAGATCAACCTGATTTCCCGAGTATTATTCTGAATAATTCGTTTCACTGTGTGGCCACTGCAAAGTCTATCCTATTGTTTCAAGGCTCCTGTTTTTTCCAATCTGTCGGCCATCTCGTTGCCTAGTATACCACTTTGTCCAGGGATCCATTGCAAGGTGACATTTATCTCGTGGGCAGCGATGATGTTGTTGATCGCCCTGCTCACCAAGAATATCTCCTTTTCTTTGTTTGGGGTGTTCTGCAGCACCCCCAGAATTTCTTCTTCGTTCGTTCTCAATCTCCCACTACCAAACCCTGAAAGGGCTTAAGTAGCAGAATGTAGTCCAGAGAACAGAATGCGTTGTCGTAGTTTACAGCTTGACTGCGATATTTGCACTTTTCGGTCCAACACATCCAACTTCATCAAGCATTTTTTGAGTACCGGGTTAGCATTCCCTCTTTGATCCCTTCTCCTTAGCCAGTCTGTCCTGCTGCAGCCTGTTATCCAGGATCATCGCGTGGAGGTGTTGTAACAGTTCCCGCCGGAGCAAGGGGAGTTTAGGACAGGGGTGAGGTAGTTTTCTGATGCCTGAACATGTTAAAGCTTAAAGCTACCTGAATGCGTGACAAGGTCACTCACCGTCTCAACAAAGGTGAACAGAGTTGGTAAGGAATGTGGACAGGTGGAAACTGACCGCTGGCCTGTCCGATTTTGGTAGGGGGAGTTTGATTGCCAGACGGAATGGCAGCGGGACTTGCTGCTAGAGAATGAGTGACAGGTGTGCAAAGTGTTTCGTTCCAATGGGACTGAAGATGGCCATCACCTGAGATCGATTGGTCAAGCTCTGGCCTTGCTTGAGGATATATAACTCGAGAAAAAGATTAGCTCGAGAGGCTGGATAGAGGGATGGAGAGAGGCTGGATAGAGAGAGGCTGGAGAGTGAGAGAGAGAGAGAGAGACTGAATGTAGATAGTATGTTTAAGTCACCGACTTAGAGGAGCGATTGATAGACTGTTGGACGAATGTTTAGTGATAGAACAGGATCGCTCAAATAGGTGTGTGAGTTTTGCATTAATAGATAATCTGAAAGTGTGTTTGTAAGCAAGGACACATTGTGAGCGAGTTATGTCGAGATCGCCCGCCTGAGGGGATTTCAGTGAGGAAGAGTATTTGATAAGGTGTGTTGAAGACGCAGTTAAGGCGATGTGTGTGTGTGATGTAATTGCAAGGTAATAGAACTGGGTTTTTAGTTAGTTGGGAATTCCATCAATAGCTAATGCTTACAATTCCCGTTTTAGTAGAATGTTTAGTTAAGATATGTATTATATTGTGTTTGTAATTTCTCTACTCATTCTATGATATGAGTATGATATAATAAATATGCCACCTGCTGTGTGATATGTCATTTACTGAGTATGGTCATGATGATGTGGATGAGTGTGAGAATGTTCTAAGTTAGAATAACGGCCAGGGCAAACAGTGGGGTCTGCTACAGTGTAGATGGGTCTTGGCAGCTCTGGGTCGCTGGCCCTGACGCTAGCAGTCAGCTATGGGTCGCAGACCACTGCAGCTCATGCGCTGCTCAGCGTCTTGATCCCACCCCCCAGAACTGACTTGGGAGTTAAATTAAAATAATCACTAAATCCATCGGCAACAATTTGCCCAAGTCAAACTGTTGGTGCAAAATCTCAACTGCTGCTTTCATAATTATGATAAAATCTATTACTAGTAAGAAGTTGTTACTTCCTATTGCTCACGAATGTTGCTTGACATGGGATGGTGCAATTCATTTTTGTGTGCCATCTGTGTGACCATTAGGAGGAGGTTGTTCTTTGTTCATCCTCAGATCAAGGTCCTGGTTTCTCTTACAAAGGACACCATTGTTTGTAAGGTTGTTTTATCTCTTTAGCTTTTGTCTCATATCTGTCTCACGAGGCCAGTATTGTTATCTTTCTGCGTAAGCATGCATCTATGTAGGATGTGTTCCACGGTCATCTGTCCCAATCCTCATTTTGTTGTAAAGATGACCCTTGAGTGTTTTGCCCAGTTCTCAGTCTCAAGATGATGACTTGCTGTTCTCTAGTTAAGTTAAAGTAGCTGTTTTCTTTTCTGAAGTTGGGGGTTGATTAGCCCATTTTCTCCTGAAGTTGGCTTGAATTATAGTTTTGGTCTTATATGTGATGCTCAGGTCTGTGGGGATGCTCCTCCACACTTTGCTAGTTTGTCTGCAGCTTCATTATCTTCAATATTGCAGTGGGATGGGATCCACTGTATGACCAGCCTTGGGTGTTCTGCTGAGTTACCACGAGGGCGCGTGTGAAAGTTGTGCAAGGGTGTGACTGTAGGACAGAGTCAAATGAAACAGAGTGAGGTGAGAAGAGAGAGAAGAGTGGCCTCCAGGGTGAGAGCCTCCCCTCTTGCCTCAGAAATAATATGTAAATACAACCAATGTTTTGTATCGGGTGCTGACCTACAAATACAACTTCAACATAGTCTAGCATATTGGCATGCAAGATTGCACCTATTGACTGCCAAGACGAGTTCTATCGCAGAGGCCGTGTTCCTTATATCAGATACCCAACTGTGCTAACTTCATTGCTAGTTTTACGTTC